>JACCHW010000109.1:0-461993 GCA_018907185.1 Platyscapa corneri
TCGAATTTTTGCTACTTTAATAATATTAATATCTTGTATATTTAGTTCTGTTCCATTATGAATATTTATTGTCTTTTTAATTTTAAATTAACTTTAACTATAAATTTTGAATTATTAAGAAATTATATACTATTAGATATATAATTCAATTTTATTATGAGGATGTTTATTTAGATTCTTAGTTAAACTTAAAATTTTTTTTACTCATTATTGATTAATTAAAGTTCGTGTTTCGGCTTCTGTTACTGGATTAATAAACTTAACAGCTTTGTTATTAAAAGGAGGATATGGTTTATATCGAACTTTATTATTTATAAAATATATATGTTTTAAGTGAAAAAGATTCTATATTGTTATTGGTTTATTAGGAATAGTTATTTTAAGATTAGTATGTTTATGACAATTACATATAAAATTATTGATTGCTTGTTCGTCAATTTTTCATATAAGAATAATAATAATAAGATTCATAACATCTACTGTTTGAGGAGTACATAGAGGGTATTTAATAGTAATTTTACATGGCTTATGTTCATCTACAATATTTAAAATTGTAAATTTATTTTATGAATGATCTCATACTTGTAGGTTAATAATTAATAAAGGTATAATGTATTTTTTAACTTCATTACGTTTATGAAGATTTATTTTTTGTGCTGAAAACATATCTTTCTTTGGGGATTCGGTTATTGCATCTTGCGGCTGCTCTTCATAGTCACCACCCCCAACGTTTATAACAGATTTATTCGCACCAATTACTTAAAATTTATTAAGTGAAATTATAATAGTTTTTGTAATAATAAGTTGATCATTTAAATTATTTTTAATTTTGGGAATTGGAATATTTTTAAGATCTGTATATAGATTATATTTATTTGTGTCTAGATATGATAGTAAATTTATAAGATTGTTAGTAAAAATTTATCTTACAAATATTTTTGATATATTAGTATTAATGATGCATTAAATTCCTTTTAATTTTTTAATTTTAAAATTAATTATTATTATATATAAAAAATTATATAAAAAATTTAAATAATTTAATAAAAATATTGATTTGTGGAGTAATAAATATATAAATAATTATATTTTAAATAATTTATATATGTATTATTTACATGTATAAATAAGTATTTTGTTTTTAAGAATAATCTTTTTTTCTATTAGAATTACTTTATCGTAGATTATTTTATTATATACTATCAATATTTTAAACTGCAAACAGATCATCATTAACTAGATAAATATCATTCTTTTTCTTTTATTGATGAATTCAACATTAATATTTTACTTTCTATTTTAACTACTACTTTTTCAATTCGATCTATGTTCATATTGGAAGTAAGTACTATGAGTAAAAGTACGCCCTAGTTCCCCCCTTCGACTATTTTTTTCATTTTAGTTTTTTACGTAACACCTTATTCTTTCCATTCTTAATAATTTAGTTACTGTCCAATTCCTTAGAGTTTCCTGTTTTTTCTGGATCCTTACTTTCTTATCTTTTTATTTAGTAATTTGTTGTGACCTGCATATCGCATCCTTTGCTCCTCTAACTTCCCACCGACTTATCACCCCTGTTTACTAAATCGTCGGTGCGTCGATTTGTTTTCTTTTATGTACTTTCGATTCTGTCTCTTATTGTCGTCCCTTTGCTTATTCCCCTTACCTTTTCTTTGGCACGCTCAAAATTGTTTTTAGACTAGCCTTTTAGTTGTAATTTTTCCCTCTACTCCTCCCTTCCTCCCTTTAGGTGATATTATCAGGCTAATCGTATTTAATTTTAGGAACTCCTGTTCTAACCCTTCAACAGCCTTTCGTATCGCTCTAACAGATTCGATCTCAATTTCTCTATTCTTCTTGCTTCCCGGCGCCCGCTAATAGGATACTGCATCTTGTTCTCCTTCTTGACTTCATCGTCGTTTTCCTTTCTTTCCTACTAGCTACTGCTCGCTTGTGTTCATCTTCTTCTCTTGCTTTCATTACTTTTATTGCTATGTCATTGTACCCAGTGGACATGACTCTCTTTGTCATCCGTAGTTGCTTAATTACCAATATTACACAGTGGCTTTTAAGTCTTTTTTCTTTTGATTTCTACACCCCATAGCTTACCGATTTCCCTCTCTTGGCTGCCAATTTACGCATCATCACTCCTAATTCTCTTCCAGATTCTTACATACATATTTTGCTTTTTTTATTTTAAATCTGTCCTCCCTTTTTCAGTCTCTCCTCACTTTGATCTGTTTCAGTCTTTAATTACTTCCATACTTCCATCCATCACGATTATATCTCAATATACTCACGATTTCGTTTATTACCCCGGATGATGGTAAGATAAATCATGCCTAACTTAGATTCATCGTTTCTGATTGGTCTAGTTGGATCTTCTATCATGTGGATACTTTTTATTGTCGCAATTTATCACAATTATCGAATTACAATTTAGAATTTCATTCTCTTTGGTATGACTTGGTCATGTACTCAGCTTTGTGTAATAATTTCTATTCTATTAACGAATCTCTGTTTTACAACTGTTGTGACTCTATGTGCTGCAAATATATTTTGTCTCCATACGGGATACCAAATTTTAACGGCATTTTTTCCTTAGAACACTTTGAACTAGTCTATCTCTGTGTCATATCTTATGGAATATGTACTGTATTAAATTTAGCATATTTAGAATATAAAAACATTTCCTAATTCTATTCTATTAAATTCCTAGAAAGATATATTTTACAAAGTTCTGTATGGTGCTGAAGTTTGGCTTTATTATCATTATTTTAATGTACTATTTCAGTAATATTTTGGGGTCAAATTTTATATTATTGCTTTTTCAAAATGTAATAGTACCTCTTTACCGTAGCTTTTTCATGGTCACTTGTGGAATATGCATTTAAATATTTGGTTAAGTGACACATTAAGTTTGATTTTATTCCTTTATTTGTACGTCCTCGTATTGACTCGTCAATAGTTATGATCCATTTTATGCTCCGGTTACATTTTTTAATAACGATTGATGCGGTAAATATATTAAGGAAGATATCATAAAATAAAATTAGACGTGACGAATCCTCTTACAAGTTTGAGCGTCTGTAATAATGTTGTTATGCCTCTTACTAATTGTATGCATAATCTTATAATAATTTTTTATTGGTAGTATAATCTTTGCAATGATATATGTTTTATCAAACCTAAAATGTTAAATATTGAGCTTGTGCTGAAGCGAACATTTACTATTACTATTTCTCCAAACTGTTCTACCCCTCGTTCCTCTACTATCATGTGAAGGTCCCTACCTCTCACTAATTTAAAATTAATTCTCCTTGTTTCTGCACATTTCTTCACCTTTTTTTCTCCCAGTTTCACTTCTCTCAGTGTCTTTATTCTACCCATTAGAACCTGCTCCTTTCTGCTATCTAATTACTCTCTATTTTTGCCTACGTATGGCAACACATATTTCTGTTTGATAAACGAAATATTTTCCCATTATTTTGACCATATTAGTAACATGATTTTTTTTCTCTCTCTCACTTCTTCTTATCATTTTCAGGATCGCATTCATGTTATTTATGGGCTTCTCCACTGTTTATTTTAGTTTTAATTTCTCGTTTTTGTGCGTGTTCTTTGAGAAGCTTTCGCTTCTTTGCTCGGTTTTCTTTTTTTCCTCCTCTTCTTGTGTACCTATTACCAATATCAAAAATAATTCGTTTAAAATTAAGAGGGCCTGGATCATTAATTAGTCATGATCGAATTTATAATTCTATAGCTACAAGACATGTTTTGATAATAATTAATTTTTTTGTAATACCGATTGTAATAAATGAATTTGAGTTTTGTTAATAGATTTCCGTTTGGTTCAAAATCTAAAAAAGTTTTAATTTTTAAAATTTTCTTGAAAAAATGTCTTTAAATCAATGATTTTTTCATTACTAGAGATATAAAATCAATTTTCAACTTACCAATGAACAAGATTTAGTTTTTATTTTATTTATCCAGATTGCCAAATATGTTGTCGCAATTCTTCATGCATTGTTCTAACAAAGGAGCTCTTAATGCTTTAAAAAAAAAAAAAAGAAATTCAAAATAACGCCAACTAGTGCCAAAATATTTACTTTAAAATTTTTTACAATTACATTTACAAATAAAATCAATTATAATTATTATTTATATTTTATTCTAATACTTTTGTAACATAAAAATATTAACTATAAAATATTACATGAAACTTATTTTCAATTCTAATTTTAGTGATGCAAAAATTAAATTCTACACAACTAAATATTGAGATAATAATGTTCTATAAAAAACATTATATATAATTATATCAGTTAATATTTTATTATTAAAGAAATTATGATTATAATTTTATGTTATAATAAAATCTCACATCTTACTTCGTTTACAAAGTTTATAGCAGTCTTTCTTTTGTGTCTCCTTTTTTCCTATAAAATATAAAAATAAGGTTTTTCTTATTATTAATACAGCGTTGGATGCTAGATCAAGAATAAACGCTTACCATTCACAAAAAATAATAAATTAAATAAAACTAATACAACAAATATTGTAATTCTCATGTCTAAGATTTTATAATTTAATACTGACATTTCAGGAAAAAGCAGAAAAGCGAAATAATGTAAAGCTTATTAATCAACTACCTTGAAGTAGTATTTATTTTATTATTCAAATAGCGATAGCTTTGGATATTAAAAACAACTTAAACGCATGAATAAGAAATTACTTATTATTATTTAGCTTTTAAATGTCTTTAATATTTTTGTAAAATATGGTTTAAAAACTTAAATGAAATAATTAGATTAAATAATGTTGTGTACTTTGTTTAATATCTTTACTTTTGGTAGATTTTTATTTAATTATGTTAATCACGTACTTATTAATTCCCTTATATCACATTATACCGAAATATACATTGATTACTAGAGTGTACGTGTTTCAGACTATATTTATTTGTATATTATTTGTAAATATAAATATATATATTTACTATTATTAAATCTTAAATACTGTAATATTTTCATTAACTCCATAATTTTTCTAAAAATCTTTTATATTAAGTATTTTTACGTCTCATCATTTATACTTGATATAATTAGTGTTATATAAAATTAAATTTTTTTATCTTGATTTTGATTTATTTAAAAAATTAGGGTAAATAATTTAAACTATGATTTTAAAACTTTTACAATTAAAATTTAATATAGAATTTGTGAAGTATGGCGTAAGAATCACATGTAAAATACAAACATTGGTCAATAAGTATCCGCGACAAAAAATTATTTAGTTCGCTATAATCTTTCAAACAATGCAATACCAAAATGTTCGGATTAAATCGTAGGTTATTTGAAAGCCATTTTTATCCTGTATGTATTTTATGCAATAAAAAAAAGAAACACATCGATCCGAAATTTTTTTATTTTTTAATTTCTAATGAAAATAATAAAATAAGTGCATAAAATTAAAAATGAAGGTTCAAGCAATTTATCCAGCATCTATGATAATCGCATGATTTGTTATATATATTCAATAAAGTTTAACTAGCTACATATCTCTTTTTATGGGGACCTCCCAGTATTCCTTGGTAACTGAGAACATTGTTGAGTAGATCTAAAAAAAATTCTTGCTAATCATCGTCTAAAAGTGTGAGACGTAGGAAAGGCGTATGAATTGAAAAATCAAATTTTAACATGACAATTTAAGAATGAATACGCTGTCAACCTGCTGCGAGTTTTGATTACTATACATGAAAAATAGATACGGTTTCCAATTTTAAAACAATATTTATATAAAATTATAATCAATGGTCTCCGAGCCATAATCAAATTCATTTAATAACAAGATAAACGGCTTTGTTTTACAAAGAAATAGTATTAGTCTACCACCAGATGGTACCAATTCACTCATCGAAAATCATGGTGGACATATTGCATAAACTGCTACTTCCTTCACGGTACTCGCTCAAACTGGATCCGTGTATTTTCTAGTGTGCCCAATAGAAAATACGAAGCACGAGAAAAAATTCACTCAACGGGAAGGTCATTACGAGATAGAAAGCTGTTTCAGGAGTTCGACAAATTGTATTTTTTAAGAGGGCTTAAAATAGTTGAAAATTAAATCATTCGTATCACTGCTATTTATTGATCCATCGTTGTATTTTTATATCAGCTTATGTATATACATTAAGGAAACTTATACTGAATCTGATATGGATTGTACTTACTATGCAGAAAGTTTTTTATTAAAATTTTCTGTTAATTACCAGTTACGTAAAAATAAAGAAATGTAAGATATTGGAAAATCTACGATAAATTAAAAATTATTTTATTTTTATTTTTTAGAAATGTGTAAATTGGTAGGACCACGGGAAAGGTGAAAATGCATGCCAAAATGAGACTTGGAAAATCAGTACAGACAACCGCAATCTCGTTCGGAAAAAAGGTTAAAACAGGAGAATTGATAAAAATAAAATAAAAAAGGAGCTGGTTATCCTTAAATCTCCCTCTGACGATTAATGAAGTTTTTTTCACGCACATTTTTATAGACGACACAATTGCAAGTTTCCAGACATAGTTTTGAGATGGTATACTCTTTGTTAGCTCAATGTGTATAGATCTGCCACGCATGCAGTTTTTCATGCACCATAAAATGGGTAGCCATGATCGTTACCACGTTACAGTTTAAGTGGAAAAGATAGAACGGAAAAACTATTTTATAAGTTTTTTTCCTCAGCAAGCACTATATAACCACATTATTTATATAAATGCATATGTTCATATGTAACACTGTACTTGAAACAAACTTGTTTCATTGTAACTAAACTCTACAGTATGGGGATTCAAACTCTTATCTGCATCCTGTCATGATACTTTTTTTTTTATTATATTCATTAATAAGATGCTTAAAGCTTATTATTAGCTGTAATAAAAGATATAAAATATTGTATACCTAAATATAATATTTTTATTATGTAAATAAAGATTAATATACATTTACCGTAACGGCGAATGTCTTTATTTTTTGCTTTATTCTTAAATAAACCAAATGGTTTTTTTTTTTGTTTTACTCCTGAGAAATTATCTTTCTATCAAGGTAGTCTATAATATAAATATTTATCATTAGGTATTTAATATAAGTTTTGTTTAATTAATTGATTATTAATTACTGTTAGCTTATAGTTTATAAATTTAAAAACAAACAATATTAATAATTTTTTTTGTTAAACAAATGTTTTTATTGAATGAATTATTTTTAATTTATATTCTAAAATACTATTAAAAATGCTTGAAAATTATTATTATTTAAAAAATGAGTTAATATTACTAATAATATAAAAAAAATATTACGCATGCGTGATTAAATAAAAATAGAGTTCGTATTCAGTATTATTTTCTTATTCTGTTTGAAACATTACACACTGGTGTCAACTCTATTTTTGATATTTCTATGGTGAAGATATTAAAAGATGAAGATTCATAATAACTATGCAAAACGTAAAGAAAAGTTTTTTGAAGTTGAATATTAAACACAGTAATATAAAGTAAATATTTAAAATACGAATATATTTATACTTTATTATTTAAAATATTATATGATAATAAAAAATGTCGGATGAACCAACCAACCATGATGCTAAAGATAATCTAGTGTGTAATCATATTAAGAAATAATAATAGTTTAAACTATATTATATATTTACAACAATAAAACTATGTTTTTTAGATGCCTGCACCAAAAATAAAACATGATTGGTATGAAACGGAAGTTTATGTTACTATAATAATTTTGGCAAAAAATACACAAAATGTTAAAGTTGTGTACAATGAAACAACAGTAAGTAAAACTATAATGTTAAAAAAAATAAAACATTAGTTTTTAAAAGTAAATTGTGATAATTTATATATATTTTTAATATCATTCTTCAAAATTTAAACTAATATTAAATTTGTAAGAATTAAATTATTATAAAAATATAATTATTGATTAAATCAAAATTAAAAACAAAAATACAAATTTAATAAACAATTTAATGGTGAAACATTTGAAAAAATGAAAAAGATTTTAAAATGATTAAGTACATTTATTAAAATATATATGCATTTTTATATTGGATGATTTTTATTAGCATGAGTTTAAACAATGAAATTCATTTTATTTCATGAATATTAAAATATAATTGATATAGTTTAAAAGGTAAAATTAAAAGATTTTATATATCTAATTAAAAGATGTTTAATATATTAAAACTCAGAGTTCAACTAAGAAATTATGTCGAAGTAATTTTAAATAAAATTTACTTATAATTTATGTAATAACCGACACTTAAAATATCTGTTTTTAATCAACAATAAAAAAATGATAGACCAGAGCATTTATCATCACGAAAAGATAATCGTAAAAAGAATCGTCGGGATTCTATATTTAAATTATATAATAGAATAGGGTTAATAGATATATTGTCATTTAACATTTAGCAAAAGTAATTAATTATTCGTTAATATTAAGTTATATACATCAGGTATAACTGTGGATAATAAAAAATATTAGTACAATACAGCTAAACAAAAAATAATTGTTTTTAGAACGCAATAAAAGTTTTTGAATAGTAAAATAACTATTATTACAATTATATTGCATTATCATCTGATTCATATTACTGAAATATTATTTTTATCAAATTTTTCCAGAATAATAAGAATGAACATTTGTAAAAAACTTTAAAATTTGGAAATAATTGTAAACAATTTTATTTCTTTTAAAAAAATATTAAATTTTTACGTTAAAATATTCATAAATAATAATGAAAAAAATGAAAAAAATGAAAAAGTAATCAGCAGTGGTGAAGTAATTTATAGTAATGATTTGATTTATATCATTATTTTAAAACGAAATAATATTTTTACCTTATATATACATATAAATATTGGTAAATTAGTGAAAAGATACTTAATATTACAGATTTTTAATTATATCTATTAAAAAATAAACTGTTCAAATAATTAAAATCATTGAATAAAGGAGAATAAATAAATTTTATAATGTATGTAACAATGGAATGTTTTAATATCTATAGAAATGTGTTAAAAACTTTATATATCAAGTAATAAAATTAATTAGATATACAAATACTTGAAAGTGCTAGAAAATTAATCATATCTATATAAATATCTAGAGGAGTTTTTTTTTAAATAACTTGAATATAGAATAAATATTATATGAAATAAATTATAAATGTATTAATTTCTATTTACATGAGAATCACACTTATAATACTTTTTTAAATATTCTCCGCAATTCTATATTGTACATATATCATACATATATATATATATTATATATAATTGATAATTGTTATAAATAATTAAGTGATTAAAAAAGGTTTATATTGAATCATATTTAAAGTTAAGAGGAAGAATTATGAGGAATAGAATTTATTTTTAATGAAAAACAAATGTACCATATATTTTAGAATATTTTATATTTTTGATTTAAAACAAATATTTTATGAGTACTAGAAAAAGCTAAATTTTAATTTTATGTATAAAAAAAATTTGTTTAATATTATTTTATTGTAATACATTATATTTTATAATACAGTAAGAATAATAAAAAGCAAATAAAAAATTTTAGTTTATCTAAAAATTTAATGTAATAAAATATCATACATTTTAAAAATTATATTAGACTTAGTTTAATTGGATTTTACTTTTATCTAAAATTTTTATGATTAACACTTGAAAATACACATTTTTTTAAATTCATAAATTATACAAAGATAAGTCATTAAAAATACTCAATTTATTTTTGTATTGATTATTATTATATATTACTATTATATATAATTGTATCATCGTTGTTTTATGTTTGCTTAGCTGATCGCTAACTGTTATTTTCCAATTTTATTCATTGTTATTATTTTTAGTATTTTTACTTTTATTTTAAGCTACTTACCTTTTAAATTTTATAGTAAATATGGTTATTGTTAACACTGTTCCTATTTAAAATAATTAATAATAAGTACTGCTTATTTAAAATTATTTATAATATCTGAAAACTAGTATGCCATAAGAACGTTCATATGTATAATTACAGTTTACACTTATTGTACCATTGAAAATATTTAAAAGATTGTTGTAATGTCATATATTTTTATTATTTTAGGTAAAATATAATTAGTTTAACACATTTACAGGATCTGCATTGACAATTTTGTTTTTACAATATTTAAGATAAAGAAACAAACTTTTATTTTTAAGTGAAAAGTTGAATTATTCAATATATTTTTGGTATGTGAAATTCAACACAGATGTGTCAAACATTTTTCAATAATTTTTTATATCGATTTGAAAATGTACTTTGAACAAATTGTCTTTAAAGTTTTCAATATTGTTTAAGTTTAAGTTACAAATATACTTTCTAAAATATATATAACCTGTTTCGTATCCATATAGAAAATCTTCGTATTTTATTTTAACCTTAAAAATTATTCGTCATTAATAAATCATTGTTCCACTTCAGTGTTTCCTATTACGGATCCCTATGCGATATGAATCGTACTTGACATGTATATAAACATTTGAACTAGAATTTATTCTCTTCGTATATAAAATAGTTAAAAAATAATCGTATACCTGTATTAAGTCTTTAAGTAATAATTATGTCGCTTATCAGCATTTGCTGAATTAATTTTGAAATAAGCTTGTAGCTTTTATTATTAATTAAATGCATCAGTGTAAATTTTTAATTATAATTAGATTTTTATGTATAGACTTGGTGGATACTATATTATTGGCAGGTACTGACTCAATATTCTTATAAACATCAGGTTCTTATTTGATTTAGCATGATAGAGAGCACCAAACATTATCATTTTTAGTCAGCGATTCAGACTTCAATAATTTAATGCATAGTTTATCGTTAATTTTTGCAGTCAATTTTATTCTCTCTTTAATCAATTTCATTTTTTTTTTTTGTACTTTCAAAGTCAACTATTCATTAGCTCGTAGTCGTGCACACTAAAAATATGTTTTTAGAATGCTTGCAGTGTTTCAGTTTCCATCAGCATAATTAAATATCATATAATTGTTTATGATTCCTTTTCACCGAAGATTATTTAGGTTTTATACTGCATTCTAATTTCCCGAACTAAACCAATTTTCGTTTTTCTCATTGCTTATTTACAATATTAATTCTTTTGACAGTAGTATTTTTTACTACTATATAATAATTTCTACTCTACAATAAGCTGAAAAATACTAAAACAAAATTTTTTTTTATACTTTATCCGCGTTCTATCGTTTAGGATATAAAAAAATCAATGATATCTCTTTATGAATTATTATTTTTTAAACTAAATTTTTACCAAAAGTGAAAATTATTAATTTTTTAACAAAATAAATTAAATATCGCTAATAGTTTAGACATATTTCAGTAACTTTAATCTGAGAAACTATATATATATATTGATATCTGATAATACATGATTTTATACAATAAAAACTACATATGAATAATTTATGTAAAAATAATAGAATAGAATATAGTTTCTTACTTTTTTCAAAAATTTCGAATTTTATTGTATTTATTTCAAAGTAGGAAATAGTGAATATTAAAAATATATTATTCAAGAATAAGTTCAAAGTAATATATTTAATAAAATATACCGACTGGAAAATTAATTTTGTAAAAAGAGTGTAATAATAGAAAATATTTTATTAGCTTAAAAGTAACTTCTACATTTAACGTCATTGCGTATATTATGTTGGAATATTGAAAATGTAAAATAATACTCAAGAGAAAGTATAAGGAAATAAATATTCGTTTAAATAATTTAAATAAATATTTTTAATATATGAAGCATTTTATGACTTAAAACAAAAATTTTTATAAATTCGTTCGGTAAAATCTTTGCAGTGTACATGATACAAAACTAATAAGATCTATTTATATATTTATCTATCTATACAAATTTTAACAATTTAAATTTTTTACAGTAACTTAATTATAATATAGAAATAAATCAAATTTAATATTAATATTCTCCTCGTATTTCGAAGGGCCTATGGTAATTAATCTTAGCTTGCGCCAACTTGTCGCGTAGCAAATCGGCGGAAGTGAAGTTTTTCGTACTTTTAATAAAATTATAGAATTATTAATAAATTTTTATATATTTACAGTATCGAAGGTTTTTTAATTTGAAAGACTAAAGTTTTTAAATGTAATTAATTATAATATTTATTAAAAATCTAGTAAACAATAAAATATTTTTGTTATATTTATAAATAAATTTATGCTTAACGCACTGAATTATGTACTTTATTACAATGAAATATAATTATAACTAAATAACTTAATACTATAACTGCTTTAAGCTTCCACGCGCGCATATGTACGTAATATGTAATATATCTTTACATATTTAAATATATATATATTTATATATACGTATAAATTTTGTAGATTTATAATTAAAAGTAATTTTAAATAGTTTATAATGATCTTCTAAATTTACACAAGAATTTAAAATAAAAATTTTTATATTTGCATAAATAAGTTTGCTTTGTACATACTAGAACTACCTGTGAAAATAAATTTTACCTGTATTCTAAAATATATTAATATAAATTTTAAAATATTTTTAAACTACTATACCTCTTTACTAATTATTTTAATTAATCATGTAATATTTAAATAAAACTGCACTCAAATCATTTACATTAAAATATACAGCAACATTATTGATAATATTATTTAATATACATAAATTTAATGTAAATTTTATTTTATTATTAAACTAAAATATATTAATTAAATTATAATGGATAGTTTTGATAATATGCTTAAAATTTTTAAATTTAATGCAACTATTATATTGTGCATTAAATTGTTGGGAAAATAATCTTACAAAAGCACATTGAAAACAATTTTTTATTTATATAATTTTATATACTTTTTAGCTCAGTGTATCTGCTAAATTGCCAAATGGCAATGAATATAGTCTAGAGTTAGACTTAGCTCATCCTATTGTACCTGAACAATGCTCACACATAGTCAAACCATCAAAAATAGAAGTAAAGTTAAAAAAAAAAGAAGGTTATAGATGGACAGTTTTAGAAGGCAATCCAGAAAAACCAGTTATTCAACCTATTCCTGAAGGTACTAAAATAAATCATTTACAATTTGATTAATTTCTATAATAACGTATAATTATTTATAAAATATTGAAACAAATAATTATTTTTAGAAATATTACAAGATGGAAATCAACCTCTTAAGTATCCGAGTTCTTGTAAAAAATCCAAAGATTGGGATAAAGTTGAGAAAGAAATTGAAAAGCAAGATGCTGAAGAAAAGTTAGAAGGTGAAGGTGCTTTAAATTCCCTTTTTCAACAAATTTATGGAAATGGATCAGAAGAAGTTCGACGTGCTATGAACAAATCATTTGTAAGTAAAAAATTATTATTTTTTATCATTTTTAATATTAACTTATAAAAATAATTTTTATTTTGCAGCAAGAGTCTGGTGGTACAGTATTAAGTACCAATTGGGCAGAAGTTGGTAAAGGAAAAGTAGAAAAAAAACCTCCAGATGGCTTGGAATGGAAATCTTGGTCTGGATCCGAATCATAATATTTTTACATTAAAAAAATTTTTAGTTTATTCAACAAAATACTAATTTAAATGGAAAATTTTTAATAATAAAACTTTTTGATGTTATTGACAAAAAGTTATTTTATTTCTGGGTGCCTTGATACTCTTAAGATGTATAAATTAATGTAAAATTATATAATTTTTTCAAAGTTTTAAAACTGTGAAAAATAATCATTAAATTTTTACAAATAAAAATCATTTTATTACTATATTTATTCATACACCTTATTTAATATATTATATTATAATAATTATGTATATTACATATAATAACAAATTAACTTTTATAACAATTATTTTATTATACGTATTCGTATATTGTTGTATACATTAATTACATATATTACAAATTGTTACTAAACTTAAATTATTAAATATTTTTAAATGTATATTTTTATACTTCTACATATTTACTATAAACATATCTTAATTACATTAAATATTTGATTGTCTATTTTTTAACTTCTGAATATTTTACTTAAAATATACAGTGTTAAACATCCAAAACCAACACAATAACTAGTTTTTTCAATCATATTACTATTTAATAATTTATTTGTTTGTAAATTTGGCGTATTTTCAATTTCTTCAATATTTGATCGTTCATTTATTTTTAAATTTAAAGTATTTATTGCTGAGTTTTGTTGTTGAATAATATTTGTAAGTTTGAAGAATTCTTTATTTAAATTATTTTCCATTGAATTTTCACCAGAAATAATAGCATATTTTATTTCTGAAATTATTTTGTGATTATAGAGCATAGATCCTATTAATGAAAGAATAGCTAAAATTGTTGATGCAATAATAGACAAATATTTAAATTTTTGATTATTCATTATTTGACAATCATGATATTCTTTAATTGAAGTAGCCAATTGTGTAAAGTTATCGCGTTCTTCGTCTTCTAAAATTTCTAATTGCTCACTAATTCTAGAGTGTTCTTGTAAACTTCTGTTTTCTAAAATTGTTAATTGTACATATTTAGGATCATCTCGTTTTGTTTGAATTAATTCACTATAAATTTCCTTCAATTTTACATTTATGAAAGATATTTGTTGTGTAAGGTTTCGCCGTTGATTTTGACATTCAAATAATTTATCTTGTACTATAGTAACTTTTTGTTTTGCAATATCAACTTTATCTAAACCTGTTAATTCTTGATACCATTGCCAGTAATTAACAATATGTTTAGGTAAAGGACGTGAGATTTGCAAAGATGCAGTTTTAACATCTTCAGCAAACGTTGAAGTATTTAATTGCTAAAACATAAGATTCTATTTAAAAATTTGTATAATAGTATACACTTGCTAAGATTACTATACCTTTACAACATTAGAAAATTTATCAAAAAAATTATATTGTGTTATTGAAGTTTTATTTTGTGTTCTTTCAATAGCATTTGAAGTTATACATAGTGCAGATTTACTTATTTGTTCTATTAAAGATTTAAAAATTTGTCTCAGATTTCCTGCCATTTATTGAGGTTATTGGTCAATTAATGTTTAATAATACTGTACTTTTCTATTTTTAAAGAATTTTGATCTATAACATGAAATCGCTACATCACGTGCATTTTATTAATAACGAGATATAACTTTTTATAATGTAAAGACCACTTTCTCTCCATACAATTACAATCTGCAAAAAAATTAATGCATGGAAACAAAAATTTTATAATTGTAATAAATTCTATTACTAATAAATTTAAATTATCTTCTAAAAATAAATAAATTTAAGAGTAATACAAATACTCAAATGCATATTTTTTTAAATTATAGTTATTAATTATTTTTAATGCTAAAAGTCAGTTTCAAGTCAACACAATTTATCATACCGTGAATTATTTTAGATTGATCACCGGAACGTGCGAGATAAATATTGGGCGGAAAACTTTAATCTTGTATATAAACTTGAATTTTATTTACGAATAACGGGTTTGTTTCTTCAATATTTTAAAATTTCTATGACGCTTAAATTAAATTTGTAACTTAATAAATCTTTATTCTTTAATTGTTGCATCCAATAGTTAGTTAAACATGTTGCTGCTTAATTGAATAATTAAAAATTTATTTTATTTTTATTTGTTATTAAATTAATATAAAAAATCATATTATTATATAATGAGATCATTAATTTATTATTAAAATATATTTTCTTTTTTAAATAAAAGATATTTATAATTATTAGATATATAAATTAATAATTTACTCCACCCACACTATGCTATGCGTGATTGAGATTTTCTCTTATTTTCTCTCATTCACTCTTAATCTCTCTCTCTCTCTCTCTCTCTCTCTCTCTCTCTCTCTCTCTCTCTCTCTTATGGTATGAATTAGGCTCATCATTTGAATAGAATCAGATTAGTGGTAAATCATCATGCGAAATTGAATTGCAAAAAATACAGATAGTTGAAATGTGATAAGTTACAGGAAACCAGACATAACAGTTCAACATAAAAATGAGAAAAAATATGTACGAAAAGAAAATGAATAGAAATCGAAAGATGCTTGCGACATTACATTATATTATATTTGCTTTATCCAAACAAAAGATTGTTATATTTAGACAAGTTATAGCACTGACAAATTGTAATAAGCAAATATATGAGCATGGAGATAAATAAAAAACAGTATTCAATTGATTCATTTAAAGAAATTACTTGTTATGATGTTATGGATTTTATTTATTACAATTAAATTTTTTATGTTAGATGTAAAATCAATCTGACAGTTGCATTAAAGAAATCTCCCAATCCTGATAAACAACAGTGTAAGGTAGCGTTAACTGGAAAATCTTAAGAAATATATAAATAAGTATAACATTTTGTAAGAAGTCAGTGGAAGAAAGAGTTAACAAAGAAAAAATTGAAGATTTCTGTTTCACGAAGAATTGTTATAGAGAAAAAAGAGAAAACAAAATTTTAATTTTGCAGTTAAGTCCATTGTGTATTTGCATTTTTTCTATATTAAAAATAAATTAATAAATTGTATTCAATATAAAATAAGAGATAAAAAAATTACCAGTATTTGTGTTAGAAATATAAGAATTAAATAGAAATTTTTGCGAAATAATCGAAATATAGTCTGCATTATGTAAATAAAATATAAACTAATTATATCCAGCAATGGAATTTGGGAAAATGTCGCTAAATTTGAGAAATGTGACTATCGCTTGTGAGAAAATGAAGTTAATAAATTATGTTTATTTTTATCATTATTATTGTAGTCTATCGCGAGGAAAATATTAGTGCCACTACAAGTAATATATAAAAGCGTTAAACTTAATGAACGACACTTTTAAGATCTATTTCTATATAAAGAAGCTAAAGTAGCCTTAGTCACAGTAATTTACGAAAAAAGTTGATTTTTAATAACCATGGCCACATTCGTATACATAAGCGTATATATATATATATATATATATGTACATTGATAGATGTTTACGTACTTTGAGTACAGCAAGAGTTGAACATTTACAAGACTTGTACAACTCATTATTACATCTGTCTAGTAAAAAATAACACAACAAGATTTTGTATTTACATCCTCAATATATTCATATTAACTTTGCTAAAAAGACTGGAGAGAGAATTGCTGAAGATATTGCCACTACTTGTAATAAGAGTAAACGGACCAGTAATGGATTTTACTTTATTAGATATGGGATTAACGATGACGGTAATTCGTAAGAAAAATGTGATAGAAATAGATGCAAAAGTGAATAAATATAAAACTAATAGTTTTAAAAACTAAGAAAATAATCACCTTAAACGAGAAAATATTGGTGAAAATTTTTCGGAACATATGAAAGCAAGACGTAAAATTTTTAGATGTGTTTATTTAATTGGTATCAAATTGACGGGGACCAATTTGACGAAATAAGCTGGAGAATATTTTTTCCCTTGCGATTGTCACTTTGATACAAACATAAAACATAATTCGACATCCGGTCGGTGACATTTTGATGTTTATCAATTCATCAACAATGGATTGTTTCCCGCGTAAGTTGCCTTAACATTACAGACATCCGGCCCTATGCCGGCAAAAATTGATACACACTAATTCGGCTACCAGGACCTGATAAAAGATGTTATATAACACGGAAGCAGGTGAAAATCCAACTCTAGCGATACCAAACAAAAATACCATAACGAAAAGAAGGCTGTAATTTGATTTCCATATATTTTCCAATAGCAGAGTCTGCTTTTATGGGTTAATTGTGTTGTGAATTTATGGGTGGATGGTAGTTGGTTTTGGACAATAGTCATGATTTCAGTTAAAAGTAGAAAACAGTTTTTAAGATTTTTATATTTAATTTATATTTTATAACATTTTATATTTATATTTAAAGATTTTGATTTGCAAAAAGGTGAATTTCGGAAATACAGATAATCTATATCTCTTTGTTCTCCAGAAGTTGATCCAGAGTTTGATTAATTTATTATGAATACTGCAAGTAACGCTAATATGTGGATACGATATACTGATGGGGGGTCAAAGGAAAAATCAGTGCCCTGCAGGGTTATGACCGCAGACTATACTAATGTAGAACTGAGAAGATGACTCTCTTAAGAACATTTGAGAGGTGACGGAAATATTTATAGCCATCATAGAAGTAACTTGTAGGAGTAGTTGGATTTTTTTTAGATAAGATAGGCTATTTTGTATCAGAAAAGTTAGATTTCAAGGCTTTTGGGCTTTAGGTATTTTATTTAGTGAAGATTTTTGTGATTTTTGCAGATGAATTTTACATTAAATATGTTTTTAAAAGTACATTTAATTGTGATATAAGTTTTAACGCAAAAAAAGCAGATTTAAACAACATTTTAGTAGTTTAAAGTATAGGTGAATTTCTGGCAACGCTTATATTAAGGAATGAGATGTGATTTCCTTTTAGTTTTAATAGTGGTATTAAAATGTCTAATAGAAAGAAAGTTATGATTGCATTTAGTACATAAAGATGTTGGATTAACATAAACAGGCACCAGAAAACTTAACATATTCTTATTTTGCATTCAGTGAATACATAGTACAGAGAAATTTGAGCATTAAACTCATCTGAGATTTCGTTATAGGAAACAAAATTGCTAATTCACTTAATGCATGGTGAAAAGATATGTTATCTGAAAACATATCTTAAGGAAATATTTGTTACTTGACCTTAGTCTAGATAATGATGGAAAATACTGGTTTTTACTACTTCTAAATAAAAATTGAATCTATTTCAGATTTTGGGGGAAAAGACCATGATCAAATAAACAGGTTGGTGGAAGGTAACATAGTGTGTAAATGCTCGGATATGATAAAATCCAATAATAATGACGCGCTCAAGATTCTTAAAACATTAAACGTGGATAAAGTTGCTTCCATGCGCTGCAGTTTTAAAATTTTGACAGCGCTGAGGTAGAGGTATATAAGGAAGGTGAAAAATAAAAAGAAATGAGAAGTATTTGCACCTAAGAAAGTCTTCAGAGAATCGAGTTCATCCATCTGAAGGAGATTGCGTATGCCAGCTCGATGTGACATGTACGGCAAGCTAGTATTTAAAACCACGGATGCCGTTTTTATGTGCATAACGAGTCGTGCTTTCTATTGGATCTATACCAAGCATTCAGTTTTAATGCAAGAACTGCACATGCGCTTAGAGCAACATCTATGTTATGAGAGCACTACTCTCAAAAGCTCTTTAATATTTTTGTAAAACTTGACTTCCAAATAATCAGAATAGAAATTTAAAAAATATTTCCTATACTATTTCACGATCTGAGTATGACAAATATTCAATTTTTAACCCCCTAAAAGGAATTCATATAAAAGTATATTATATTATATTTTTAAGTCATAAAATTATATTTAAAAAAAAATTAATATTTCATTTAATAATTCATTTCTATTATTATGTAATTTTAATGTTAATATTTAAACTTTCACATTTACTTTATATATATAACTTTATAAAAAATTTTGTATTTATTTTTCAATTAATTCATGTACTGAAACTAAATTTATAATTAATAAATATAATTATAATTAATTATTTCTTAATATATTAAAAATTAAGAAAAAGTTCCAGAAGAAACTTAATTTTTTAACAAATTAGCTGGAATAGTACCGTTTAAATAGTTTATCATATCGTTGAACGAGCGATTTGTATGAACTTGTATACTTAACTATTTTTCAAATCTGAAATCTGAAATTCTATATTCTTAGCATTGTTACCAATGATTAAAAATTAAAAATATTCATTGGTGTAATAAAACTAAAAATTCAGTGAAGACCTAATATCCGTATAAGGTTATGTTTTCATCTTTAAGGCATGGTTATTAGTTATTTTCAAACACAATCAAATAATAATTGTAACCTAATTGTGTGAAAAATAATTATTGTATAATTATCTAAAATTATAAATATAAAATAATAAATGAACAAAATTAAAACGTAACAATGACATCTGATGACCCTGCTATAACAATTGAAGATTCCAATTTTAATGATTTCATTCAGGTATGTTATATCAATGCTTTTAAATATTTTTACTTATATTTTTTAAATATTTTACCTTAATTGATGAACCAGATATGTATAAATATAAACAAAATACACTTAAATGTATACAATATCTTAATATATATAATTTTATAAAATTATAGAAATCAGGTTTAATTATTTTTTAATTTATTTAAAAAGTTATTTTGATTTTAATTTTCAAGTTTTATTAATTTTATAAATAAAAAATATAAAATAATATATAATAAAAGAAATTTAAAAAAGAATTTTATAATTTATTTCAAATAATATCAATATAATATGAATATTGTTTCTTAACGATATTCACAACTTCAGACCAATATTATTAAACGTAAATAATTATTTACTTATTATATAATATAATATAATTTAAAGACAATGAAACTATAATTACAATATTTATTAGATGTTATATAACAATATTAAAATATATGCTTAAATGGTTAAGATTAATATAAAAAAAATTATCGTAATTATTGTAGATAAAAGCAGTAAAGTTTTATAATTTTGTATTAAATATTTTATTAATATTAATAAAATTTCCAGAAATCATTTAGTATTATAAAAAATGGCATCAAAACTTCCAATAGCTTACCAAGTGCTGAAAATTTTAACTTTTATTCATGTTTCCCCACTTTTAATGAGATTAGAAATGAACAAATCAAAAAAATTATACACTCTATGCAATGTATTATTGAAAAGACAGCAATTTCCGGTAACATTAAACAGAGAGATGTTGAAGAAAAATTTGATTTGTTATTGGAATCAAATGATATATTTTTGGACCGAGCTGTAAGTAGATATTTTAATTTTTATTCCTTTGTGTTTATTATTCATAAATTTTATTTAAATAACTATTAGCTTATTAACTCAGAATGCATGTATGGATGAAGAGTCTGGTATAAGCAAAAATCCTAGCATCGAATTAATTGTTACACAAGCAAAATTATCAAAGAATTTAAATGGATGTTGGAATACAAGCATTAATAAATTAGCTTCTACAAGTTCAGATCCTACACAAACTGTACGATTATTGGCAGGTAAAAATATTCAAAGACCACAACTAATGTTCAAAGATAAAATTGATAATAGTGACAACCCATGGCAGCCTAAAATTAAAGATAAGCCAAATTCTTTAAAACCTTTGGCAATATACATGGAATGCGAGGAAGACAGAGAAATATTTTGTCATCCATATGAGTGGGAACTTGATAAATTTGAACCATCAGAAGATAAATTAGTTAAAAAACCTCCAATCAAATATAAACCTTTAGATGAAACACCTTTACTTATAATTGAAACAATTCAAGATTTAAAAATTTTATTAAATGATTTACAAAAATATAAAGAAATTGCTGTTGATCTTGAACATCATTCATACAGAAGTTTTCAAGGCATTACATGCCTAATGCAAATATCAACTAGAGATACAGATTACTTAATCGATACATTAAGTCTTAGATCTGAATTACACATTTTAAATGAAATTTTTACAAATCCATCAGTTTTGAAAGTTTTTCATGGATCGGATTCAGATATTTTATGGCTACAAAGAGATTTATCATTATATATTGTTAATATGTTTGATACACATCAAGCAGCAAAACAACTTGAATTACCATTTTTGAGTTTATCATATCTTTTAAGAACATATTGTCAACTTGATCCTAATAAGCATTTTCAGTTAGCTGATTGGCGCATTAGACCTTTACCAGCAGAACTTATAAAATATGCTCGAGAAGATACACATTATTTATTATATATAAAAGATATCTTGAATAATGCCTTGATTGATGCTGGTAATGGCCAGAGTAATATCCTTAAAGCTGTATACACTTCTAGTACTGAAATATGTAAAAAAACTTATGAAAAACCAATTTGGACAGAAAACAGTTATATGAACATGTACAGAAAAAGTCAAAAAATGTTCAATAATCGTCAGTTATATGCTTTAAAAGAACTACATAAATGGAGAAATGAAACTGCTCGAATGGAAGATGATAGCACAAATTATGTCTTACCAAATCATATGTTATTAAATATAGCAGAAACTCTTCCAAGAGAAATGCAAGGCATTCTAGCTTGCTGTAATCCTATCCCACCTTTAGTTAGACAAAACTTGCTAAAAATTCATAAAATGATATTGAAAGCAAGAGAACAACCATTGATAAAATCTATATTAAAAGATGATATAGCAAGATTATCTCAAAGAAGTCAAATTTCAACCTCAGAATCTTGGATTTGGACACCTCATGATATGCCAAATGATTTAGAAGCTAGAGCAAATCTTCCTTGTTTATTGAATATGTTAAATGTAGTTCCGAAAACACTGTTATTACCGAAAGAGACAAAATTGAAACCAACTGTAACACTTTTTGACGATTCATCTTCAGAGGTAATAATAAAATTATGCTTTTTGTAAAAAATATATAGTATTATATAATAATGAAAACAATTAAAAATCTTTAACAGGATGAAGATAGTGAATTAAAAACAGAAAAAATTAAGAAGAGAAAGAAACTTCTTTTTATTAGTCCTTTTGAAAGATATAAACGAGTACAGCCAATCATAGCTGAAGAAGAAAAGAAAGAAAGAGAAGCACAAGAACTAAAAGAAGCTGAAAGGATAAAACAATTGAAAGAGAAAAATCAAGAAGAAACTGTTGCTAGCATAAAACGAGTACACGAGCATTTTGTAGAAGTAGCACAACAGAAGCAATCAACAGCTGTAGCTTGTACATCCTCTGAATTTACAAAAAATATTGCTTCAAAATCTGATCGTTTAACACCTAAGAACCATGGAAAAATAACTCAATCAATAAATTCAACAAATAGTAAATTCACACACAAGTCATTTTCAAAAACGGATACGAATGACAAAAATATAGTTGATACAATTGTTATGTCAGATGTACAAGTATTAAGTAAAATGCCCAATAAGAAAAGAAAAAGGCAGTTAAGTCCTGATACTCTTCGGCCACATAATAATAAAAATTCATGACAAAACAGTTTGAAAAAAAATGATGTAAAAAAATATTTCTAATATTGCAATTTTACATTATCTAATGTAAAAATAGTTTATAAGTGATTTTCTTTTTAATTATAAATTTTATGATGTTATAGAAAAATGTACTGTAATGTACTACTAAAATATTGAATAATACTATATATCATATTTGTGTTTTAAAATATATTTCCTATTCTAGATCTCATGGTTATTAATTCATAATACTGTATATATACTTTCATTTTTATTTAATTCTATAAAGATTTATATTTTCTTCATCTTAAAAATTATATAAAAATTTAGTTTTTGTATTTAAAATATATTTGATAAATATATATGAAAAAATATGAATTTTTAAATTTGAAACGTATATTTTTTATTAAAATAACGATGACTTATATGTAGTGAGAAATATTAAATCAATATTTATTTAATTGAGTTATTTGTTATTTTTATAAACAAATACGATGTTAGTTATTTCTCATTGTTACAATTATCTAATTATTATTACATTTGCTTTAAATCAAGTCAATAAATTATAGTTTTAATTGATTTTACTTACTTTCACTCAATGTGTTAAAACATTTATAATTATAAATATATTTTTCCTTTATGAAATAATTTGTATTTAAAATAATAATAGTAAAAATTTAAATAAAATGGTAAGATTGTTAATACTAAATATTTTTAAGCTTAATAGTTTTTGCACTACAAAAGATAAATTTTTGTAAAGCTATAAACAGAAGTAATAATATGTATACATATTCATTCCTAAATTATATTAATAATACGCGTTTTACGCGTATGTATAAGAGATACTTATACAATGAACTGAAAAATTTTACTTGCTGCATATAATTATTTCTATATTCCAACTATGACATGGAAGTTGCATCATAAATAGCGAGAATCGCCATTTCATATTCTAATTTCGATGTCGCTTTTATGTCCTGGCTTTCTTAAGATATGTATGTATAAATCTAGATAATTATATTTTATAATATGTGTACAATTAAAAAGTTTACAATTTTATATTTACAATTTAATTTATAACTTTGAATAATGCAAAATAGTATCATCGTTTAAAGACATTTATTACTCATGTGTAATTGCGTAGTGTATTTCGATAACAATTTATTTTAAAACTAATTTTTCACTTTGTTAATAATTGTTTATATATAGTTACATATAAACAATATTACATTTAGTTAGTAACAAAATATTACATCAAGTAAATATTAAGGGTATAACATATATATATATATATATACATATATATAACATTTGTTATAAAATATATAATATTATTAGATTAATCTAAATTAAATGATATGCATTATAAATTCACTATACTAAATACAATTATTTTATTATCAACAATAATAATGCTTTAGTCTCAAATAAGAAATTACTTAATTATAAAAAGTTTGTTATTGTAAACGTCGTATCCGGGTTAACACATCGCGCGCGAGTTCGCACTCCATCTACATCGCTTACAAGTACATCGAAAATATGAAATTAACTATGATTTTAATAATTATTTAAAATTTATATTTATCCATTTTATTTGTTGAATATTAGTTGACTAACAATTATATAGTACGCATTTAATGATTTTAAACGATCATTTTTTACAGTGTGTCAGTTCTCCGGTCGCGGCGCATACTATCGCAAGTACATACGCGGTAGGTACGACGGCGGCGGCGCAGCAGCAGCTCCAAAATTAGTAAATAAAGATGGTGCCTCGACAGAGGAGGTCCACTCTGTGTCCTCGCTCATAAAATGTCGCGTAAAACAAGACGGAAGACAGGTTTCCGGCCCTACGCCATGCCGAGGCAGGCCTAGGTGTCTTCATCATCCTCTTCATCATCCTCGTCAATGTCATCGACATTGTAAGGGGAAAGCTCGTAGAAAAGCAAACCCCAAAATTTAAGGAGCAGACAGGTGTATACGTCGCTTTTCAGCTGCTTTAAAATACCGGACAACCGTAAGTCATGGATACAAATTTTTTATTCCCGAATCCTACACAACCTCTTCTATTTATTATTTTTAAAAAGTCTAGTGTCAATTTACTTTAATTTGTAATACTGTAGCCCTAATTTCCCGATCTTTCGCCTTCCTTCTTATTTTCTCTCTCTCCCTCTTACTCTCTTTCGCTTCCTAGCTTGTTGGTTCTCTGGCTTTTGCTCTCTGACACGTTGCAGCTTTCACTTTCAAGCGGAAGAAGAAGCGGCTTCTTGAGCAGGAGGCGTAAGCAAATCGTCTTTCTCAATTACTTCCTGTATGGATCCGTGTTGTCAATGACACGTAGACCTACGTGTATATCGTCGTCATTCAGTGCCTCCCTAAAGACGAATGCTCTAAATCTTTTATACAGACGCCTGTGCTAATTGTATTCTTGAGCTTGGAAAATTGATATTCCTTGTCAAAAAATCATCGTGATTGTCAAAAAAGAGAAAAATATATAGAATGCACAAGAAGACATCGCGATATCGGACCCTTCTATTCTAAATATCAAAATGCTATTTTTATCCCTGGAAACCTACATACCAACGCGATGTCGTCGTCATCATCATTGCTGTACGCACACAGAAGCACAGAGACAGCTCGCACATACTTTGAAGAAGGATCATACGTAAAGGATGGTGCAGTCTCGTGTACTAAAATGATAATGATAATAATTTCTTGACAGTTCCAGTTGCATGTTCATTTTTGAGGGCGTTCAATAATTATTTAATATGAACGATATTCAAGATATTATCAAATCTATCTGTGCTCAAGTGAATTAATTGATTACCTTTTCCAGTAGTACGTATAATCTTCATTGAATATCAATTAATTGATATTTGTTGATAGTTCTTCATAAAGACTTTTAGTGAGAGTGAGATGTGAGATACTAGAAGTGAAAAGCAGTAACGCTTAATCAGTTGTCAAAATCTACTAAGAAAATGATATTTCAAAAATTCTATCCTTTAAATTTTATTTCAAAACAATTCAACTATTGATCTTTAAAATAAACTGTATATGATTTCTGTCGCCGGATATATATTTTTTGCTATGACTCTGTATTTGGCTGCAATTCAACGCAGTCACATTCTTTAATTAATAATTTTTCATGTTTTTAAAATTGAAACTGACTAATCTTGTACATTACTTATTGGACTTTTAAAATTTTTAATTTTAATGAAATTTTTATACAACATATAAAATCAAGAAAAAGATAGAGACCATAAAAATTAGACGAACAAACGAGTTAAGAAAAAGCTCAATATCGCGACAGCTTTGGCGTCATACCAGAATTTGATCTTCGGAGATGTAATAGGATACTGACGTAATATCTATGATAAAACTTAATGTATTGCTATCAAGATCTTTTTCAAATTAAGCAGAAATTTAAAATGAGCTGTGCAAAAAAAATATTTGTAGAATATTCTGAATATCTTTTAATAATTCTATGAATCATGTGTACCCCTTGTGGATACTGTAACATCTGGTCAGAGATAAACTTGCAAAATTTTGCAAAGAAACAACGTTTGATTTATTTATAGTATCGGAACTGTTCCTCTAATAAATTAGAAGATTAATATCGATGAACTAGACTACCCTTTGTGCGATAGAATAGGTAACAAAATTTTTATTGGGGTCCATCAAAAGAATTACAATGAAGGTTGTGTTTTGAAATCTTGCTTTGAATATTTCTTTTAAATTTATTTTTGTTTATCCATGCATAAATGGGAATAAAATTTGCATAATTCTTTTATTCCAATCTAAAAGTGAAATGCATTATTTTGAAATTACAGAATGTAATATTGAATTAATTATTCAAAGTCCGAATTATCAAACAAAGTGTGTCCTAAACTTACAAAATTAATCAGACACAAAATAAAGAATATTATTTAAAAAATAGTATACTTTATTGTTTCGTGGAAATAATATTATAGTTTAATTTTTAGGAACATAATTAATTTCTTGTGCGTAGTCAATTTTAAGTTTTAATAATAAAAACACAGCAAAATATTTATATCCAATTTTTTTCAACATCGTTCTTTTTTCTTTTAATGTATGTGCTTGTACATACGTGTTTCATTTGAAATTATTTTAAATTAAAATCTTTTTCCAATGGCTTATAAAAAACAATATTAGCTGCAAATAACGAAAAGAAGATTGGGCCGTGAGGCCTACTGTTAGCCACGCTGTTACTGTTGTTCGTCCGCTACCTACATCGCTAAAAATAATCATCGAAAAAGCCGATCAAGCATACGCAAAGCGAATCTATTGCTCCTGCGTCTTCGGTATGCGTTCCATGTCTTGTACTGGCGCATACATTATTCTACTAACAATGACAGGGTAGGAGTCATAAGCAATCTATTATTTTCCGTATTCCTGCTTCAATAATGTTACTTTGTCCATGAACACAAATAGAAAACGTAAAGACGAAAACTTATAGTGAATCTTTGTGTACTTGTTTACTCTCTTTATCTCTTTCCCACTTTTTCTCTCTCAATCTCACTGCTTTTCTCTCATTTACCATTTTCTGTTTCTCTTTCTCAAAATACAAGTCTTTTTTATCTTTTACCTGTAGGTATCAGTTTGCAACTAATAATTAAAAAGCTTTTGAATATTTTAATCTATTTTCTTATATCAGACTCAAGTTTAATATGGTGTATCTTTTTTTTTAGTTATATTTTTTTATTCTTTGACAATTTAATAATACTTTTCTAGTATACTTTTTTAGGATTTGTTTATTTGGACTATAATTTTGAAGTATATCCACTAGAAAATCGAATTTAAGCAATTAAATTTTTATTTTTTATTTAGAAAAATAATGTACATACAGATAATTTTTAAAAAATCTGTAATAAAATATGTACTTTAATTGATATTTATCTCCCTGAAAAGTATTTTTTCATTTAATTTATGTCAAATATTATTAATGTTTATATAACGACGTTTTAAATAATTTCGCAAACTATTTATTTAGAAAAAGCGTAACATTTCAAATTTTGAATTATCGACATCTTATGATTAACCAAATCGTCTAATTATAAAACTTGAAAAAAGATTCAAAATACTATCGACTAGTATACTAATACGAAAAATGCAATTAGAAAGTAGTTTATTAAAGTGTCTCGTTAAATAAAGAATAAAACTTTATGTATATAGACGAACAAAAATTAAATACAAATACAATATAATTAAATTTGTACACCTAATATATGTTAAATGACTGCACCTACATATATAGAAAGACATTCTTAATTTGCGAAATGTGCTTATTTCTGTAATTTCCTGTATTTTTATATTTTATCTCTCCAAAATTTAATTATCAAAGTCAATTCATAAAGGCTGAGTACCTTTTTATTTATGCTTAAAACAATATAGTACAATATTACACAGTTTTTATTAGACTAAATAATTTTATTGAAAATTTTTTGTCAAAATAAGTTACTTAAAAAAATATAACCTTTGAACTTAGAACCTACGTATAATATTTAACACATTATTAAATTTAACACATTATTAATTTTTTTACTACATTGAAATATTTAATGAAAATATACTTTAATGATTTCATTCCAGTGTCAGATTACGTCTTGTAATTGCAACATATATCTAATAATAATAATAATCTATAACAATTTAAATAATTTATTAATTAAAAAATTTATAATAATTTAAGTTTATAATAATTGTAAATCTATTTTTTATCTAAAAAAAAGAAAATTTTAATTAAAAATTAAAATGAAATAAAATATAATTTTTGCTCAATCTTTTAATTCAACAATAAAATTTTGCAATTGAAAAATAAGAAAAGTATCTTCTAAAATATATAATTCCGTTACGAAAACAGCAAAATTTGATGCTTACAAAAGACAATAGTCCAATCTTTTTCTTGTATCTATAAGTCCCTTTTACTTATCTACCTTTTAATTAGGGGTATTTTTTAAACTTGCCTTGTTGAATTTTTTCATATACGAATTCGTATTAACTTTTCAAGCATATAATAATGTTTGAACTTACACTTTCTTTCGCTCAGAGCTTTTTTCATTTCCCTTTTTTTCTTTCACAAAATACTTGCACTGTCGCCTTCGCGTCTGTACTTAATTGCATCCGCCACAAGCTTAACGTTCACGTGTATTATTTTCTCATTTCTGTGAAAAATACTTTCTTATAATTTACTGCTATATGTATGAATATGACGTTGTCCTATATTGTACTCAATATTTTAAATGTTTTCCCTTTTGTTTATTCTACCATAAAACCATTTTTATAAGTTCCGTATTATTCTTAAGAATTTAGCATTAATAACATGATTATATTTACTAATTTCTAAACTTTTTTAAATTTAGCCTGAAGATAATAAAATTCTGTAAAATTATAATCAAGATTCATTTTTATACAGAATGATTTTATGAATCACAAACTTTTATATATATTACTGAATAATATGCAAAAATATCATGATTAATAATGTTTTATTATCGTAGTATAAATTTACTCAATTATTAATATAATAAAAATTAACTTCTAAAATTAATCGAGGTGCTTTTTATCATATTTGAAAAATTGTAATATCTTAAGAAGTTCTCTGATAATTATATAATTTTTATGTAATTAATAGTATAATGTATAAAATATTATTGCAAAAAACTTAAAAAAAATTTAACTTAAATAATTTATCAATAAGCCATATGTACCTTTATCTTTTATGAGCCGTATAGAAATATTGAAAAATTTAAATAACCAAAGGATGTAAAAATATATTTTCTAGATGTAATTAAATTCTATAGTTTCACATTCTATAAAAGAGTTTTTGAAATTTGCTACATGTATTGAAATAAATTAGATTGTATAAACCTTTACAATGAAATGTCTAAATAAACAGCAAATAAATAAATACTTTGAATTAAAAAGCTACTTGGATATATTTAAAATAAATATTAATCTCACTATTATGATGTAACGTAAGTCATTTATTTTGAACGAATATATCCAAAAATCTTTTGTGTTATTTAAAATAAAATTTATGGAAAATTTTTTTTATTTTTTTATTTTTTTTATTTATATTGATATTATTATGTTTGAATAAAACTTTATGCAACATATTTTGATATTACAAATATTTTGTAAAATTAAATTTTACTTAAAGCAAAGAATTTTGAGTGCCATTATTAATATATGAATTAGGTCATATGACAAAGATAGAAGGTGCTTCTTAAATTAGTTACTTAAAAAAGGATAATACTTAAAATTTTTAATTTTTGAAATTATGAATAAAATATTTTTTACTTTTGTCTATTAAATATCTAAGAAACATTGTTAAATTATTTATTGATTTTCACGTAGTCCAAGTTACGCCCTAAAAATGACATTACCTTTTTTATAAATACTTATTCTCAATAGTTTAATGCCTAATATTAATTTAAGAAGTAATAAATAATAATCGTAAATAAAATAATGAAATGAACAGAAATTTGAAACCATGAGTGTCTAATCAGTCGGAATGTATAAAATGAAGACAGAATGAACATTTAATCCATTTTTTTACACTCAGTCGTTATATACAAAGAGATTCGTAAATTATATGTCAATACTACAGCAAAAAATTTATTTATATGTGTCACTGGTAATAAATCGCTATTTTGACTGCGATAAATAAAACGAATTTAACTTAGGACTTGCGCGAAGTAGTTTGTAGCCAATTGATCGATCGCAGTTTGCTAAAGTTGCTCCTCGACCTGCCATTACCGCTACTTATGCTAATACTATTGTTCTTTTAACTTGATTCATGCCCACTGACACTTATCAAAGTCGTCTCCACTGGGGCAGTATTTCTGATACTATAATTGTAGCTTTCAAAAAAACCTTAACTCGACGTCGAACTGCAATAATAAGATTGCAATTTCAACCAATTGTTGTTATCGGTATATATAATAGTAGTATGTAGAATAATATAGTATATAGTAATATACAATAATTATTCACATATTCTGATTTAATGTTATCGGAGATGGTGAAAAGATTTTCTGAACGTAAAAACAAAATATTAAATTTACCTATTTACACGAGTTTGATAGTTTTTTTATAGTTTTTACTTTTTATGTGGGTTAATAAACTTTTTTATAAAAACCAAACGCACGAATACGTAATCAATATGCGTGGTTATTATTGCTATTTAAACACATTTAATAATTTTTTTTGTAAGGCAAACAAAAAAAAATAATAAATTGATTAAACATAAGAAATTATTTACTTCCGTATTAATTGTAAAAGTATTTTAAACATTCAAAGTTTTATATTATAACTATTAAACAATAGGTACAGGTGTTCGTGCATTTTATAATGAAAGTGGCATCTTTAAATTTTTGTACTCTGCAAATTTATAACAAATTCATGAAATGAACTTCACTTGTATAATAAGATTGTTTACTTAAACAAAATTATTTTTAAACGGAATGAATTATGTTCGTTGTTTTATCATGGAAAAATAATAAAATCGAATTGTAATTTAATCGCTTTTGAGAGTCTACTGGTACATTTCTCAATTTACGAAAAATTTATGAATACTGAAATTACGTTAAAATACAAAAAGTAATTAAAAAATTACTTTATTCTTCCATTATTTTTATTTTATTATTGAAATAATAATATTTAAATGATTAAATCTTTTCCTACACATTGTATTTAATCTATAAGTTTTTTAATGTTTGACGAAATGCAAAATATTTATTAAGTATATATTATAGGCTTTATTTAAATTTAAACTATTTTTTTGTTTAAAAAGATCTTTTCATATCTATCTTTTGAAATATTTGAATGTAATTAAAAAACCCAAGTTTATTAAAGATGGAATTATTTAATATAAACTTGTATTTGTAAACATATAATATATGAATTTGACAACTATTTATAAAATCAAAAAAACTTTATCATAAATACATTATTTTGCTATTTTTCGTAACAACACAATATTAATATTTTATTGATTGTTTCTTTAAAAATTAAAAACAATTTTTAAATACGCTTCGCTCGGAACTTTAGAAAATTTATTTTGTGCAAAATTAACGTACTTAAAAATAACATATTTTTTTTAACACCACTATAAGAACAATAATGATTACATTACACAAGATGCAGTTGAAAAAGAAAAAAATTTAAGTATAAAAAAGTTATTCATAGTGGATAAATTTTATAACAGAAAATTGTTAAGTCAACGGCGGGAGAATAAGAAAATAAGTAAATTGTCATTCTTAAAAATACGCATACTACTTTTTTACGGAAATGACAAGATGTTTAAAAAGGTAGCGACGTCAATTTAGAATATACTAAGGTCCTATATCTGGCACTCGCATTCTTAAATTCAATGGATTAAGCATTATGAAAAGTAGTTCATATATTAGATTAGAAACGGTCGTTCGCGATGGAAGAACGACGAAAAAAAGCCGCCGTTATTTCTTCCGTTTAGTTTGCAGCGAGCAATCGAAGAAGCGTGCAGCAGCAAGCAGCACGTGCTCACCGAACGCTCCCTCGTAAGTCTACAACGATGCCCCCCTCCCCCGCCGCCGCTCTTTAACCTCGGGTGCCTCATCGTCAACGGCCTGGTGTGCCGGCTCTCGGGGAACAGACAAGCGCCAGCTGCTGTTGCTACTGCTCTTGTACGACGGAAATAAACTTTCCGCGCTTTCCTCGCCCTTCGTTCCCCCTTGTTGCCCCGGTACGCGGAGCTATTAACGCTCTCGGTGCTATACCCCGCAGATTTCGTACCTTCGTTCTTACTTTCTTATTCTCGTTCTCGTCCGATTTTACGCTGCACCAACTCCCTTGATTTCGCTTCATGCCGAGGCTGCAATGACGAGTTCGAACAAAACCTATCCAAGCCTTATTGGTATTTCGCACCGATTAACTATGGCTCCATCCTGCATATTGAGATCCTCCTCGAATAATAATACTCTTCGGAAAAAAACGACCTGAAACTCGCAATTTAAAAAATTAAGATATGCACTTTCGCATTCCTAAATTAATCATTATTAATGTACACTTATATAATTCGGTGCAGCATCAAAAGTGAAAGCTTTCAAATTAAAATTTTTGTCGGATAATCTTAGATTAGTTAATAAATATTTAATATGTTAAGCATGAGAAAAGTTACTCTCGTCAGATGCAATTTCATTATTGAATTAATAGTTAATTTTAAATATATAATTCTGTTTTAGTTTGATCGAACGTGTCATTCGATTGAGGAATCGCAGAGAAATAAAAAAAGTATTTTTAAGCTTGAAGAGTCGTAAGAAGACTAATTCAGATATACTTGTTCTTGGTTAGAAATGTTAGCCGCGCATGTTAGACGTGAAGAGAACACGATTATCTCCAAGATACGAAAATATATATTAATCGTATAAATAAAGATAATTAATTATAATTAAAACTATTACTTTTATACATAATATTTGTACAAACAAATTAAATATATTTTTAAATTCGGAGTTTTTAGAAAACTACGTGTAATGTATAAAAAAATATTTTTAAATATATAAGCAACTGTTTAATTAGACTTTTATGGAAACATACTATACGCACATAAATATTATAAAATACAATAATTAGAACAATAATTTTTATAGATAATTATTAAAGAATTTTAAATTTATAAAAAAATATCCTTAATAAAAGCCTGATCATCAAAGATAAGTTATATTCAATATACTCAAAAAATACTCTTTTGGTTATTTAGAGTATTTAAAAACAATAGTTTTCTTTTCAATCTTATTAATCATGTTTTCCACCATTATTTAATTGAAAAAATTTATTACTTTATAAAATCAAATTACCTATAATTATGTATTATTATTAACAATAAATAAATATTAATATATAAATTTTATAAATTTATTAGATAATATTTAATATGCCTATAATATATTTATATGTAAAAATATTAGTAAAAATTTATTAATATATTTTTATATTATTAATTAAAATTGGATAAGTTTATTTATTATTATTCATTATATTTAATAAATTTATTAATATATGTAATCTATAATTGACAATATAAATTATAGTCGTCTAAATTTGTTTATTAACTACTATTAAATAAATATATTATATTTGTAATCACTTTCGGTCAAGCTTTATTAATTGTAGAAATAAACAGTTGTACGTAACGTGTTCAAGCAATATTTTTTTATAGTAGCCATATCAACAAACTAGTAAAGTATTTTGACTCAATTTCAAACCTAATAGACGTTTATGAAAAACCATGCAATTTATTAAAAATCTTTAATTTAAGTTTTAGTATACATTAGTGATAAATCCGTAACAGACATTTATAGTCTTGTTATAACTAAATGTGTATTTAAAAATTATTTGTGAATTATTTCAATAAAATAAAAACTTATAAATATATATACATTTACTTGATTTTATAATAATAATAATAATGATAATGATAATGATGATAATTTTATATAATAATAATAATAATAATGACACATTTTTTAATCTATAAAAGAAACAAAAATTTAGCAATTTAAAGTTTCCTTAAGCTTAAATATGTACAGTTTCTTTATTATCGTAAACATATTTTTTTTACCTATAAAAAGTAAATAAAAATTGTTCTAAACATTTTTTACTGTAAAAAAGATTAATTGAATAATTACAAAATACTTAAAATATATTTCGTATTGTACATTTTTACAATTACTAATAATGTTATAATTGGATACAATAATGAAGTTTTAGTAGTATTGTTGACAATTAATTTCAAAAGAAAAAGTTTTAAGATTAATAAATTTGCTTAATTAATTGTAGAATATGATTCATAAATTAATGTAAGATAAGCATAAATTCGTAATTTCTGAATATCTGTAGGAATATTTATTTTTATACAGAAAAATAAAGTAACACGATTTAAAAAATATTTAAAATAAATATATCAATTAACATGTTATACTTTGTAATATATATATGACGTGTAAAAATTTTTTTATAAAAATTTCTTCAACTCTTTTCTATAATCTTATACTTTCTTGGTATATTATGATATTAAGATCTAGAACTAATTAAGTTCTTAATTTCAATAATTAGTTTTAAAAATTCTAATTTTTAGGATTAAGATATTATAGATAATATAAGTAGGATAATTATTTGATTAATATTTGTTAATATTATTTAGAACTTATCATTTTTGAAATTAAATTTAGTTAAATAAGTTGCATTTTCTATATTAAATTTACAAATAATAAGCTTACACAATATACCTTAAAAAGTGAAAAAAGTGACTTCTTTTAAGTTTATGTAATTTTTTTTTATTATCTAAATCATATATAATATACTATTATCAAAGATTAAAAATGAGATATAAAATTTGCTACAAGTTGTTTTCTTTAATAAATTAAAATATTGTTTTATTGAATAATTAATTTATTTTATCTATGGATTCAAATTGTAAATTTCGTTTAATAATTTATATTCGTAGAATAAAGAAATGTAAAATTTATATTATTAAGTTTCTATAAATTTTTTTGTTATTCTTGATTATTAATAATCAAAAATGTTTACAAAATTTATAAATACTTATTTATACTATTATTATACTATTATATTATATTATTATTATATATTATTATATTATTATATTATATTAGTCTCATACTTAAGAGAAATATTATACAATTATTTCATAGTCGTGGATAATAAAAGATTTAAAAACACACGTATTTTTTACTAATTTTAGAAAAAAATATTAAAAAATAATGACGACTTGAATATATTATTGCAGCTATTTACTTTATTATAAGTTATTAATAAAATAAAATAAAGGTGACTAAGTCTAAGTTACAAAAATATTTTAACCGATTCATATTGTTTCAATCATATTAAAATTTCAAATGACATATACTTTTAAGGCCTTTGCAGCTGTAAATATACTTATTAATTGTTTCAAAGAATTGCACGTGTAAATTATATATAAAAATAGAATAACTATATGTTTAAATAAAAAAATTATGCTAAACTCTCAAAAATAAATTATTTTCAATTTTTAATTTTTAATATGAAGTATTTGGAACTTGTGACAAATCAATTTTTTAACTTAAAATAAATTTTTTAAATAAAAAATGAGCCTAAAAATCTTAAAAATTCAAGATTATCCCAAATAATAAAATGTATTAAGCTAAATTAAATTTTTGTAAAAATAATAATTAAAACAAATTGAATTTTGAAGTTTTCTATATATTTTACATATTTTCTCATCATTATTGCAATTTTTAATAAAAAAAACCAAAGTCATATTATTTATTATCAAGCCAAGATAATTCATATATTTAATATAATTAATTTTGTTTGTATCATAATTGCGATCATTTCACGAATATTGATTTTATGATAGGCAGTGAATCATAATTTTTTAAAGTAGATTAGAAAATTTAATATCAGTATAAAATATTGGAAGCATTGAAAATTATTTGTAGAATAAGCAGTTAAACTTTAATGACATATAATTTTTATTCAAAATACTCAATATAATTTTAGAATAATATTTGATGAATAATTCAATTCATTCAAATAACGACAATTATTAAATTAATGTCAATATATATATTATCAAAAAATTTTCCGCTAAAAATAAACTAAAACAACATTATAAAACATAATAATATTAATATTGTTAAAAATCTAGAATACTAGTGTCACTATGAAATATAATTCGTTTTAAAAATAAAAATAATAATTATAAAAAAGTTTATACAATAATTTTAAGCCACAACTTTTGTATTTAATTTAAATATGACTAATATGTAATAAAAATTAATATATTTTTTAATGGTTGTAGATAAAAAAAATTATTAAAATGGTTGACGGCGAAGCAAGTATCCACAACATAATGGGTGGTATGGAAAGCACCGGCGGCGTGCGCCTCCATAATCACAAACGAAAATTAAAACAAAGGTAAGACTTTAATTTATAAAAAAATAAAGAATTTGTCTCAAAATAGCTGGGACATTAAATAAATAAACCTATTAATTAAATTAAAAATTCATTGCATTGGTAATAATTTAATAATAAATTAAGATTAATGATTTTAACTTCTATTGCTTAACTAATTTTTCTTTTTCTTTTTAAAAAATTATAAAATAATTATCATATTATTAGAGTTGAATATTACGGCAACTAAAAGTTTAAAAATGAAAAACTTAGCGAATGAAATAAGTTCTTGGCCCACCTTAAAAGTTAATATCGCATAAAGAAAGAGTTACGTTTATTTCAAAAAGACACTTAGTAAATGCATACAAATCGTAGATAACGAATATTTTATTATTATTTAAAAAATGTCTTTTAAGAGCTAAGTAATTACATTAAGTTATTCGTGCAAATGAATTAATATTAATTTATAAGACAAAATTCATTCGTATAAAGCAATATATCCATGATTTTTCTTTGGATGGGATGCATTACAAAATGATAAAATATCTTGCTATTACGAACGGACCAGCCGCTGTTCGTACTGCCAAAACCTACCAATACAGATACTTCATTATTACTAATAGTAACATGACAGCGCTTTAACTGTACGAGTGTCTCGTCGCTTTTCTCAAGTACACGCGCTTGCTTACATCGAGTGATGTATTGCGAATCTAGTTTCGCACTTACAAATTCGTGATTTTTGAATAGTCGGGAATGCCAACAGATCTCAAGAGCTATTTGCCATATATATATGTATATGTATATATATTCTTTTTTCAAGGTTTGATATAATAAAAAAATTGGGTCAAGGCACTTACGGCAAAGTACAACTGGGAATTAACAAAGAGACGGGTCAGGAAGTTGCGATAAAGACGATAAAGAAATGCAAAATTGAAACGGAGGCTGATCTTATTAGGATACGAAGGGAGATACAAATCATGTCCAGCGTACAGCATCCTAACATTATTCACATTTATGAAGGTAAATATTAGATAATCCCTAATGGTTAAATTGCTTATCGAGACTTTCATAAAGTTGATTAATATGTACCATAACTTGTGCACGATTTATGATTCTGAAATGCGTAACATATCCCACGTATTTATTATTATTTAAAACAATAAATTGTGGAATGGATAAAAAATAAGTGAATATCATTGTTTGCACATAGCATAAATTAGAATGAAGCCTTTGGAGAAGCATTTTATCCGTATGACTATTTACAGTTTTATACTTTTTATTTGTTATAATTAGATGTGTGCGCGTGATTATGCGAATAGCTAGTTTACTTAAACATTGAAAAATAATTACTGCATAATATTTTGATTTTTCTGGAGACAACATAAGGTTGAATTTGAGTCTTTCGAAGTGTTTGCATAAGTCTGACACCATCACAAATATATTTTGATACTTCAATACAATTTATTTCAAATTATATTTGTTTCTCGAATAATTAGATATTATTTGTATTTTTTGTATAAATTTTTTTTTTTTTTGTTAATCTATAATTCGTATGTAATCTTTAGGATGACATCGTAGAGAAGAAACTTAACTTTTCATTCTAAACTTATTATTCACAGGCATTTACGTCGCTCGAAATTTCAAATTAAAAATAAATAACAAACATCTTAGAGAAACGATTAAATTTTTTAATACACTTAAGTTTAAAATGTAAAATTTAAAAAATTGAAGTTCTTTGTTCTGTCCTCAGTCTTTGAAAACAGAGAGAAAATGGTGCTCGTGATGGAATACGCAGCCGGGGGCGAACTGTATGATTACCTGAGCGAACATAAGGTCCTGACAGAGCTGGAAGCCAGACGAATTTTCCGACAGATATCCACGGCTGTATTCTACTGTCACAAGCACAAGATCTGCCATCGTGATCTCAAACTTGAAAACATACTCTTGGACCAAAGTGGGAATGCAAAGATTGCCGACTTTGGACTATCAAACGTCTTTGACGAGCGAAGACTCTTGAACACTTTTTGCGGCAGTGCCCTGTACGCGAGTCCTGAAATAGTCAACGGAACGCCATACCACGGACCTGAAGTAGATTGCTGGAGCCTCGGTGTACTTTTGTACACTCTCGTTTATGGTGCCATGCCCTTCGATGGGACCAACTTTAAGAGGCTAGTGAAACAGATTTCCGAATCTGATTATCGTGAACCCAAGAAACCATCGCGTATGTATCGATAAGTGTTATTTTTTTAAATTTATTTTTGTCATTATAAATATATTGCTACTGTTTGTAAATTTTTTAAACAAATCGGGAAAAAATAATATTAGCACACTACTTTGACACTTTAAATAAATTCGTTACAGGTATCTAGAAATTAATGGTGCAATAATTAAATAATTTTAGATATATCTTCTTCGTTAAAAATAAATTAAAAATTAAGATCCTTATTTAATTATAGATTTTTTAATTTTTTATAACATTGTGTTGTATAATTATCTAAATTATAAATTCTAGATCATACACAATTGTTCACTTACTTTTGTGGCAACGAATGATTTTAATTAAAATTAAACATTATAGGCGCATCACCCTTGATAAAAGCCATGCTGACCGTAAGTCCGTCGCGTCGAGCGGATATTGAGAAAATCTGTACACATTGGTGGGTGAACGAAGGCTACGAACAAAATTGCTTGGATATAGCCGAGGATCTCGCTGCGCAAACACCCGTTCGTCTGGATTTACTTCTGTCGCTGGTTCCTCAGTCGGCGAGCGCAGAGAAGCTCGTGATCGGTAGCGATCAACCACCACAGCCATCTGATATTGCCAACAATATATCTTCGGGAACACTAGTCCCCACCAGAAGCCATTCGGTCGGTAGTTTAATGGAATTGAACCAAAACAATTCGGATAGGAGAATAAGAGAAATGGTACAAGAAGACTCCACACCCAAGGTTAAAACTAAAATGGGCATTAGTGCAGACGCTAAAAGAAAGCTTGAAACAACTCCATCCATGGAAGAGACAACTGCTGCAGGAATCAAGAGAAAAGAACCTACCAGAAGAAAAGAGCCAGTTGATGACAGAAATGTTAAACCGTATATATCTAGTGCCAAGTGAGTATTATTTTTTATCTTATATTACCTCTAAATTAAAGGCATTTTATCCGATACTTTCGTTTTTAATTCACGTAAAAATATTTATGATATTTCTTCAAATAGTTTTCCTTGTATACTTTTTTATATACTACATATATAAAATTAATTTTAATTAATAGTTCTCGATAATACTATATTCGATTATAGAAATACATCTTCTATAAAGTTATTGAAGATAATTTCAAATCGATTTAATAAATTTGATTGATGAACTAATACGAAAAATTTTTCAACATTATTTTATCACGTGAATAAAATTTAAAAATAATAAAATTGGAATTTAATAAATCGAAAATTTTGTTGTATTCATTGTATTTTAATTTAAAATATTAAAATATTTTCGTTATGAATATACATAAATATTTCTATAAAAATAAATGCATAAAAAATACCTATGCGACGATAGTTTAAAATTAGAAGATTATGTAACATGTAGTACAGTATAAATGAAAAATTACAATTAATTAATGTATAAATTAGATCAAAATTTAGATTTCAATTATTTATATTATGTTAAATTTGTAATATATATTTATATAGATATAGTATAATATATATATAGTAATACATAACCATATTAATCTTAAATATCCATCAAATAAAAAATTATTACACTGATTTATATTGTATAAATGTTTATTTTTAGACATCATTCTGCACCAATACCAAGCTCTATATTGGAGGAAGCAATGGAAATAGATTCATCTGTAGTGGTATCAGTTCCTACAAGTAAAACTGTTGATTTGAAGAAAACAGGTAGTTCCATGTCTTGTCTAGAAGTGAAAGAAGAAAAACTTAAAGAAAAACTACCTAATAAAGAACAAAATAAAACTCCTATTATTTCTGACCATCCTCAAAATTTAACCAAGAATATACTTGAAAATAATAGCAGCGTTACTACTCCGACATTTCTGAATAAATTGAGTGAAAAAGAGAAAGGATCACCAGAACAAGAATCTTTATCTCTCAAAAAAACTTTGTCGCAAAATTATACAGAAGAGAAGAACTTGTCCAAGACTGCTTTATCAAAGGAAAAGAGTCCATCAAATGTTAGCGAAGTTACTAATAATAAAATGCCTATACAGAAGGATATTGGAAAAACATCTGAAGATGCTCAACAACATTCAAAGAAATTGAGAAACAAATCTCTTTCGCTAGATTGCGATATGATCTCGGATGAGTCGATACCAAAACCTTCTACCGAGCGTCGGAGATCAAAGATCTTTGAAACTGCGGAGAAGTTTAATCAACTAGCGTCACCAGTTGAATCCGAAAAACCAAAAAAAATCTTCATTCCGGGAGTGAATGTTGGTGGAGCTAAACTCGTTTTCGAGAGAAAGGCTAGCCTTTCTTCGACCACGGTGCCACAAATCGTCAAGGCTCCTGTTGCAAAAGTCATAATTGATGTGCCATCGTTTAATAAGCAATCCGATAATGAAAAGTCTCCAGAAGTAGATCAAAAAGAGAAAGATAAAAAACGTGACGAGGAAAAAAAACGAGCTGTGGATATTATAACTGGAGCACTAGGGAAGCCGCCTATGTTAAGGAAAACGAGTGGATCTCCACCAATCTCACCTCAAAGTAATGAAACTAAGAAACTTGGTCTAAAAATTCCACTTGGCCCGAATGATCTCAGAAATGCGACGGTTACAGTAACAACACCAACCGAAACAAAATTTCCATTCGAGTCAAAACCAGAATTACATGCTAAAGCAGTGAGTAACATTTAATGGGTGTAAATTAAAAGATCCAATAATATTATGGAATATATTTAAAAACTTCACAATTGAATATCGGTATTTAAATTTCTTACAAACTTTAATAGAAAGTTAACAGTTTTTATCGTTCGACTTATATATTGTAACGATTTTAATTTTCTTATTTAGAATCACTACTATTAGTTAAAATATAAGAAGTTTTTAAAATATACTAATTACACTATTTCTATTGATACAATAAAGTTTATGATTAGTAAAAGGCAGATCTAGTTTAAATAATATAAGAAGTTTAATTCGGATGACTGAACAATAAATAATGTAAATTTGGTTTCAGGTGGTGGTGAGTCCAGATACATCCAGTCACGAGATATCAAAGCCAGCTACAGACGAACCAAAGAAGTGCAGTAAAATGGAGATAACACTAAAGAGCGCTACCCTACCGCGACCACACAAAACGAGCAAAACCGAGATAACACTCTCGGGTCCAAAATCCAACGATGCCTTCCGCTCACAGGTCGAGGCTAAAATTGACGCCTTCCAATTACAAAAGTTACGCACCCAAAGATCCGAAGTGGCCTTCCCCGTAGCTGCAGTCGTGCCTCAAACCCTTCGTAGCTCGAGCCTCGAACCGGCCATACGAAGCGGTAATCGAAGCTCTTTTGGTGAACGCGTTATACCGATCCAGATGGAGCCAGTGCCGCAACAAGCAACCGTTCACTCGACGACGCCGCCACCGAAGCCACCAGTACCTCAACGCTCGATATCCCAGCGATCGAGTTCGCTATCGCGACAGTCAACGGCCGAGTCCGATACGGATAGCGCCCTGGGATCAACTCTTGGGCCCGAGCCAATCAGGAAGAGTCCCAGAGAATACATTATACCGATTGCTGTCGAGGGCGGAGGTTATGTCACACCGCGATCGGGTAGTTTGGAACCCGAGGGTCAGAACGGTACGCCTACCAATAGCAATTCACCAAGGTCAAGGTTTAGCAAACCTAGGAGAATGAGTTCACTCCTGTCGGACGCCAGTGAAGATGAATCGCCCTTCTCCTCGCTTCATAGGTATGCATTCGCACCTCGCATTCAATGTTTAATTTTTTTCGTTATTATTTCATTGCATTGATTATTTTTTTATAATAGATATGGTAGGACGACTATGATTGACTAATGTCTTACATATATTATTTAGTGACTTATATAAAATTAAAATAAGGATGTTTTCCAGAATTTCTTCAAGCTTGCATTTTCAATCTTGCGTAATTTTTTTCAAATAAATCGTGTGTGTATGTAAGTAAGCATGCGCACAAATATCTTATTATGGTAAACGAATATTTTTAGTTAAATTAAAACCATCAAAACAGATATGAACTGCATAAAATACGTTCATTTGTACAATACTTTTATATGTTATAATACCTCGCACGAGCAATTTCTTTTACAAAAACAGTACAAAATTTATAAAGGCAATACTAAAAATGGTTAGAAATCGGTTGAAATATTTTTATCAAATAAAATGGTTGAAATAATTCGATAAATTGTTGAAAAATATAATTGAATCCGATCACGATATCCACAGAGACAACGACGATTTATTGCAAAGGCATATGCATCGGTTGAGAAGCTCACGACCGCCCCGACAAGCACCCGAGCATGCAGATAGCCTATCGTCCGGAGAAGACGACGACGACGATGGCTTTGAACTACTTACCGCCGAAAATTTGTTCTCTACCTTACTGTCCAGAGTGAGGAGTCTTACTCAGAGGCTCAATGTGGATGACAACAGGGCTAGTGGTTTTCCAAGCAGCAGAATATTAAGCAGGCTTGGCTCAAATTCACCTCAAGGATTTTGGGGAATACACGAGCCACTTTCTAGGTATGTTGAATTAGCACCGATTTCCTGGCTAAAGCTCATTTAATAAAATGGTTGAAAATTCAGGAAAAATTTCTCATCCAACAAATAGAAAACTAACGTGACAGTGAAAAAATGCATAGTTTCATTTTAGAAAACAAACCTGGAAACCGTGTTACATTAATATTATTTTAAATATTATTTAACATTCGTCAAAATGATTTATTGCGTGAAGGTAAAATAAATAATTTTTGTGAATCCCAGTTTTATTCTGTACAAAACATTTACACAAAAAGTTCCATCGTAAATGTTTATGCGGAAAAAGACTGTAAATATTTTTTAATTATTAGAATATAAATTCATTTTAAAATTTAATTATTAGTATAGTCTTAAAATAAAAAAGTATCTAAATGGAGTTTAATTGAAGGACACATTGATTAGTTCTATATTTACACGTTAGCTTTTTATTATTAATTGTACTCGAATTAATAAGAATTAATATTTTTGCTTGTTTATGTGCAAGCTACGAGAGTTATTTTGAAACTGAAACAGTGACAACGTGAGTTTTCTAATAAAAATTTTGTTAACATTAAATTCCTATAGTCTATATTAATATTTAATGTAATATACTTCTCTTCTGCTTTATACTTTTAATTTTACGTTATTTTCCACGCAGAACACGTATGATACCCCTTCCACACCAAAGTAGTGTATGTGCTAGTCAATACTGCTAATTTAAAAAGAGCACGCCTGAACCACTACAAAAATAAATGAACTCGAAATACTTCGCCTCACTGCATTGTTTCATACATTCTAAATTAACACATACACCTTTGCTTGGTTGAATTTTGTTTATACGTCCTCTCGAAGTTTTCTTTTTGCAATGTCTGAACTTATTTACACGGCACTTAGTAAAGAAAGCAATTGAAGGGTTTGCTTTAGAAATCTACTTTAAACAACTTTCTTCTCATAAAAGATGATAAATTAAAATCTTGATCGATTTATTATGAAAACACAAATTTAATAAATTAAGCTATTTATTTAATTTTTATAGATTACAAAAGTTTTTTCGTATTTCAAGTAAGTAATTTGAAGTCTTGTTACTTGTAGAAATATCGAAGCAAAACTATATAAAATATAACATTTAAATTATAATATTTGTTGCTACACGAATTAAAAATAGTTAATTTTCAAGCTGGATAAAATAATATTATTTGTTAAATTAAAATTAATATAAGCTTTTTTTAATTTAAAAAAAAATCTTTTATATAGAAAATTGTCAATAACGACACATGTAAAATGATTTCAATAGAAAAACTAGTTATAATGATTATATCGTCTAAACTTAGAATGTAAACCTTTCGGTTGCAAAACCATTTGAGAAATACTTTCAATCAGCTTTTATTTTTTGAAAAATTGCATATTTAAATTTAATAGCTGTTATATACAATATGAAGAGCATAAATGTCATTCATTATATTATCATGTAGTCACATATATCATCACATTGTCATTTTCGGGAGTAACCCGTTTTAAGATGAGTGAAAATATTCAAACGCAATATTGATAAGTTATAAATAAGCGCTGTTGTTTAAGAGCGGCATAAAATTTTAAAGTCGTAGATAATCAACTCTATTGTGCAAGATTTATAAAATGTGCAAATTTTCGAAAAGGTACTTAGCAATAAAATACATTTGAAACAAATTGTTCCTGTGCCCCTAATATTCTTATTGCTATCTTAAATCAGACGGATATCCGACTCGCAGTTCAGACGCTCCATGAGTCGCGATAACAACGAGCGCTTCGGTCGTCAGGAGTCAACCGGAGCCAATAGCTCGGTTTCACAGCAGAATAGCCCTGGAACACGCACACCCTCTCGTGACAGTCTTTTCGATGCGAGGAGCAACACTTTGCCAAGAGGTAAGTATCGTAACAGTAATACATCTACGAAATGCAAGAGATTGCTTTGAACGGCCTAACTCAATGTATCACGTGCTTTAATTACCAATTTCTGCTCATTATGTTACGAGCTTCGTTTATCGATTAGTGACTCGAGTATCACTGTTAAAGAAATCCATATGACATAAATTTCAATAAAGACACGAAATAGAGTAACGTTTTCAGTTAAGATAACGTGGTGAGTTTTTGTCATTTTAATTTTTGAATAATAAAAATGTTCTTTTCTTACTACAAAAATCCAAGTTTTTTTTTTATTTTTCTACACTAAACTTATCTTAATTAACGATAATGACAAAGATGAATTAAAATCTTCGAATAATAGCAAACACATGAGTTCTGCACTTCAAAGTAATTTACTTAACACATTTTAAAAAAGAAATCAATAATGATAGCACGCCTCTTTGTAGAAGTCTAGGCATTATTTGTAAAATATTCTCTTCATTATAAATCAGACATAATGCATTCTAAATCAATATAAATAACAAAAAATTAATGATGATGATGATGATGATGATGATGATAATAATAATAATAATAATAATAATAATAGTAAAAACTTGTTGCAATAAAAAAATTGTGTAAAAATAAATAATGACAAAAAATAGCTTAGACTCCTGGCAATTGGTAGTGTAAATGACTGTTAAAAGCCAAGTAAAAAGGAAAATATACCATATATATAACAGAATATGAAGTTCTGTCTGCATCTTCTAGAAACTAGCTGTTGTCGAGTCGTTGATAGACAGAGCACATATAAATATATATTTATTAATTTCTAAAATTTTCATTAACTTTATTTTTTAATCGTTACCTGTCATATTTTCTCTCTCCAACAAATTAAAATCCTCTTTTTGACTTGATGATTGCCTGAAGATGTTTTCTGCCATTTTTTTTTTTTTTTTGTACTAACACAAATTTAGATTATACGGTTCATGTTCGGCACAGGTGGGTAAATAGTATTTTTTATTTTTTGGTTCAAATTAGTAGTTTAACGCGTAAACATTTAAAAATTTTATTTTAGTCTGACGCTGATTGACTAATGGCTTTTATATTATTATTATATATTATTATTAAATCAGTGTTTTCAGAAAGTTGAATTACTTTTCATTCTTTTCTCAAATATTGAGTTCAGAGCATAGCTATTAATTAATTGCTTATGTAAAATAAATCGAAAAGTAAATATAGTTTAAAACTAAAATTGATACAAATTAATTCAGAATTTTCTATTTTTTTAAATACCGGTTCAAAAAGTACAAGGTACAAAATACTTAGATGAGCGAATGCACGTTGATTTTTACTTGCTATCTCTTATTTGAATTTGCAATTGAAAACTATGTAAAAGATTAGATCGGTACACATTATTTTATACGTTCTGACATTTTTAATTAATATCACAAAATGTAATATTTAAGTACTAAATAAAAAATCTGTTTATTCATTAAGGATTACATAAATATGTATATTGAAAATAATCGTTAATTTAAAAAAAAAATTTTAAATCTGTTAATTTCAATAACAATTCATCACCTTTTAAATGTACTCAATGATATAATTTGATCAAGAATCAACACAATGTTAATTTTCGAGCTAAAAAACTTCAAAAACATTATTCGCGATAAGTGTACAAATTAAGGATAAAGACTCAAATATTATATAATAAAATATTTATGAATAATATAATATTTGTATGTTTGTTTTATTTTATGAATTATTCGCAGATTATTCAAACGACAATAACAAGCTTACCTTTGCCCAACATAGAACTTTTTATAAAATGCAGTAGATTTGAAATTATTGTTTGCTGAATTCTCTTTTTTTATTGTTCAGTTATCTGTTAATTTATCATATGACCGAATTAACGCGCATTTTTTTATAACATTTTTTATAACAAATGCCCGAAAAAAACATTTTAAAAAGCATGAATGCATATATACGCTAAATTCAAGCACATTATATATACACATACACTTCCACACACAAAAATTAAAAATTCCAATTAAGGGTGTGTGAGATTCGCAATTTATAAAAAGTACGAACACTAAAATGAAAAGTATGAGTGAATATGTGATGAGATCAATAATTTTTTGTAATGATATAGGTATTACACGAAAATTATAGGATGCATTAATAATATATCTCGTGACTTCTTAACGTTATTAGCATTCACATCCATTTAAAAAAAAATTTTTTATGTTTACTATTGAAACCATTTGAATATCTATTTAAATTCGAATAATTTACGTAATTTTTTTTATTATTTATTGAAACATACAAAGACCTATAAAATATTAATAAATTGATGTTTGATCAAGTATTTTATATTGACGAAAAATAATTTTCAGTTTACATCAGATAGCTAAATTTAGCACCAGTAATTTATTTATATTATTTACTAAAATAAGAAAATAAATAAGAAATATTTCTAAATTAATTTTTTTCTTCGAATATTTTACAATGATAAAAAGTAATTTTTCTTATATCAAGTAGCTGTTTAGCCAAAGCAATAAAGTCGCGTCCTTGTCTCATCTTAACTCATAACTTTACATTCGTTTTAATATCTTAGAAATTAAATGTCTCACATACCTCATCCAAAAAATTTTTTTACTTATTTTGTTTACAAGAACATGTAATAAAAAAAACTCTAATAGTTTTACTTTCAAAGTTATTTCAAGTCTATCGTCGACTCTTCAATCAGTAATTAGAGTATTAACAGCATTCACTATCACCAACTGACTGATTTCTTTAGATTATACTTTCGTAAAGAAACTTTTTAATTGTTCACCTTTTTTAAAATTTACATCCATAATAATAAAAAATAATTGTTAATAACTTCTTTTTAAGATGTTGAATGAAAATTCGAAAATGGAAAAAGAATTTCTCTATAGAATGAAAATAAAAAACAAAACAAAACAAATGCAGAAGATAGAAGTAAGCAAGAGTATTATCTGAAAAGATCTCAGTTGTAATGCTCTCTGTGGTATACGTTGTTTTATTGGTCTTTTCTGACGGTTGTTGCAGCGACCGTGCGAGTGACTCTACGTAGGCGGGCTGACGGTAATCCCCAATAGAGAAACCAAGTTAGGTACTACTTACTCTGCCTAATCTCTAATCGAGATCGAACTCAACAACACGATACAGTGATCGCGTTTCTTCTTCTGCTACTTCACAAAGAATAAGAGAAAAAGTAACGATAAACCAAATAGTTAATCATTAAAAGTAAACAAGTGGAAAGTTGCATCGCATATTATTAAAAGTACACATTTTTTGTTTCTGACTCTCGAAAGATAAAGAAAATAAGAAAAATAAGAAAAAACTCAATTCGTGCATATCGCTCACTCAACCACTAATATTGCAAGAAGCAACACGACAAGCTATATCAACACAATGACAAAAATATGAAACAATAAAAAAGAGAATTATAATAGTAACCAGAGATTATGTGCTTATAACAACGGACCGGCAAGTGGACGTTTGGAAAAAATATTCATAGAAATAAAACCAATCAAAATCAAAAGTGAGATATATATATATATATATACACACTGTAAAGAAAACATCTCTAATTCAGACATTCTCTAATTATTGTAAAATTTGCTCGCGCACTTCTTTTTTATATACTTATAAAATACGCTGACTCTCTTTAAGTATGATGTATTCTAGTGTTTAAAATTCGCGCATACAACGAATGAAACGAATGAAACGAATGAATAGTAATATTATCAGATGTTGATAAACCGACTTTTAAGGGAATAAACTGCATTTTATGGGTAGAATAAATCATACTTAGTCTGCTCGATGAGAGAGAAAGGTACATAAAACTAAAATAGAATACAAGCCAATTAGATTTATTATATTTAAGCTGATTGTTGCGTTACCACAGAAGCAATTTTATAGATAACACGGTGAATTTTTGTATATGACAATGTTGAGAGAAGAATGAAGAAATGTTTGATAATCTTATAAGGCCAGCAAGAACTAACCCTTGTATGATGATGGCTGCGATTTGTTGTGTTTTCAAGAGTTTATAAATAACAGCGTTTTATTATTTCATAATGTCTTGGCATGTTGCGATTCATACAATTGCTGTTGCATACTGTATTTTACTGTACATTATGCGAAGCGCAAGAGAAAGTCGGAGCAGGGCTTACTCATTTACAAATTAACTAATACACTTAATATTAAATATTGACACATGACAATCTTACGGAAGCATGATTTTCTTCGTTTTTTCTTTGAGAAAAGTGCGAGTACTTAGCTCTCGTTAAATGAGTACTCCTTTCTCCTAATACACCGTTTTATTTCTTTCCGTGTATTTATATTAGTGGTCTCTTCGTAACAATGTGGCAAGTTTTAAGTAATGGAATGTCGATTGAAGGAGAAAATAAGAATTTTCTCGAATAAAATTTTATTCGAGTGTTTGGATGCCTAAAGAAATGAAATTTTGCACAATACTTTGTCACTGTAGCCTTAGCTCTAATCTAAGTAAGTTTTATTAATTGGTTGTGATAATTAAGATTAAATAATATTATTATTCTTTTTTTTAATAATACTGTTTCTTGTTCTTTTGTTTACTGTTATGCTATAATATTATGAAATGTTGCTTAAACATATACATAATATATAAATGTGTATCACATGATCAGAGATGAACACACGGGCGCACGCGGATGTGGGTACGTGTGTTTATGTTACATACTATATATATCTTAACAACAGCAACTAATTAATAGTTATAATTACTTCGAAATTAAATACCGAGATAAATTTTTATGATGAGATGCAGGGTACTTATTTCAAATTTTAATCTGTTGCAATTAAATGATAATAAAAATAATGTTCATAAACCATTTTTCATTTGAAAACACTAAACGTGATCAAATATTTAACATAAATGATATACCACATAAAAATATTGTGTTCATACTTTGTATAATAAACTATATACTTGTTATGTAAGTTGTAGAAACAAAATTCATTATTACGTCAAATCATTAAAGACAACATTATAAATACGACGAAATTTCATGAAAAGGTATCCTTTATTTATTGTTATTTATTGTAAGCTATTGTATTTTATTTTCCTTTGGTTTGTATATCCTTTTTAAGAAAATCCAAAAGCATTCTTATTCTTGTGCGTGCTAATTATTATTTCGTGGATCCAGTGCTTTTCTTTTTTTAATATTAATTTTAAATTTTAACCTTCACTAATGTGCATTTGATCTGGACACATAGCCGCAGTTGCCACATCGTTCCGAAGAGGCACGACTGTTATCTTGTTCTATTGAAAATCAATTTATTAAATTTTTAATTTACAAGTGCGTATCTGAATATAAAAAATTAAATTAGCTTTTATGTTCTCTCTATTATCTTTCTGCAAGTTTATTTAACTAGTTTTTCAAGGTGGATAATGATCTTCCATATAATTCTAAGTCAAATTAGTCAAAAGAAAGTACGTCTTATAATGATATATAATTTTGTACATCGCGTTACGCTGTAAGTCGATAACTTACAAAAAAGTGTAGAGAGAGAAATTAGCTGTCGCGTGATTTCTAAATAACAATCTTTATTTATTATTACTTTTCGACGGATTTTATAAAAACATTTTATGTATGTAGAAATAAAGGATTGTACATATTAAAAATTTGGATTTTTTTACTTTTACAAACCACTATTAGATATTTATATAATAATTGAATATAAATATATAAATAATTGAATAAAGTTTAATGTAATTTAACAACTTCGTTAAATATTTTTTTATTTAGCTAATTTAAATTAATAATAATTATTTAATTCTAATATTTTCAAGATCAAACAACTTTTTCCTTTTAATTCTTATGAAATAAATTAAAATGATATAAATTAAGTATTTTACGTTTCGATACTATTTCAATGTTTGTCTCCAAGAAACTCCTGCAATTTATAATTTTTTATTGTGCAATATATTTATTACAATTTTTAATTTGTAATTAATTATTAGGTTATATATTTTTAAATGAGAATTATCAGAGAGTATAGTTTTTAATTAAATAATAAGAAAAACTGAAAATATTTATGAATTTATCATGATAATATATTAATTTAAGTAGATCGAAATAAATAGCTTGAATATTTATCAAATTTATAAAAGCAAAACGTGCAACCTATTTTATTTTCCCTAAATATTCAAACTGTTTTCTCATTAATGCCCTCTTAACAAATTATAATTTTTATACTTGAACATCGTAGAATAATTAATGTAAAAAGAGAACGAGTCAGAAACCAAATTATTTATTCGTGCATTATGCGTTCATTAACAAGAAGGTACGTATTATTCAATAAATACTATCATAAAAATTATAGGTCATCAATAAAATCGCGGGTAATCACCTTGGAATATTTCGTTACAATTAACCACCGTATCGACAGTCTTTCATTTGAATTACTCTAACGAATAATTAAAGTAATTACTTCGTAAATATACTGTAATATCTAACTATTTCCGATTTTCTTTGAAAAAGATTCGATGAAAGATATTCGGTGCGTGTTGTAAAAAGCAAAGATGAAGGCACATTCGGTAGAGTCCCCTGTGGGTCGAGTAAGCGGTAACATCTGCACAGACACGTTTTCTCCGCTGTTTTCAGCAAAAGGCGAGCAACTTTCGTTATCGGGCGAGCTACGAGGCAACCCAGAGCAGAGCCCTGAGTGGAACCTTGACCGGAACCTTGAGCGGAACCCTGAGCGGAATCCTGAGTTGAGCTTCACGCCGTGCCTCACCCGCCGACTCAGCCGGCACTTTATCGAGCGGACACGCCAATCCTTGCCGCGCGATGACACCTATCGCAGCCCCCTTCCTTTCACCCTCGATGGGCTTGACCGCCTCCGCAGCCGCTCCCAAGAACGCACTTACGCGGGTATGAGGCGCGCCAATAGCTTGCTTGAACCTACCCTGACTAGACACGAGAGGCGGTCGCCCCGCAGAAGTATCAGTCTGTTCGATGACGAGGGCCGGTATCTTCCGCCCCTACCTCTTGGACGCAAATACAGGGACTCGAGTAAGCTGAGCACGACACCCATCGTCGTCGAAAAAATTCAAGAAGAACAGCCAGAGGAACTACCTCCCAGTGATATCAAGAATGAATTCAAGGGCATCTCGCACTATGACTGCGCTTCTTTCCCTTCAACCAACCGTCCGGAAACAACGGCTCGTAGCAAATCGGCCCAATCCGGAGACACTTCGCCTACCGAATCTACCTCTAATATCCTCGACTATAGCTCATCTTGCAAGAACAATAGCAGCACCAGCGACTCGTTCGTGAACAAGGAACTGCACAGCAGACTATTAGCAGCCGAAAATCTCATTAAAGAATCCAAACTAAAGAATCTAGGCTTTTCCAAGTATAATCCGAATCTTAGCTCAAACTATCAGGAGCTAGAGAAATGTGATAAAGAATCTCTGGGTGCCATGTCCGAGACGGCTAGTGCGGCCATAGCCAAAAGGCGTAGCTGCATCCCCAGCCTCAGGCTAAGGGCAGGGTCGCTAAGCAGAGAGAATTCCTTAAGTCGCGATACAAGCGCAAAATTCGGGGGCTCTCAAGATGCAATGGGTCCTCACACCCTCACTCCGGAGCGATCGCTCTTGAGTAAGATTTTTAGGACCAGTAACGACGATACAAAGGAAAAATCCGAAATACAGCAAAATCCAAAAACGCGCCAACGCAGGATCTCAAGATTTCTTAGACCAGACTTTTTTGATACGCCGCGTGAAGAGAGCCAGTATGTGAAAGAGAAAGAGGCGCAGAAAGCAGCGGAAAATGAACGTCGAAAGTCGCGGTTCATGAAGAGAAAGAGCGAGAGTAGGAGCCAGGAAGATGAAAGGCCAGACAAGGATGAGAAGAACGAAGCAAACGCTTTAATGAAGAATAGCGAAGACGAGATCAAGCCTCAAATTGTTAAAAGCAGATTTTTACAAACACTTGAACGTAAGCTTGAAAAATTCCGCTCTGTAGACGACAGCTCTAAAGTTATTGACGAAAATGAATCTAACGTTTCGTTCAAGCGAACAATTAGCACAAGTGACCTCTCAACCAGTAGTAGCAATACATCTACCCAACTTCCTCCTAAGAGCAAGGTGAATTCAGTATTAAACTTATTTAAAAACAGCGAATCAAAGTGTGACCAAAATGGTTCTGGTTCATCACGCACCCCTGCACAAACGATTTTGAGTAGACTTCGGAAGAGCCCATATAAGGGTTCCAAGACAGATGTCATAGTTGATACCTCTGCGAGTAAGATTCCCACCAAATTTTCCAAAAATGAAGTAAAATCGAACAAAAAATTGTCAGAGACAAGTAAATCTCCTGAAAAAAGTGTGTTAAGCTTCAAAAAATCTCCATCCAAGGAAAAAGAGAAGGAAAAAGAAACATCTCTTTCTAAAAGGATTAGTCCTGAAATGAAGAAGCCTCCCATGGAAAAATTAACAATGACGTTAAAAAAAAGCCCAGAGAAACTTTTAAATGGAAAAACGGAGAAAGCTGAAACGCCATTAGAAGGGAAGAAAGATGGTTTATCGTCCAAAATCTCTGACAGGAAAAAATCTCCGGATGTAAGTGCAATAAAAAAAAATAGTTCGCCGGATAATATGTTATTGAAATCTAAATTACCTGATAAGATTTTTGATAATAAACAAATTGAAGATATAAATGAAGAATTTGATGAAAAGTGTATGCCAAAATTAAAAAAAAAAATTTTATCATCAACAACTGTCTCGGAGAATACCTCAAGTATAAAATCAGATAAGATTGACAATGGTAAGACAGTGAAAAAAGTTATTAAAACAAAAGAACCTACTGACAAAGATGGGGGTGAAAGTACAAAAAAAAAAGAATCGTACGTGTAGTTAGAAAAGTTGTAAAAAAGTCTTCGGATAATTCTGAAAATAAAGAAGAAAAAGAAAAGCCTATCAAAAGTTCTGTCAAGAAAGCAATCGTATCAAAAACGGATAAAAGTCTTGAACTGCCTACGTTGATAAGCAATATTCAAAGAAAAAGTCCCGAAAATAAAACTATACAAAATCAACAAATCCCTGAATCAAAAATAAAAACAACTATCGATGTAACGAGCATTAATCAAAATACTAAGAGTAATAATATGGAAAAAGCTTGTAACAATGTTGAACTTTCAAGTTCAAAAATAGAAAATGATATTATTCAATCAGAAATTACTGAAGTAAAACCAAACAGAGAGAAACTTAAACTTGACTTTTCGAAAATTCCTCAACACAATTTTAGAAACATCACACCACCGAAAAGAGAATCTCCAAAACGTGAAACTCCAAAAAGTGAAATAGCGGAAATTTCTAAACTGACTCAAAGAAGTCAATCGGACAATGTTTCAGGAAAGTTAATGGACAACTTGTCAAAATTAACTAATAAAGTAACTATTGCGGGAAATAAAAGTATAATCGATAAACCAGTACAAGCCAAAGATACTACAGATGTAAAAATGAAAAGTCAAGTTGGTACTTCATCAATTTCTAAAAAAGGAAATTGTGAAGAAAAAACTGAGTCATTTTCGAATAAAAGCTTTAAAGAAAATAATATTAAATTCAATTCAATTAACAATTCATCGGATAAAGTAAAAAATAATAAAAAAGAACAAAAGGAAATTAAAATGTCTAGTTGTTCATTGAAAGATCGTTCAAGTACTGATGATTTAGTGTCTCCAACAGAAGATACCGAGAGTTTTGATTCTTGGTCAATTTGCTCTGCTGATATAAATCACACACGAGGGGACTTGCATTCACCAACTTCGCCAACTTACTCAATGTACGTACATGGAAATAATCCTAATAGAGAATCTGTTGTAGATAGAATTAGAAGAAAAAGCTTTTACTCCAGATTTAATGACAGAAAACGAAAAGCTTCTCTAAATGCTCCACCACCTGGTATTAATATATCGTCCAGTTTAACATTGCCAAGAAAATTTAGTTTTCATAGCTCAAGAGATATTAGCAAGGATCAAAAAAATAAAGTAAATAACTATACCTTGCCAAACAGAAAAAATTCAGAAAAATCTTATAGCATGTACAACGACGATGCTTTATTCAGAAAATCTCCAATTGAACGGGATAGGTATTCAGATGGTGGAAGTTCATCTTATTCAAATGATTTAAAATCACCTAGCGAATCATATGGACATATTTCCTCCTCCTTTGATCCTCTGAGAAAGTATTTATCTCCTACATTTAATTCCAGTACTGCGCGTAGAAAATACCATAGTTCTGAATTTAGTACCGATAATGATTTGGATTCTTACAGAAATTCATCGCAAATCGATAGTATGCTAGATTCCAGTTTAAATACAAACATGAGTACGCTTCCAAGGAGATATGGACGAAATGTATCTGGATTTGAGCCTAAAACTGTCGCGTATTACGAAGAATTGCTAGCGCCAAATAATACTGATTATCTTCGAGGTTCAAAGGCGTCTCCAGTTTCCTATGAAAATTTCAATAAATTTGAAAATGGACATTTTAATGGAAACATTGATTTGCCACAAATTAATTCAGAAAGGTGGAAAAGCCATTCTAATAAAGCAAGCCGAACAGATCTCACTGAAGGAAAACAAACTGAGGAATGTACAAGGTATAAATAAAAATAAAAATATTTAACCTTAGACGAAATAAAAAAGAAAATTTTGTATTACTTTCATCACAATCTCCTTAGGGAATTATGCATGTATTTCATATAAGAATTATTTCATTTAAATTAAATTAATTTTTAAGACTATTAACATAAATTATTCATTTGAATTATAAGTAAATGATATGTAAATAAAATTTTTTAAATAATTTCAGAAAATTAATTCAGTCTATGCACGAACCAGATGATTTATCTTCAAATTCTCTAAACCAACGAGCAAGTACTTCCACTGATGAGTGATATTTGTTTTAAAATTCTATAAACTATATAAAATCAGGAATTCCAATGAAAGTGTACAAGAGTTATATGAATACTATATGAATACTACAGTTTTAATTGACTAGTCATGCAGAATTTAATTTTAATAATTTAACTAACAACAAACCAAGATACTTAGAAACAGTGTCTTTCCGAAAAGGAAAATGTACTTTAAACTTCAGTCAATAAGTGCCAAAGAGCTATAAAATATAAGCAGCATAAAGAGCAGTAAGAGATTTCTAAAATGGTTATTAATGGTATTGAGAAGTGTGAAAATGAAAAGAACTGTATGGATGATTTATTGATAAGTTTATAAATTTTCTCAAGTTCATCTTATGTTTAATTCAATTACAATCTTCTAAATTTATTTACATACCACTAATATATATTATCTCACCAATGATATATTGCTTAATAATTAATTCTTTTTATTCTTAATATAGAAATCATATTTTGAGTGTTTAATTTTTATATTGAACCAAAGGCCTATGTAATGTTATTTTATTCCTATTTAGATATTAAACGTGTGTTTTTACAAAGTAAAAATTTTTTAAAATAAAGTTTAAAAATCTATATTACTTTATTAATAATACAGCTAAAAACATTTTCATACAAAAATCACTGTGGCTTGATAAATTATAGAAATATAATGCATTCAGTAGCCGATTCATTAAAAAAAAAAGGTTTTGAACTGCATTAAGAACTTATTAATACAGGTTCAAATATTTTTCTTATGAGGTTTTGAAAAGAAACAGAACCTTTAGTTCCTTGAATGGTTATTATCTTATAGTCATGTAAATGATTTTCTGAATACAAGTAAAAACTCATATATCATTCTGATTCTTATTAATTTTTAAGTGATCTTCCGTACATTATATACTATGTGTTTTCTATTGATATACATATTTTAAAATAAATATTTCAATCACATTATTGTCTTTTTATTACCTATCTTAGACTATCACTTATATTTGTAAATACAATAAGCTTTTTTTACCTATTCAAATACTAGATTCAATAGTTTCTTTAACATTTGTAGATAATACAGTTTTAATTTAACCATAAAGAATATATTTATATTCTGAATTCTACATTAGCATCCTTATATTTTAAATTTATCAAAATAAAATCAGACGCAATCCAATTCAAGTATTTAATAATTCAACAGCTACAGAGATATATTTCATAGTGTACTCAATAAAAAAAATTGTGATTTAATTTATAATAAAAATAATTTCCATTTAAATTATATATTGATTTTTTTAAATTAATATAAATAGTTTCTTTTTAATTAATTAAATAGTATATCGAGGAACATAATTTATTTAAATAAAACTAGTTTTAATAATTTGAAAAATTAGAATTTGGAGTTATCATTCTATAATTTGATGAATTGGTACTTGTAGAAGAAGCTGTATAATATCCTGCTGATCTTGGAACTCTAGTTGACGTTGGTACTCTAAATACTTCATCATTTCTTTCCAAATTATCCTTATTTTTTTTACAATAATAACCATGTGAGTATTTCTCTTGATGTTTAAAATTAGTTATTTGATTTGGAGGTGTTTGATACTGAGACCTTTTTAAAAAATTAAAACTTTTAACACACTAAATTTTTAATTCTCAATATTAATATTATCAAGTATTAAACAGTATATAAATTTATTAATAACCATACATTTGTTATTAATCCAGTGCTTTAAAATTTATTTTTTCAAATTATAATTTTTAACAATAATACTTACAAATTATGATTAACTACATTAGCTAACTTATTTTCTTTTTTCATTACTGTTACTGTCATTTTCAATTTGTTATATTTTTGATAAATTTTCTTTAAATTTTCAGCGTTAACCCAATATGCTTCTTTTAAAGATTGATATTTATTATCCTATAAAAAATCAAAAGCATAATTTAAATTAAATTAAAAATAAGAATTAAAAACATTCATAACAATACAATTATAAAATTTTTAGATAAATAAATAAAAAAATATTTTTAATGTTTATGTAAATATTTAGTAAATTTACATTCATATCGGCTCTCTTCAAACAAAGAGATAGCTGAGATTCTTGGAACTGTTCTGCTTGTATGACTTTGTCAAGTAAATCCGCAGGTCGCATAAAATAATGAGAAATCTGAGAACTCAGCGGTTCTTTTAGCGGAAGAGAAATGGTGCCTACAACACCACACTGACAACATCTTTCTTCAGCTATTCAATAAAAAAAAATTTTAATCCATCTTTCCCAATAATAATGAAAATATTTACAAAAATACCTTTTACAATACATTTATCACAAAAAACATGACCACATTGAGTTAAATGAAATTGTGCTTGATTTTTTTCTACTTTAAGCCAACATGAATTACAGCGCATCCACTCCATATTATTACACTGAGTAGTAAATAATTTTTCTATTTATTTTTCAATTAATTAAAATTAAAACAAAATTAATTTTAACTAAAATCTACAGAATTTTATTTTCATTTAAAATAAATCTTTCATTTTATTTCTTAAGTCATAAATAATACATTTTGCAAAGTTATATAGTATTTGCAAAACGAAGTTATAACGTTCTTAAAATATACAAAATCGGTACTGAATTTTTTTATTGGATTCTTTGTTAACAATGTTACCAACCTTTTTATTGCTTACGTTTTTTTACGTTTTGTTGTCATCATTTAATAAAAAAATGCATATGCGCATTAAAAATTGATTAAAGTAAAATAATAATTAATAAGTTATAAATTGATTCTTTAATATGAATCCCAGGCATATAAAATTTTTAACGGAAAAATACGAGAAAGAAATTAAGAGTTCGAGATTTCGAGAAGATTTTATAGCTATACCACGATTGAAAATCATATCGGGCAAGTTTTATGCAAAACACGACGTTATGTCTTTGAATAACGTACCTGAAGAATTTCTCAATCTCGTCAAAAGATACGCTTCATCGACACCAAAGGATAGCTTCAACTTCCCACCACCCTCTGTAAATATGGAGTAAGAAATATTACTATTAATGATATTAACATTATTTTTATTAAACGAGTATTCTTTCCAAATTATAATCGAAATTTATGAGTAAAGTATATGAAAAACTCATAAAAGTATAGGCTAATAGAATATTTTAATCGGTAATATTAACATTATTACAAAATGTATATTATCTGAATTTTATTGAAAAAATATATAAAATATAAAATAATAAATTTAGCATTATACATGGATACGTAATTAAAATTAAGTGTAGGCCCATAAAATTAATCACACACGTGCGCGCGCACGGCGACACACACATTCAAAAGTGTTTAATTATACTTATGTATATTAAAAAGAATAAATAATAAAATCTACAAATAATTTTGTATCGTTTACGTGCCTATGTATCATGTGTTAATATATAAATATATATATTTTTTATCCATTACTATAGATAATAAGAACTTTTACATAATTATATTAAATTCATATTTCTAAGCTTTCAAGGAAGAAAATAAATTAAAATATTTAAAAATTATTATTGCTACGAAAGAATAATTTATGTAGTTATAATTTTGTGGGTTTTATTTGAATATTTATTATTAGAAAAATGTAATTTTTTAATTATTTTTAACGTGATCATAACAAATATGTATTAATTCAAGATATTAATAATTATTTTATTAAATATATAATATAAAGTAAAGGCTGTATCTTTAATAAATTTATTATAAAAATATTAAAATTATTTATTTATTTCTTAAAAATACTAACTTGAGTAAAATAAAAATTTAAGTGATAATATGTAAAAATTATTAAAATAATTTACTTTTGCTTCTGCTAGCTATGGATGGTTTTCTGATCCTTTAATACCTCGATCCTCCGACAACAGATTAATGTTTCCTTTAAAACAATGTGATTACATAAGAAATGAAATTTATATTAGAGCAATGGAACAAAAAGTACCACAAGATAAGTTTACCGGTGTCCCGTTTCGCTTTTAATTAAGTTGAATTTGTATTTTCTTTGAATAATACTTGCATATTTTATTAAATTGAATTTGAAAATAAATATGAAAATTTTAAATAAAAATTTAATATAACGAAAACCTGTTTATTTCATGCAATATAATATAGGCAATAACAATTCTGTTATATAATTAATTTAATAAATGTAATTTTTTTAATTAATAAAAACTTTTCTAATTATTTTTTAATTGTTATTAAAAATGGTTATAAGTTTAGTAATAGTTTTTATTATAAAAACTCATCGGTATCCGTGGGATTGTGAGTGAAAGATAGGGGGGGGAGAGAGAGAGAGAGAGAGAGCACAATATGAATAGGCGAGAGTTAATAGGATGGTACGTCGACTGCAGGTAGGGTTTCTTCTTTTCTGAAAGATGAAGAATATGAAATGGATATTAGAGAAGACTGGACTAAGAGTTATAATGATGTTTGTACAAGACAACAAAGGATATTGTCATTATTATTGTTAAAACACCGTGTTTTATTTATTTATTTCTTTATTTTTTCTCTATAATTCTTACATCATACAATGTTTTATATAATTTGAGAAAATTTTTTTTAGTAGGCCATCGATGTAACAACTGAACGAAGAACATGTATCATTTAGTATTATAAATAAACTTCTATAAGAATATGTTGCATTGAATTACCGTATTAAAATACAAAAAATATATATATATATAATAAGAATATATTAAAGGAATTGCCGTGAGATTTTGGTTATTGGATACTACTAATTTATACAAATTATTATTGTATCTATATAAATTATTAACATAAAATATGTTAAAAACTATGTGAAAATCAATATATTAGATGATAATTCATTGAATTATAATTTTGTTTATATTTAATATTAATATACACAACATAAAAACAAATAATCGGTTTTATTTTTATTTAATGAAAAACTAAATTTATAAATTTTTATATCATATATTCGATTTGTTTTAACATTACATTCTTATTATTATAATGAACTTATTGCATTTAAAAAATTTGTATACAAAAAATAACATATACTATCTATCGAAATAGTTTACATAATTAGGATTCACTTATTACGTTAAATACTTTATATACTTACATATTATCAATCCCTTAATCAAATAATCATTGATACTGTTATATTGAATAATAAATCATTCATAATATATTATCAATTATAGTGTGAAATATTTATAATATGAAGTATTTCTATTTTACAATTTAAGCTATTTAAAAAATTTACAATGTTTAAAAAACATGATATGGACATTATTTCTCTAACTTCAATGTTTTAAAAACTCTAATTATTAATTAAAATTTTTCAAAATTATGAAATAAAACGTATATCTATCAGTGTAATATATATGAAATGTATAAGGATTTTGAATTTTATTTTAATTTACACGAGTAAATCTTAATACGTGTAAATGTTTTAAAGTTATTTCATATTAAACTCGTATAATTATAAAGTAAATATTGTTAATAAATCATTTATCACATTTAAGTATTTTTATTTGTAAAAAGTTCAAATTTTTGTAATGAATATGTATATATTAAATTTAATAAGTTTTGATAACATTATTTTTTTAAAAGGGTTTTTTATTCGTTCATAATAAATTAAATCTGTCGAATTTATTACTTGGATAAAATTAGTAGAATTCTTGATTTATAAAATAAACAATATTTAATAATAAAACGATTAATTTTAAATAAAATTATATTTCATAATTTTTATAATAAAACTTTTTGTTGTAAGAGTACTTTTCATTTGATTTGATTTATGTAAATTGCATTGATAAAACCTAACAATTGGAAAAATATTTAGATACTTAGTAAAATAAATATTTAGTTTCCTAGCAACGCAACTCAAAAACATTGTTTTTTGTACAAGATGGCGTAGAACGTTTTAAGATCGAGATAACTTGTTAAATTAACTTTAAAGTTTAAGTATTAAATGTTACTTTTTTATTTCTGAAATGGAAAAAAAAAATTTATACATGTATTTAATCAACTCTGTAAGAATTATTTTTCTATCATTGTACAATTTTTAAATAACTAACTTGTGGAAATTTTCAAATATCACTATGGTTGGAAGAGCATTTTCTGTTAAGATAGAATTAGATCTTCACGCTGTAAGATTCTTTATATAAAGAAAACATAAATAAATAATAAACAATTTTATATCGGGCTAATAATTATTTTAGGTTTCTTGCCCAGGAGTGTGGCTCTGTCCTAATGGAAAAGTTTCTTTAATAATTAATATTTTTGATTCATGTACATCAACTCACAAACTAAAATCTACATTTCCTCTTTTATATCATAATAAATTTACATTTAAAAAAGTATTTACTGATGTAACAACACTGATAGAACTGGACAAAAAATTATCTGAAGAATATGTTTTAATTGAATTGGTTCAATGGTCTCCTAAATCAAACAACAATATTTGTTTAGCATCATTTGAAACAAATTTAGTTGATTTATTATATCCAGTACCTTCTTTTAAGGGTTTGTTAGCTGGAGTGGATATTGACTTACTCATGGAACCCACAAAATTTTTTCCGGTAAAATTAATATAAGAATATAAATTCTAAAATTCAATAAGTAAAGTAATATTTAATTAAATATGATATTGCAGGGTATTTTATCTCCTAAAATTGAGGTATCAACAAAAACTACAATAGAAGAAGTTATAAATATTAATGCTACTACAATACAGAGTCATATAGTTAATCCAAAGACTATAAATTCTTTGGTAAATAATAAAAAACAAGCTGTTAACATCATGTGTTTTTTATAACCAGTGTGATTATTTTATTTTTAGAATCAAAAGTGTGTTCATAAAAAAAAAATTTCATCACCTACCAGAAAAATTTTTAGACAAAAGAAAGTATGTCATACTGGTCAAGAAAAAGTGAATTCTTATGTATGTCGGATGTAAGTTAAGACAATGATATTTAAAATAATTTATACATAATATATTATATATATATATATAAAAGATTTTTCCAAGTATAATTTTTTCAACAGTTGTCGTCGTCAAAAAAATAGTATAAAAGATGCCTGTAATTGTAATCCTTGCAGTGAATGTGAATGTTTCTTGCATTCAACAGATAAATGTTATCTGTCAACAATTCACAAACAAGAAAATTGTAACTGTACTATTACACCAAAATCTTGTGAAAACTACAGCATTTGCAATGATGCTCATATTTTTGACAGTTGTCCAATTTGTCTCAAATATAAATGCTATTTTTCTAAACAGAAATTTAATTCAAAATTATATAATAGTATAAACAACTATAACCCTTCAAACAAATATACAGAAAATAGAAGGATAGTTTCAAGTAGATTTAATTGTAATACTACTCATGAAAACTGCATTAACAAAGTATCAAAATCACCCAGAACATTAAATTCTCTTAATTTAGAAAATGATACAAAAAACAGTAATTATAAACTAAACAATGAAAATATACATCGAAAATGTTGTACTTTAGATAGACATGAAAATAGTTCAATTTGCCGATCTAATAGCGTACCGTCGTTAAAAAATGATCGAATTTCATCAATGTAAGTCTTCTAATTTATAAATATATAAAGTAATAAAAACTTATTAAATTAAAAAAAAATTATTTTAGTTTACTTGAAAAAATGAAGCAATTAGAAACAACTAAAGAAAAATTAAATTATGCTAAATGTCCATGCAGGTAAGAAATTAAAAATCAAAAAATATTTATATTAAATTTAAAGTAGTTAATACAGTATTACTTTCAGAAGTACAGATTATATGCCATCAAATAATAATTATCAAAATAATGAAGTTCAGAAGGGGTTTTATAAAAATTTAAAAAATTTTTATAAAAAAATGTATAAACAAGCTAAAATGCGTGCAGATGATTTAAATGAAACATGATTTTATTTTCTATTTTATGAACAAGTATTTGTTGCATTAACTTATTATTTGATTTAATATTTATGTAGAGATAATATATTTGGAGATTGATATTTTTAAAGTACAATCAAAAAATTATTTATAAAAAAATGCTATATACTAATAATATATTAAAGAACTTAATGCTTTGCTCTAAGTTTAAAAGTTACTTCAAATTTTATTAAATATTTTACAAATAGAATATATTTAATCAGTATAAAATTATACTGAATTCTAGTCAACAATGTTAATTGTAATATATTTACACGAATTATTATTAATTTTGTACTCCAATTAATTTTATAATTAATTAAATTTTACATATTAGTAGTTTATAATTTTGTAGATTAAAAAATTTTTTTTATACATTTATTAAAACATTATGTACTTGTGTACACATTATTTACTATAAAAAATTGAGTTTATAAAATAAAGGTTCTAAAACTTTTTTGAAAAATAAACCTGTTTCCCAAGTCTATATGCTCGACTCCCAACTTTTCGTATTCCACGAAGTGTAACAGATTTTGGTAAAAGAGCTGGAGTTCTTAAATAAATTCCTCGACCTTCTGGAGTCCATGCTCTCATATGAACTGGTTCATCTGTATTAGCAGTAATGGCTATCCAACCTTAAAATAGAAACGTTTTACAATCACAGATTAATTTTTAATTTAAAATATAATTTAAAATGATTTACCAGCATTAGATAAAACAACATCTGAAACTGATTGAAATTGTCCAATACCAACTGTTTTTAAATTTTTAGATTTTAATTCAGGCCACATTTTTAATCTATCAGGATTGTTAGTCGGTACAACAAATGCTTCACTTGAAAGTAATTCATTATAAACATGTTCTGCATCTATAACTTTACATATCGTTATTGGTAATTTCTTGCTTGCAAATACTGTGCATCTGCATAACAAATATATGAACAAAAATATTTATAAATAAAATTATTTAATATCTTTTATAATAAAATATTAATAAATAAATGCATTACCTTATAAAATTTGAGATGTTTAAAACATCTAATCTTCCAATACCTGCAATAAAAATTGTTTCTCCTGACCAAATACAAAATGTTCTAGGAGATATAATTTTATCAGGTATTGTGTTTAAAAGTTCATTGGTAGTTAAAAAATGTAAAATTTGATCTGGCTGAACAGTTCCAGGAGTGTCATAGCACCAACGACTAAATCTATAATCCATCGATGATTCATTTAAGCCAATTTTTTTTATATTATCAATATGAACAATATCACCACTTTGAGATTTTGCAAAAGCTTTACTTAATTCATACTCTCTTCTAAAAGTATGATTTATACGACCTAAAAATAATAATAATATTAAGTTAATTAAAATAATTAAATAGATAAAAAAATTGAAAGAGGTATTACATACTCTGAAGAGTCATTAATTCAATATTTTTTGTATTTTTAAATTCTTGAATTCTAGCATAATCTTCTTTGCGATTATTTTCTTGTTCTTGCATTAATCTCTGTACTCTTACATATAACCTCCGTGAAGATGGTTTTAAAATAGGAAATTTTAACATATTCAAAGTAGTCCCAGGCCATTGAGAAGTTGTTGCACGTTGCACTAAGTCTACAGCCTGTGATTTGCAAAAATCTGACTGTAAGAGAGTGTTGAAAAGAGTTGATTTTCCTGCATTGGTACATCCAACTAAATATACATCACCTAAGTAATAAACAGAAAGATAAATTTTAAATAATAAACATAATTATTATATATTTTTTTAATTATATGTGATGAAACTATAAATATAATAATTTATTGCAACTAAAATAACTGAAAATTGAAACATAATAACAGACATTTTTATAATATGAAAAGTTTAAATATAATTACTTTTATATTTCCAAATATTGTGCAGTTTATTTATTAGTTCCTCTACACCATATCCAGTTTTTGCAGATATAAGACCAATATGTTTAATATTCATTTTGTTAATTCCAGTTTCTAACAATGATTTGCTTAAACAATCTGTTACATGTTCTAGAAATATTTCAGAATCTTGAGGCAGAAGATCTACTTTATTACCCACAACAAAAACATGTCTTTTTTCACCAATAATTGACGGTATCTGAGGCCAAATACTACACGGAAAATCAGTAAGATCTACAATTAATAATACTATGGCTTGTACATTATTTTTTATTGGCTCTAATAATTTTGGATATTCATCTGCAGAAACTCTTACGTCTAAACAAGTGTTATAATATTTCATAAAATGACACCTTTGACATGTAATTGATTTTAAATCAGTATTATTTTTATTTGTAAATAATTCAGAAGGTAAATAACCAGGAAGTGCAGCATCTTTACAGTGTAATAATGCACCACAGCCACCACAAGGAATAGAACTGACTTCAGTATTAATATCTGAAGTTCCATATATTACATTTTCAACATTTTCTTCTCTACCATCATCATAAATTTCATAATCAGTCATCCAATTTGATGATACGTTTGTAAAATCATCATCTAATCGAATTTTTAATTTACTATTTACAATTTCATTATCTATACTATCATTTTTTGGATTTGTAATAGTATAATTTGTAGCATCTAAATATTTTTCATATAAAGCTTTAAATTTTTGGTTTATTATTGGTAACGATTCCTCATCTATATGTTCAAAATTTTTAGCAGTAGATGATTTTTTGTATTTATCAATATCGGCATAAGGCATATGAATTAGTCCGTTATTTTGTTGCTCTTGCTCGTCATTATTGTTAATATCATAATTTACAGATTTTGTATATAAACTTTTATTTTCATCTTCAAAATATTTTGAAGCAACAATACTAAGTGAAACTTTATTATCTGCACACTCTTTTTCTTTTTGAAATTTATATGCAAGTTTTTTTTTTGTTACTATATTTTTTGTATACCCTAATTTTAATCGTTTATTATCAATATAATCACTGTATAATAATTTATCTTTTATATTTTTCACTTTTGGATCTATGAGCACATCTAGATCAGTTGTCTTAAGTTTAAGCATATCTTGAATAACAGCATAGTTTCTAATAAGTGAACAGTATACATTTTTTACATGAAATGATTGTAAGTAATAGTGATGCATTGTCTTTAGCAATATTTACGTAGTTTCTGTAGCAAAATATCTGTAATAAAAGTATAAAAAATAAACACATATTACATATAAAAATTTCAAATAAATGATATTTTAATAAAATGATTTAATTAATATTGTTTCTATAATATCAAATGAAATATTTTGTTATATATAATAAAATATTATTAAATGAATATATATACATTTTCATAGTCGTATATTAATTTTTTATACATAATATAATTAATGTACATCTACTTACATCACTTAATTACAATAATAAACTATATATCAGCTGTATTTTCTGTCATGAAAATCCGTATTACCTGTATATTAAATATAATTAGAATGTACATTTTGTTTTAATTGATTTTTACTACTATTCAAAATAAATCTACGCGTTAATAAATAATCTTGAAGTATCATTACGTGCTATTTTCCGCAAGCACGTGGTGATGTTTGTAGCTTATATATGTAAATAACAGAAGCATTAAAGCGTATTGTTTATACAAATGAAATATGATTTTTGGACTTGATTAAAATTATCCTATGTAAATAAAATATAAAATTCTTATTACTTATACTATTAAAATATATTAGCTACATCGCGTTCAAATTTTGGAAAATGGTACAAGTAATTAAATATAACCTGCAGTAGTATAACCTATTACTTTCCAATTATATTCTGAATGTTGAATTAATTAATCAATACGTAATTAGAAAATATTTTTTTACTTTATATTACAATTATTCATAACATTCATGTAGTGTAATTGAATTCAATTTTTTATAGTCTTCTAGATTATTGTAAATATATGTAAGGTACTTAACATTTGTAAATTAATCATTATAATCTGATTATTACAGACAATAATTTTAATGATTTTAATATGTATTCCGAAACCTTTGATCGTTAATTATAAGTAATAAATCATCTTAATAAGATTCTACAACACTTATTTTTTTTTAATTGACATGCAAATAGAAGGATATTAATTGTTACTTCTCAATTTGAAAGATATGAAAAATGAATAGTATAAAAAAGAATTAGATTTTCTGATTCCACCATACATTCTTTATAAATAACTACTATTTAGAAAACTAATTGAAACTTTTAAAAATATATATAAAATAAAAAAGTAAAACTGAATGTTAAAACTTCAAAGTTAATCACTGAAAAAGTAGTAATTAATGGAAGAGAGATAAATTTAGAAGTTTTTTATATACAGGGAAAAAAGGAATACCTTAGAGAAAATAAATATAATTTGGAGAAAAAAATAGAAACCAACATTGTAATGTTAGAATAGTGGAGGAGGCGGGTTAAGTTACCAGAAAGCAGGGAATAGAAAAAAATCAAAAGAAGAAAAAGAAGAGGTAAGTTGATAAAATCGATAGACAAAACAAGTTATTTCATATTGAATGGAAAGAGAGGAAATAATAAAAGTGAGATTACGTAAAATTTAAAAAAAGAAACATCTGTGTTGGAATATATAATAATAAATTCAAAGAGAGGGGAAGGAGAGAAATGAAGGGAACCAAATGTAAACTACAGAGGAATTAATATTAAGTTATAAAAAAATAAAAAATTTAAATAGAATAAAAATATCGATAGAAATAAAACACAAAATGTAAAAGTAATGAGATAAAAAGTGAAATATGCTGCGACGAAAAATTTTTGGAGTATAAAAAAGGCTAAAATAGAAGAAATAAAACTAAAATAGAGAAGAAAATAAAATTAGTTGATATGGGAAGAAAATATAAAGAAATAAAGACAAAAACATACTTAAAAAATGTGATAGACACATTTAAAGATATACGTGAGAAGACAAGGGAAAAGGATGATTGTATATGAGAAAAAGATAAGAAAAGAATCATAAAGAAACCAAGATAGAATAGAAGAGGAAAAAAGAAAGAAGTACAGCAAATAATAAATAACGTAAAAAGAAGCACAACAGAAGACAAAGTAGGACGAAAAATGTAATTGCAAGGTATGACAAAAATCGTTAATATAGGAGGAAACATTGGTGTAAAGATGTGTCATAGTGATTCCAGCTTAAAAAATAATAAAAATAAAAACATTTTTAGAGAGATTAATAACAAATTCGGGATACAACATTCAAAATATAAAATAGAATAGAAGATACATAGAAGGAAATAAGAAATATAATGACACACAATTTGGTAGTAAAAGAAAAAGAGGCATAATAAATGCAGTATGTATTTTGAAAATAGAAATTGATGAACAGTTGAAAAAAGAAAAGGGTGAAATATTTAGATGATTTGCAAATATAAAAACTGTATTTAACATAATAAAAAAAAGAAAAGTTTGAATTACATTAAAAATATTTTATAGTAAAATATTAGCTATAAAAGGTACTTCATCAATTGCATGAAAAAAATTTATACAGAAACCAAAACAAAAATAAAAATCAAGCGGTCAATGAAATAAATAGAGAAATTGAGAACAACCAGTTAGCCAAACAAGTTTGTTTTATTAATCTAAACATTATTTATTATAAAGTTAGAGAAAAAAAGATCATCGGCATACATAAATGATACAGTAATATTTGCAGAGAGTGTATATATACTACTATCTATTGAATGTATTCTTTTCTTTTCTGAGAAACCACCTCTTTTTACTACATATTGCCTCTCATTTACTCTTATAACTTTGTTATTGACAATTCTTATATCCTCGCTTTTCTGCTTTAGTTCCATTTATTTTTTAATTACAATCTCCTTGTTGCATCTCTCATTGAATGTGGTCTCTCTTTTCAGTAGATACTACTTTCCTTTAATGCACTCTTTTTTAACTTTTGTTACCAGTTTTCTTTTCTTTCAAAATTCTATTTTAATTATTTTCTCATCGCCTTTCTTATTTATAAATATTTTATTTTTTATTTCAACAGTCAAATTCATCTTATTTAACTTATTTATGATCTATTTCTTAATACTTTTCCTCTTAATTTTTTATAAATCTATTTTGTATCTAAATTTTGTCTTTCTCTTTTCTTTTTCGCTTTCCCCAAATTCTATATTTTTCTCTATGCATGTACGTTCTATCTGCTACATATTGTCTTTTATTCTATATTATTTTCTTACGCTCTTTGGAAATACTCTTTATTTTTTTTCTATTATCGCTTTCTTTCATTCTGTTTACAAAACTTTCAATCGATTTCTCTATTTTTTCTTAAAATCCTCTATAAATTTCTTATTTCTTATTCGTCGTATTTTGCTCTTCTTTCCACGCTATTTTGTTCATTGTTTTCTATTATTCTTCTATTTTTCCTCGGGAGAAGTTAAAGTTCCTTTTTTCTCTCTTACCTAAGATTTCTATGAGGTTGTATTCATTCTTGCTTACTTTTTTTTAATGTTCACTTAATTTTTTTAATTTACACTACCAAACCTTTTTTCATCTTTTCTTGAAATTCACATAAAACTTTTTTATTATAACTAACTTTACACCCTTATTTATTCTAACACTTTCTATGTACTTCCACCCTATATTTTTTTGTTTTCATTTTTTTCAACCGTTTCACCCAACTATTTCACTCTTAATATAACAAGTGTCGCATCCCTTTACTTAGTCATCATAAGAGATTCAAACTAATATAATATATTTAATATCTAAAAAATAATTACTACTGCTTTAACATATATTGAATTTCATTGTAAAATAATGAAACCATGCTAAATTGTACATAAAAAAATATGATTTTCATTTGTTAATTCAGAAGATTGTTAATTTTCATTATAAAAATGAATAATGGATCTTTATAAAAATGTGTTTTAAAACAAATAATGATATCTATTATTATATATAGATTTAAAGAATTGAGAGTTTTAACAATTATCTAAGTAATTATTTAAATATATGTAAAATTCTAAAAGTACTTGAAAATGTATGCACGCAGTTATCTTGTATTACACACTTTTTTGTTCGAATATTTCAAGCATTATATAAGAATATTCAAAAATGATTAAAATATCATTTTTTAAATTTTAATTAAAGCAAATTAAATTTTTAAAGATGAATAATCAATTAATATTTTATACCACGTAAGTTACCATTTCGTAATGGTGAAAAAACAATCACAAAATCTTTTTGCAGTAGTTGTAAATTTATATCAAACTTGTAAAATATTATATTTATTTAAATTCTATGAATATATTTGGCATTTAAATAATATTATTTTAATTTGAAATTACTGAATGATATTGATACAAAAATATGAATTATACCATTTGCATTCAATTTGAATCAGAAACAAGAATACTCAATAAATTAAAATTTGTGTTAAATAACATTATAACTTATTTTTACTAAATATCAATGGATGTATTTGTTCATCGATAGGTTGAAACGTGCTACTTCTGCATTATTTTATTTTTTTATTTATTATTTATATTTTATTAATATTTAACATAGAAATAAATAATAATAAATCTTTATAATTTAATCATTCATAAATCCACTCAGTTTTTATTAAAATTATTATTTGAGATGAGAAATATTTTAATTACTTAAAACATATGTAATTATAATTCAAGATATTTAAGTCTACCGGTATTAAAATTAACATGTCTTCAATTATACAGTAATTAAATAAAAAAAATAGTTTTTTACAACGAACGCGGAAAGAATTTTAACATTGTTTTCTTTTCATCGATAAATTTACACTATTATATAAATGAATTCTGTTGTTATTCAATCAAAGTATTTTAAAAGCTTAAGAATAAAAATATTCCATTAAATATTTACGAATAAAAAATCAATTTGTTTTATAATTATTTATATATATGTTATTAGTACAAATAAAATTTAAAATAACCGGCGGGAGAAAAACTCGTGTATACGTGTATACAGTGTAAATGGAAAAGAAAAAATAGAATATTAAAGACGATAGCTCATGCGAGGTGAAAGACCAACGTAGCACAAGAAAGTCAAGGTTTCTGCTGACATAATAGTACACTGTTCGCAAATACTACCCTGACTTGAGTTTATTGTTACCGGCCTAAGAGTGTACAGAGAAAAAATTAAATACTTGTTTTACTTAACGTTTACTTGTTAAATTCTTTATTAATTCAGCAAACTTTCTCTTCGATGCTAGTGTACTTAATTACAACTATTTAAAATCTTATAAAATTAATCTACACTTTTCATAACAGAGCATTTATTTTTTATTTTCTTTAAAAACTCATAACTACATCGAATAAATAAAACCTTCTTAGATATCTGTATAACATCGCATAGTCTTTCTATATGAAACTTTATTATAAATATATTAACACGAATTTATTGATCATGGAACTACAATATTATTCGATTTTCAATTTATAAAAATTTTAGTTACAAAAAATTCTTAGTTTCAGAAAAAACTAGTAAACGTTTAAATTATAAAAAATGTTTAGGTATATCTATGATATAGCTAAGGATCCTCTCAAATCAAACCCAAGCAACGCTCGTATTACTACTGCAAAAGATGCTACAGATAACAAAAATGCTATGCGAAACTAAGTGAACTACAAATGCAAATAACAAGCTTAATTTAAATTTATATATGTATACAAGTATATATGTATTTACGGATTTTCCTTGAGGCTACTAAGTTAATGTTAGTACAAAGCATAAATAGACCAACGTGAAAAGCAGTTTGAATGTGAGAAGAATATTTTGATCAATTCCACGACGAGAAAGTCAGACTTATATTGTTTGTATGCTCTAGCACATAAAAAATTCTGAAATAACTTGCACATTTATTTAACATAGTTAATTTAATTATTTTATCTTTAAAAAAGAATAAAATTATTTTTCTAATCAGAAAAAAGTTCTTCTAGTTTTTACTCTTTACGCCAGTTTGTGCGCGTAAACTTTTGCTAAGTATTCGTAGAATGGCCAAATTTATATTTCGCATATAGAGAATTCGAAATATTATATATCAATATAGAAGATGATAAAATTTAATTATTTTATAAACAGAAAAATGAAAACGTGTAGATTTAACGTGTAATCAGTCTATTCACTAGAAATTATGTTCGAGAGATAACTCGAAAATCGATTAAAAGTCGATTTAAAAAACTTCTATAATTATTCATGAAAAAGAGTTATATTTACAGAATATTATTAAAAAGTGAAATACCAAGTTGTATTATAAAAAAATCACTAGTGAATAAAAATTACTCTCACAATATATGATAAATAATTTAATTTCTTGGTCTATTTTTTTTAAATCAATACGTTTTCGTCCAGATTTAATTAAATAATTTGGGATACCTTCATAGATTAAAATCTTTTATTTGAGATTACAAATAAAAATAAAAATTTATCAAATGCTATTTTTGTAAATATAATTAATACGTAAAACCCAATTAAACTGTCTATATACTTTACTTTGTTAAAACAATTTCATTACTTATAAAGATTAGGATAAAAAAAGTAATTAAAAAAATGTGTGAAGGTAGTATAGTAATTTTCTAATTTTTTTAGAATAGGTTTTATATTATTGAAAATAGTTTAACTGAAATTTAATTGTCTTTTTATATAAAGCAATAGAAAAAGGAATAATTTTATTAGTTAAAAGTTTGTATGTTTTAATTGCAATTGATAATTTTAAGATGTTTTGATTTTTGTAAAAAAATTTTATCGATAAATGTGTAATGCTTTTTATATCATTTCAAATACATTTGTGAATTAAAATTTAATTTTAATAATTTGAAAATAGTGCAAAAATTCATGTGTTAATCAAAACAAGCCATGCCTATTTTGTATGCGCTATCATAACTGTAGAGAAAACTTCATTGTAAATGCAACTATCGCAAGAAATTTAGATAAGACTAGACCAAAAAGTTGTCGACAAGTGCAATTATATAATATAATTTGTGTGCACTCTGATCATATAAAATATTCACCGATATCCGAAACTAAAATATTGGTAATTGTCAATGAACAGTGTTTTTTGAATGTGCATAAACGTATTCTATTCTAGCATTATATATTAAACACAGTTGTAACTTATGCTTTACTCTTTTTATATTATCTGTATTATTTTAGTTTTTTTTTTATCGCTGTAAGATCAAGAAATATATTTTTATTGCTTTAATTGTTTTTTTCAAGATTATTTTACAGTTTCATTGTAAATTTATTATATCTTACGACAATACTTTTAGAATAAAAAGTACTGCTATGGAATTTAAGTTTAATAATTACGACACAGCGGCAACTATTTTTGCGGAAAAAATACAGGTATCAAATCACAACTTTTATAAATACAAAGATCGAAAACTATTTTAATATTAATGTATTTTTAAGCAGTCGTATTTCGTCCGCAAGCAAATTATCAAACTAAAGAAATTTTCTACGGAGAAAGAAAAAGTTGGATTAAAAAAGTCTTAAATTATCACACGAATATTAACAAGCTGTAGTTCCACGTACAGAAAAGTTTTAGTTGATAAAATGCATTAAAAATTTATTATTACATTATATAGGACAAGTGACTGAACAGTTTTCAATAAGAGAAATGCTCCTCTTTTGGAAACCTCGTGCAAATAGTCGACATATGCGACTATACCAAACACCGACATCGCGCTGATCGTATGCGCGCACCTTTCAGGTCACTCAAGTTCATTGGCTCTTTTTCACTGGGCAACTGTCCGCCATTCTAGATGCAACCATCTGCAGCTTCATAGCAACATTTCGATATTTCACTTTTCTTCTTCTCGTCTTTTCGTGAATACTTTGGAAGAGGTCCAAAAAATGGCGCACCTACTTATCCGTCATAAGCGACCGATTAACAAGCTCAACATCCTTTACTATCGTGTTAATACGCGAGTGCAACTTTTTCTTTTTTCACTTTTTGAAATACCTAGCAAGTAGTTAATTTTTTTTTATATAAAATTGTATAAAATATATTATCTGAAAAATTATGATATAAGTACATTTGTCTGTTATATGTTACAGAATCAAATATGTAGTTCAATTTATAGTATCTTAAATTTTTGAAGTGTTAAAATAAAAATTACTGATTACGTTACATGAATATTATAATATTCACATATAAAAATTATAAAAGCTAAACGCAATCCTTATTACTAGTATTATAAATATATTTGTTTAATACATTAATTTGATTCGATCTAATTGTTTTTAAAATAAATTTTATCGTTAATTGCTTTATTTCAAATTGTAGATTATTTTATACTATCATGCATCATTGACTCGAAAATCTATGATGTGCTTGTTTTTATCTGATATATTTTCATAAATCTTTAATTAAATGGATAATAATAGTCGATGATTATATTGTGATGCTTTCACTGATTATCACTGCATATAAAATAAAAAAAAAAGTTTAAGATCCTTAATGTCTTTAATAGTTCATTATTCGTAAAAAACTTCACTGTATCAATGCACATATAATTTGTTTTATAAAAAATTTCAAGTAAAATTAAGAACTATTTTAAATTTACATACACATTCATTTCTCATTTAATTGTATATATTATAATAATAATTTTGTACGCATGTATGTGAGAGTATGCGAAGGTGTTTACGAGAGTTATGTACAAACATTTATGATTTTGATTCATATTTTACAATATTGCTAAATTTTTCTAAAAAGAGAAGTTACTTTTGAATTAATAACTCTACTTGTATACAATCCACGTGTGATATTTAAAAAAATAACGATAAATAAAGATTTTTATTTTGTCAACTATTATGATTTATTACTATTATTACTAATTTTTTTTTACTTGATTTAATTCTCAAAGAGTTATTCAAAGTATTATTTAAAATTTGTTTCCTTTAAGAAACTTTTTTAATTTATTATTTTTAGAGTTACTACAAAATAATTTATAGTCGATAATAGATATTTTAAAATCATTAAAAAAGCATTTCTAAATATTAAAAAAAAATTTATTTATTTAAATATAATGCAAACTGAATTTTTATAGTTTGTAGTAATAAAAGATGATCTTTAAATATATTATTTATCAAACAGTGATCATACTTGAGGTCAACATAAAGTTTGTTCTTTTCGACATAGGAGACAGCAATGTGTGGAGAAGTGGAGAAAGCGCAGACCCAGAACAGCTGATAGTACTTAGCCGTGTGTGAGAAACGCATACAGCGCTTGAAGAATTTATTTCTTATTCCTCTTGGGCTCGTGCTTACATTGAACACATTAGTTTTTTAGCTCGAATATGTTGTCAAAGAAGGGATGGGCAAAAAGAGTAAGCTTAAGTAGACAGAGGCAATGGATAAATGTTACCGTCTTTATGTAAATGATGGATTTCGAAATATTGTTTTAGCAGCTGTTTCTTTACGGCTTCATTAGTAAGACCTTCATGGATACAGTTAATGGAAACCACAATATTCTTCTTTTGAAGTAGTTGATGTGTAGAATAGTTCATCTTACTCTTCAATATGTCAATAACATTAGTAATTAATTGATATTCACTTACAAAACGTCCTCTTTTTTATAAGTCTTTAGTTTTGTTAAAGTTGCGTATTCAGTACTGGAGAGATATAGTAATATAATACGTTATTGGATCGCAGGTAGGCTCATCCATTTAAAAACGTTATAGATACAAAATACATTCAGTAATAACACTTGTTACTGGCAGTCGGTGCAACAGCAATTAATTGTCAACGATATCTATTACGATAACTCTTACGTTTCCTTTTTTTTTTTTATTTTCCCTATTATTTAATCAATGATTCACCGCTTCTAAATATATTACACTATTTCATTATTATAATATAAAAACATTATTTTACATGTTACAGTTCACGTATACATTTTAGATATTAATTAACACTTAGAAATCTACATACGAGTTTTGTTAAAACATTTACATGGTATTTTACATCTAGTATTTTAAAGATATTATATTTTTATTAAAAAATATTAGTAATATTATAATATGTATTTTTCTATTTATATTCTTTTTGTTAAATTATATCTCAGAAATTTTGAACCAATGCCTACTTTATATTTATTCTTTTCCTTTCTCTCTCCTAATTTTTTTTTTCTTTTATTTATCTAGATTCTTTCTTATACTCGAATGAATATTAAAAATTCCCCGGATATTTTTCAAATTTATAGTTGTAGCTTTTATTTTATTTTTTATTATATTTTGAACTTTGTTAAGCTTTTCTTTTTTTCTTTTGTTTTTCTTCTTCTTTGACCCTTCTCAATACACATTTCTTTGCTTTTATTCATTTTAATACTATTTCTTTAATTTAATTTATACCTCGATTTCTAAGTATTAATTTTTTTCTTTTGTTTATCTCTTTGTAACTTCTTACAATAATAAGTCTTATTTATAAGTATTTTACCTTTTCATGTTTGTTTCTAATATAATTGTGACCATAAATCACTCTCCTAGAAATTTTTTCATTATTTTACTGTATGCTTCCTTTTCACTTCATTATTTATATCTTAAATAGAAAAAATCTTTTTCTCTTTAAGTATTTCCCTTTCAAATCTTTTCTTGTTCCATTTTCCTTTTTTACTAATATTCCTGTTTCATTTATTTCCTACATTTTCTATCCTTCGTAAAAAATTTATTCTTTTTGTCTCTGTTTTTTACCATTTTTTTTATTGCAGTTTGCTTACAGAGTCATTATTCATATTTAGTACATATGAATGAATAACAATAGTAATTCAAATTAATACATTTAATATAATTTATATATTTATACATTTAAAATAAAAATAATTATATTTATTTAAAAAGAAGTATTATATTAGTTTTATAACTTTGTAAAAAAGAATAAAAAATGATACTTTAAAGAAAAGATTACCTAATATTACGTATCGCATCGAGCACCAATTCCATTATCTTTATAAAGAAACTAAAAAACCTCTACATTATATTTTTTTCAAAATTTCAAAATTGAATATCTTTATACTATTTTAGAAATGTGGTATTTTTGTACAAATTTTAATGAGCATTTAGATTAAGTTTGCTTAAATTCTACATTGTTTCGTAAAATATATTAATTTGAATACAGAAAGAAGAATTTGGATACGGAAAAAAGTTTTTTTTATATTTAGCAATTATAGAATGTTTTATTTTTCAGAATATTATTTGTACTCGTAAAATGTTCGATTTTAATCTGGAACGAGTGCAAAAGAGTATGAGTAAAATACTCGAAGATTTACTCGAATTGTCTAGTCACCCTAAAGCAGTAATCTGTAACATAGAACGGTATGGATACGAAGAAACTTCTCAGACCCGAAGATCTTTCTCAGAGACGGTCAACTCTCCCGCGTAACGCAATTAAATACGAGCATGGTTATATTCATTTACTTAAATAACACATACACACCTGGACACGTAATGATCTTGGCAACGTGTAAGATAGGTTTCGCGTGCAAATTTAACCGTCCTGTCTGCCTCTGCAACATCTTACTGTTCATCTATTGCATCCGCTGGCCTCTTAGATCTCAAGGTTTATAACGCTGGCGGCAGAAGATAGAGGCCTTAAAATAATCGTGTGGATTATGTATTTTCCGTGAGCTACCAAGAGGTCGTCGACCGGCTAAACTTAGGCTTTTCATCATCTCTACCTCCCCTTGCTTCAATGTACAACCGAATTCTAGAATATATACTCTGCTGCGTCGACCTGCGCCGAAGTTAATTTTCTAATAAATCAAACTTTATAAGCGATCGAGATGAAAATAAATGTTTAACTACTATCTCTATTTGTAATATCACTCCGATTGACCAAGAAACGTTATCCTTGGACGAAAATAAATTTAGAGGGATGTTGTTTCTCAGTGATATTTAATCTCTTTCGTCCTGAATGCTGTAAGAGATGTGTACTAAACATTGGAATATTCAATTTATGCAGTTAGTGGTTGTCCCACGTAAAATGCTGTAATCGTTTTCAAACCTCTCCAAAAAAATTGGTAAATTAAAAAATGGCACGGAAAGCACTCCTTCCGAAACTTTGGCAAGGGAATCGATGTATTATATTACACCACTTCTTCTCACTGATTCTCTCCCCCTCCGTTATGAATATTATTTGAAATAAAAAAAAACTTTTTCTTCTCTCTCGTCCCCCCCCCCCTTATGAACACTTCTTATTTAAATTAAAAAAATCTTATTTTCTCTGCTATCCTTCCTCCCCCCTTATTAACACTTCTTATTTGAAAACAAAAAAATTTTATTATTCTGTCTGATCCCCCGCCCCACCCGATCAATATTTATTATTTGATTTAAAAAAACTCTTTTTCTTCTCTATCATTCCCCAATTATGAATACTTCTTATTGAAAATCTATAAAATCTTTGTATTCTGTCTCATCCCTCCATTGTTGTGAAAACTTTTTAATTGAAATAAAAAAATGTTTTTATTTTCTCTCAGCTCCCCACCCTCCGTTATGAACAGTTCATATTTAAAATCTAAAAAATCGTTTTACTTGCTCTCATTCCCTCCATTATGAACACATTGTTTTTAAAATCTAAAAATTATTTTATTCTCCCCTATTCTCCCCTCCCCCTATGAAAACTTTTTATTTTCTCTCTCATGCTCTCTCCCGTATGAATAGTTCATTTTTTAAATATAGACAATCTTGTGAAACAAGCCTTTGATAGGATTTAGCATGACGGCCTTATATGTAAATTTACCTCAATAGGTTTACCGTTTTATCTCAAAGAAGTCATCTAGTAATATAGTTCTACTAATTTAATTCTTTCTCCATTTTCTTTTTTATCACTGCAAACAAATGTGTGGGACACTGCCAATCCATTTTCTTAATGCTGACGCACTACATTCAAGCAACACATTGACACGTTTTTTATTATATTGCACATATGTAGTTGATACAGCGTTCGAATAGATCTTTTATTGTATTGCTACAAAACATTTTCCGTGTGTATAATTTTGACATTAAAATAAAGAAAAGAATTAAATACCTTACATTCAGAGTAATTTCACGAATAGAAATTAACAATAAAAGTTGCGACGAAGAATTTAACGTAGCATAATCTTACAATGAAAATATCTGAGAATACTTTCTGATACTGTATCAATTAATAAAATTGAATTAAATTATTTGTGTTTCTTATAACCTTACATATACTTAGACATTTTTATAAGTAACAAAAAAAAAAACAGAAATTAAATTCAGTTTAAAGCTTTAAATATAAATAATTTCTTAATGTTAAATTAATGCTAACATATATTTTAATAAACCAAATGTTCGGAGATTATAAAAAAAACATTATAAATTACGTACTAAGAATATACATTTTAATATAAACTACTGAAAGATATTCGAAAAGATAAATCGAGATTCTTTGTGTAAGTCCGACCCAATGCTCATAAGCTTCTAATTAAGGGTCTACTATTTACAATTAAGGATTAAATTCATAATTTAAAACTTCCGTAATTATTGATAGAATTTTTAAATATTAAAAATTATTTTGCAATAAGACAGCATTATAATGACTGTTTATGATTTAAAATCATTTGTCATTGAATTAGTCTTTTTCTGAATTTATGAAACTTCCTGCTTACTGAAATCAATTTTCATTTGTAACATTATGTATTAAAAAAATGCCAATTACATTTTTGTTATAAATTAGTAATAATTATGTGTGAAATTGAGCATCTTATCTAGTTAAAAAACAGGATTTGAAAAAAATTTGTTGAAAAAATTTTATAAATATTTAACACTTATTACAGCTAATCATATTTAATAATTATTAATTATTATTATTGTTTATTATAAGAAATCTAACTTAATAGAAAAAAGCTTAAATATTAATTAAACAAAATAAAATAATAATAGTAAAATGTAGTAGAATTATTTAGTATCAAGGATCGTATAATAAATTTACTTAAGCCTAAAAATACTCATTTTTATAATTTTCTTTCTTGAATTATTTTGTATTATTTTAAATATATTTAATATAATTATAAGTCTTGCTATTTTATATAGCAAGTATTATAAATTTTGATGTATTTAAATTACAGAATCTTAGAATTATCAACATAGAATTAGAAATTAAAGAATGTATCTATAAGCAACAAATCCTCAAATTCTTACAAAAATGAACCTTAACAATTAACTTACGCACTATAAGTGAATTTGCAAACTAAATCTATCTTATATTGCCATTTTGTAAACATATACTAGTAAAATATCATTTGTGTTTTAATATTTTTTTATTTTTTTTTACATAAATGTAGATTAACAATGAAGTCGATAAATGTTTTGATAAAAGTAGTTAACACTATTAGTCTTTATTAAAGATTGACGCATCTTTTTATTAAGGATAAAATTTATGATAATGTTTCCACTTCAACAAAAATTTATGACTTTGGAAACAAACATGAATAATTATACTGATATTTACTGAAACTATTAAAAAAGAAATTTAATGCGAGTAAAATCGAATACTAATTATTTGTACAAAATTTTTACGCAAGACTTATTTGATATCTTTATAATTACTTGAGGGATACCATCCGTCACCATGTGTCAAAAAGCTGATAATTAAGTAATACATTAGAAATACATCAAGCTTTATAAAGCAGGTAACTTTGTTCTCATATTAAATTTGATTTACCATGTTTTTAAGTATTTCTCGTCATGCACGTATATATATGATATTTTTTCTTATCAAGCATTGTAAGTTAATTTTTTTTTTTACTTTTTCGCCTTGAATGTATGCTTACATAATACCGTGCGCTCATCTGTAAATTCAATCACGAGACCGAAAAAAACGAGAATAGACATTTATGTAGCGTGGGAGGCTCACTTATCGGTATTCTGAGCGGCATACATTATTGTGTTAGTTAAAGTTTTGTAGCGAACTTTCGAGAATAAGTTTGTTTTTCAAAAATAACGACGGTCAAAATTAATATTACAAGCATGCGACGGCTGACATTACGTTACTCAATTCTATTGATCAAAACGCTAAACTAATAAGTGTATATTAATTAAACATCAATTTGGAAAGAACGAATTACTCTTTTAGTTAAAATAACATGACATTGATGACGGAATTCAAAATATTAAATCTATACCTAAAATCTAAAACGCAATTTTATAGTTATTTTTACACCTAACTAAATTTTAGCACTAAATTATTATACAAAATTTTTTTAATTCATATTATCTGTATTACTATTATTATTGTTGTTGTTGTTGTTGTTGTTGTTGTTGTTGTTGATGTTGTTGTTGTTATTATTATTATTATATGTTGTGAAAAAATGCCCGATAAAATAATTTAATCATCTAAACTATAATTGTAAAATAATATTTGTATAAGTATTTAGTTGTTTTCTTATTATTTTGCTATAGAAACTACATGATAAATTTATCTTAAAAGTATTTTTTGTAATTTAATAACTTTTTTCTTTTTTATTGTTTGGATGTGTATTAGATAGATTAAACAACTACGTAAGTAACTAGTAAAAAATTATTTAATGAATTTATATAATGTATCAATTAAAAAATTTTAATTCGCTCTTTCTTTTTTCTTTTTTTTCATCATATGAGTTTAATTATTAGTCTGTATTTTTCTTTCTATTTAAATAATAGCTGTATATATTTTTTTAAATATTTTTATTTATCATTCATAATTTTTATCCAACGTAAATAAGATAATCCATAAATAATTTTATTTATTAAAAAAAAAAATAAGTTAAAATTCATGGACATTAAATAGCATACGCAAACGAGATATTTATATTTAATAAAATCCTTTATTTATACATTCATAGTTAAACTATATAATAATAAAATATTTCTTTAAAAATAATTTAAATTACGTGGTAGATGAAATTTATGTTCAATAAAATCAGCCCAACAAGAAAGATTTTATTTAAAAAAATTAATTTATATCTTAATTAAATTAAGTACTAATTTTTATCGACAGGTACGTTATTATATTTTACATATGTAACATATTCAAATTTATTATCAAATTTTGTTTTATTATTAAGATGGATAATATTTTATATTCATTATTATACTTGAGACACAACACAAAAGTTCATTTAAATAAAATTGCCTTGAAAACCACACGTTACACTTGTATTTAATAATACTTATTTAAATTATAGACTCAAATATAAAACAAAAATAATTGAATTCGAGACTAAAATAATTTTAACTCACGATAGTTATAAACTCATTTTTGGATAAAGTAATCTGATAGTAGTAAAAATTTTCATAAATAATATGATAAAAATAAGCGTACAAAATAAACATTTAAGACACATTTAAGGATTTTGAAAAGAAAATATTAAATTTTTATAAATTTTGCACCTACTATAAAATAAATGCGTTCAGCTAATTATATATTTTTAATGAAAAATTATTGAATACATTTAAAATCGTGTAAAGTATCATTGATTATTATTTTTTTGTATAACATTGTAAGATGTTCTTTTCGAACTCTAATTTTATTAATTAATACCATCTATTTTAATACAACATTTCAATTATATGTTATCGTTACTAAAATAAATCACAAACTATATTTTTAATAATTTTTTTTAAATGTTTTCTGATCTATACTATAAAGTATTTTACACCTTTTATTTTATTTCGAAATGGAATAAATGTCATAATAAAATTATGTTCAACTAACATAAATAAATAATGAATACAAATAAAAAATGTATTAAAAATTTATATTTATCTAAGTGAAATAAAAAATAGAAAAAAATAACGAATATTGAAAAATAATGTATAAAATATTAGAACAAAATTAATTGATAATATTTATGTACTGAATGAATAAAGACTGATACTAAATAAAGAATAAACTTTATTATATCAAAATTAGTGATTAACTTTTGAATGTATCCTTTAAACTTTAATTTCCGATAATGTATTTTAAAAAAGTAATATAAATATGAAATTTATCTTCATTTTAACTAGTATTTTTTACCTTTACTTTAAAAACAATTTTAAGATTATATTATACAAAGTTAGTTTTTAGATATATTTAAGTTATTCGCTGAAGTATGCTTTACTGATTCAAATACTTAATTTTAATCGTTCAAAAGACGGATATACGAATATGTAAACGAAGTCGTGATAAAATTAAAGATAAGGACCTTGAAACAATGGAGGCAATTAAATGCAAATTGAAAATGTTTTTGTAATAGTTTTCTTTAGACTTCAAGAACTTTGAACCAAAATTCAAATATTTTAGAAGCTATAACTTTAGCTTGTTTTTATTAAACAATATAAAATGTATACGTCCGTATATTAAAAACACTTTTAATAATTCATGAGTTTATATTTATCTTTGTTAAATATTAATGTTCTTTTATTAATAAGTAATTTTCTATTATCAAAATAGTGTTCACATTATAATAATAATAATAATAATGATGATATAGTTATAAGATATCTCATTTGTAATTTATTATGCAAATAATTATAAAAAAATGTCTGCATCATTCTTATTAACAAAATTTTTTTCTGTGAAGAAAATAATCAGTTTGCAATTAAGAATTTACCAAAAATGTAGGAAATCGCGTTACGCAATACCGAATAACATCTACAAAAGCACGTATATGATCGTTTTCATTACAATAATATGAAAAAACTATTATGCTAATTCTAATCAATAATAAATTTCTTGTAGAATAATGAATATTGATTTTTTTTTTAAATTCTATAGAAGTACGAGCGAAATAAAAGAGTTTTGTAGTTGAGATAATGGAAAAAGTGAAAAATGAAATAGCAAACACAGGAAGTCTATTAAAAATGATAAAATAAATAAAATCGTGTAAAGCTAGTTATAATGAAAAGTATTGAAGTGAATTTAGACAGAAAACGAAAAATGAGCATAAAATCATTTTTTTAACAAGAGCAGATTTAGCGATAAAAGACAATACGAAAGGCGGCGATTTGTTTGTAATAGAACATAGGTTTAAAATATAATCTTACAAAGAGGATACATACAGAGAAAAAATGAATAAAAATAATAATAATAAAACAAATGAAAAAGAAGAAGAATATTAAGCAAGAAGAAAAGAGAAAGGGAAGTTTTTTCCCTGGAGGATGCTGGAGGAGAAGAAAAGACAAAGGATAGATAAGGTATAGTAATAACAGAGTTAAGTGGTAGAGAAAACTGGACAAGGAAAAAGATAAAAAATGGATGAAAGATGAGTTGGATTTAAATATTATAATAAAGAATATAGAGGAAAAGATAATAGAATGATTAAAATAAGAGTAGAATGAAAATAAAATCAAGGTATACTTAATAAAATAATGTTTTGTAAGAAAGCAAAGTATATTTAGGAAAGTAGACTTTCCTAAAAGTAAAAAATATGCAATAGGGCCAGATATTTAAAAAATATTAGGACATAAAGCAGGCAATGTGCAAAGATAAAAATATTTAACAAGTTGATGGAGAACATAAAGTGAATTTGGAGAAAAAATTTCGAGCCCTATTTTTGAGAAGAAAAAAGAGAAGAGATGATTGAGAAAATAAAAAGTCATAAGAAAAATTAAGACCAGTAAAGTCAGGTACAGACAAAAGAATAAATATGTTAGAGATAAAAATAAATGGAGAGGCAGAAAGAGAGAGAGAGAGAGAGATTATGGAAAGAAAAGTGGCATTAGTTATATAAAATAAAAAAAGTAAAAGTTAATTAAAAATAGAAGAATTCATCATATTAGATTGTGATCAAGAGAAAGGAAGTGTAAATAGAGGTAGTACATATGTGAGAAAGAAATAAAGAAAAATCACAAAAAAACTAATAAGATAGTGAAAAATGGAAAAAAACTGAGTATATTGAGAAGATATTTTCACGCGAGAAGAAACTTTGGTAAATGAAAGTGTAGATGGTAAAAGCAGACAATTAAGTAGAGAGAATGTGTATGGTGACTAGAATGTAATCGAATATAAATAATTTTATCACTAACAAATATACATGAAATTATTCCAGAATGTATAGTAATGATATTGGATTGAAAGAAGAAATAATAAAATAATAAAATACCTCAAAAATTGAAAAAAATAAAAGATGTTAAAAATATTGAAACGTGATAATAATTAAAAAAGAAGATGAAAGAAACTACAGAAACAGAGTAGTAAGTAAAATTTGGTAATATGAAGAATGTTAAAAAAGCAAAAAACGATGATGAATTTATACAAACATTAGAAAAATCAAAATATAGAAGAACATAGAGCAAAATACATTGAAAAATGAAAAAATTAGAATGAAATTCTGAAAGACAAAATGGTAAAAAAAAGAAAAAGAATTAGATAAATTAGAACAAGTATTCTATAAACTAATCAACGTAAGAAGAAAAGACTGAAAGATAAAGTATTCTATCTAAACAGGAGTTATAGATATACTTTAAATATGTAGAGAGATGAGAATACGGGATTAGAACTCAAAATGAGAGAGGAATCTGAAGAACAACAAAAAATAGAAGAGGTGAGAGTGAAAAAAATACAAGGAATAATAAATAATATAAATATATAACGAATGAAATTTGGAAGTACGGATAAATATATCAATCTAAGGTATGAAGAATAATAAACAACCTAATAATGGGGAAAAATTTTCTAAAGAAAAGAAAGAATAAAAATATCTGGGTCAAATGAAACGTCTCTCATCTGTTTAGCGTATAAGATTGGCGGACTGCTATGAGGGAGAACTTTTATCCTCCTCTTCAAGATGAGATAGAATAGCTACTTCAGGCCAGCTAATCAGGGCCAGGCCCATGATCGAATTATTAGGACGGCTTCGTGATAACGTCCCACTGGGCTATTTCAACCATATGCGCCGAGGCGAATCGATCATAACGTGCGCTTGATTTTTACAAATGGTAGATATCACAATAAATAACACAGACATGGAAATCCCCAAACAGTGTGTAAAGATAAGAAATAAAAAAACAAAAGGATTTATATTCAACAGAAATTAGAACAAAGGGGGAAGAAAAAATTATAAATTTATGGTAAACCATTAAATGATGAAGTTGTTTTTTGAAAAGATATATTCTAGAAAAAAACAATATCAGAGGAAATTAAGATATAAGTATTACACAAAAAAGGATAAGAAAATTACGTATCAAAAGGAATAAATTTCTGGTAAATCATCGGCTGATTAAATTGCACGTAAAAAGAAAAACTAAAAATTGAAGAAGCTTTACGAGAGAAAGTAAAAAAAATTTAAATAGGACAACAGCACCAAATATAGACAAATAACAAAAAAATCTAATTATAAAAAGAAATTGAAACATGTTATTGTAATATAAAACAAAAAATATATGTACATGTGAAAAAAGGAGGAAGGCGCAGATTTGGAATGGAAATTTTAGTTAATATATTATTGGTAATGAGACTAAGAAAAACAAATACTGATAGATAAAGGAAGAAAAAAATGTAGATTGTGTAAGTATAAGAAAGAATCAATAAGACACATCATAGAGAACAGCAGAGTGCTGTAGGATAGAATGTAGGATAAGTAAATGAAAAAATAGTTTAAAAGTGGATAAAAAGCATATAAGTTTAATGTATAAAGTACACTAAAATAGAGAAAGAAGACTACTGAAAAATAGATAGATGGAATATAAAAGGAAAACCGTACGTGCCAATCAAGCGTATATATGAATATTAAGTAAAAAGTCGTAAGTGCTTCACGCGAACTGTAACGTCAGACATAAATATTTTTTATATAGTAAAATCATATTGATAGTCAAATTATTACCAAACTGTTAAACGTAAGAAAAAGTATTAAAATTTAAGTTAAAAATGTATAAAATATAAAAAATATAAAAACAAATTTATAAATGAATGTTTAATGTATTATAACAATAAATATATTGTTCAATGAACTAATTAAGTAACTAATATAACCGAATTGAGTGTACATAAAAGAAAGAAAATAAAAGAAAATTATAATATGATTGAAATAATTTGTAAAGATCTTGAAAAAAATCAGTGATAATAGGATGAGATTTAAATACTAGAATAACTAAGGAAATTGGATTAGATATATGGAGAGATAATAAATAAAAGAAAATTGTAAGATAAAAAAATAAAAAGGAATGTAAAAGTGAAAAAAAGGATTAGGATAACACTTTCAATGAAAAACTATAATCCCCTATACGGACTACCTAATAATACATGAAAAGGCGAAGACATTTGTAATAGAAATGGAAATTAGACGCAAAAAAGAGAAGGAGATGAAAAGAACTTAGTGAGTGAACTAGAAAAAAAATAGCAAAATTTTAAGGAAAATATTGATGAACGAGGAAATTGTATAAATTAAAAAAAAATGAAAGAAACAGTATCGATAAAAAGATGGTGAAATAAAAAATATTGAGTAAAAAATGTAAAAATAGATTAATTGATTAATGTAGAAAAAGATAGAATAAGAAATACAGAAAAAATACATTGATGAGAGAAAAATACATAATTGTGTGGCGACGGAAAGTCGAGCGAAATACCGGGAAGACTGCGGTTTTGCTTAGACTATGAGCCGAAAAGAAATCATAGATTCAAACAGCAAGCAGACCGAACTCAATAGCGCCCTAGACTTTTCTCGCCATCAATACTACGAAATAACGAGAATCTAAAAACAATAACAATTTAAAATAATACGTTACATCGTTACACATAAAGTAGTCAGTTTTTTCTCGCCTCTCAATGCACGAGCATTGAACGACTATTGTAACTTATAATCGAACGAAATATATTATATAATATTTAAACAATTCTCATTGTAGTGTTAATTATTTAAAATACAAATAATCCTACAATTGATAAAAATAAAAAGAAATCAGAAAAAATATAAGAAATAAGAAATCACAAAATACAAAAAAAATTTTTAATTATGAAAACTGATAACAAGTTGACAACAAAAGAAATGGTTTGAATAAAAGAATGATAAAAGAAGAGTGGTTAAAAAATTTTTTTAATTATGAGAAAGAAAAATGTAAGAAGTATTGATTTAAAAATAACAAAATATTAATATAGAAGTTGAAATAAGAAAAATAATTACTTGAGATGTATTAAAAATAATTTTTTAATTGAAAGACAAAAAATATTGCAGAAGATAAATATAAAATGAAATGCAGAGATATGGAGAAAGGCATGTAGTTCAGATAATAAAAGAAATAACGAATAAATTGCTAAAGGAGAATGTTTCTGAAGAATAGAAAGAATAATTTATATACTTATATATTATTATTATATAAGTTATCTTCATTAAAATCTACGAGTACTTCAATTGTAAATGACTCGGTTCAATTTTATATATTTCCTAAAGTACGATGTTTTAAAAATATATTTGATTAATGGAAATTAATTTAAAATTTGAAATTAATGTATTATTCTATGTGCGTCCAAATTTAATTGATTTCTTGTACATTTTAAAAGCATATTATTTTTTAAATAAAATGAATTGAACATCCTTCATGACAAACGTCTGATAAATTATGCATGAAAGATAGTTGAAGGACATTTGTTCAATTTAATATTGGAAGAATATTTCAGATTATAACGTCAGAATCTTCATATCACAGAATTTATTTTCCTGATATTATCTGATAAAACAAATTTTATCAGATAACCTAACTATAGTTTATTGTATTGTATATATATTATAATTTTGAACATTATTCGACATATTTATACATTTACGCTTCTCTTGCAAATCAGCTGAAAAATTGCTCTGTAAAATTCTGCATTTTCATGTTTGCAAATATACTAAAAAATACGTATACAATTTATTTAGAATTTTTAAATTCAATGAAATGGTAAACATTTTGAAATCCGGAGAAAAATAGAGTCCCAAATAAGACACAAATGATTTGATTCCAACAAGGTTAGATTCGATTGCCTGACTCCCCCCCCCCATCATATACAATTTCGTTTATTTATTTTGCTTTTTATTTCAAGCATCGAAAACGAGTTCCAAATAATCCATGTACAAGTTTCTATATTCAAGTATCACTCCTGACTACGATAAAAAGAAACCAGAGAATGGGAAGAAGGATTGCCTACGGATACGACCACAAGAGTTTGCATACGCTGGTGGCGCTTGAATGCTGTAAAGCCAATCAAACTGTGAAAAAACCGGTTTTTCCAGACCTCGTATGAAGGAGACAAACAGAAGCATCAAAAGTGAGCAAGAAAAGCAGTGGAAGGTGGACAGGAACTGTCGTAAAGAAGAAACAACAGAAACAGATAAAAGATAAAATAATGAAAATGAGGGAATGCAGTGAAGTAGCTAAAAGAGCATCGTAGCTGCAGAGCCCTTTAAATTTTAGAGAACAGCCACTTGAGCCAGTGCATGTCTGCATTTTTAAATTCTCAGGTGTATCCTCGACTACGAAAGTCTTACTAATCGTTAGAGTTTTTGTAGGTTTCGGACATCATTCTGAACTTGATCTTGGCGCTCATGATGAAATACACATTTATCAACTTCATACGACATACACGTTTAAAGTGGCTTAGTGAGCCTTTATAATTTAATTGTCAAAAAAAGATTGCAATTTTACTAACACATGCTTAAAGACTATCATGCATAAATCCTTTCAAATTATTGCTTAGATCAGTTTTATATATTAGAGCTCTATATGTGCATTAGTATAGAAGCATATTCGTTCGGATATTATCATATATTAATTGACATATTGCGAAATAGATCTTTAATGAAAACAATAAAAATTTATGTCAAATTATTGTTTTTCTGAAATTAATTAAGATTTAAATGATAAAAGGTTGAATTAATAATAAGACTTCAATATTTATCTAATGAAGTTGTTCTATCATTGCTATCATTCTTTAAAAGTATTTTAATTACTTTCTTTGTAAAATAAATTAATAATACCTGGAAATTGAATAAACATTTTGTGGAAATAGAAAACTTATAAAATTTTTCTTAAATATCAACTCATAAAATGTTTTTATACGAGTAATTTAATTTATATTTACTTAGCTATTGTAACTAAACCCTCGATAAAAATAAAATTGAAAAATTAATTTTTAATCTATTTCAATAAAATTAAAAAGATATGAAATTAATATGAAGAATTAGGACAACATTGTCTACTGTTTAGTATGAACGAAAAATTTTTTATTTAAGTACGTGCTTACGTTTCTCTCTCTCTCTCTCTCCCTCTCTCTGTTTCCATTTAAAAAAAAAAAACAGATTTGTTTGGTATACTTTCTCCAATAAAAATGCCCTGATTTTATGTTTTAAAGTACATACAAATATGACCTTACATTATAAGTATAAATAAAGTAATCAAGTAACATTAATCAATTAAGGTTGGTATTTATTTACCAAATAAATTTCAATATACATTCTAATTAAATTGAATGGTATATTGATGTCTAAAATGTACCAAAGCATAAAAGAATTGTGAATTAACTCTATATATAGAATATTTATTATAATTTTCTGTAATACACATATATACTGTATTTATTTGTAGATCATAGAATAATATTATGTGAGTAAAAACATTTATAAATTAGATTATCAGTGTACTATATTCTCCATCGTAAAAAAATTTATTGTTTTCATTTCCATTGTCATCATTTTTTTTTAAAATTCAAATAAAAATAACTTTTAGAAACGTACAAAAATATATTATGTTTAGAAGTTACAAAATGTATATCAATTAAATATATTATGGCAATGCATTTTACAAAATAATTTCATATGCAACGTAGTTATATTATAATATAACAAAATAGTTCTATTCTTTTTTATTCAAATACACACATAAAATATACATATAAATTGGAATCATTTTAAGAATTTTCATTCTTACATTAGATAAATAATTATTAATACTAGAGCACTTAATAATAAGTAGAATGCATTTAAAAGTTGTTTTACTTGTACTTATAAATTTTATATTCAACCGCTTACAGCAGTTCTATCAGAATCTAATGTTAAATAATAAATAAAACTTTTTAATGATGTGTTTATGTGAATAATTTTTCATTATGATATCCATATGAAACTAATTTTAATTTAGAAAAATAATTAAATCATGGATTTTAAACAGAAAAGTATCAAATCAACAACGTTTAAAGAATTAAATAAATTAAAACATTTTAGGTACATAATTTCCACTACAATAATTAAAAAATTGAGATGGTATTAAAACATAAAAAATAAAACGTGAAAAAGCCATATTTTTGCCAATTTATCTAGATGAAAAATCTTTATTCTTGTAAACTATTTTAAGCGTTGCTTTCATAAATATCAATAAAAATACGAATGAGTTTTGTATGGTTATGCATTAATTCTAAAATATATTTAGGTACTGCATACAAGTAAAATTGTTGATAATCTATACTGTCTTATTCAAACGAATATCTTCTAGCACTAATATTTTTGATAATTAGATTCATACACACTTACTAGTCAATAGAAAAATATCGTTATTTTAAACATCATAGCAGTCGGTATTTAGTTTACGATACTTCAATACATATTCTATTTATAATAATTTTATCTTCTATTTATAATTATTTATGTTGTATAAATATTTCTACTATTTAATTAGCTAACGCATAATAATCTAAAATAAAATTATTCAAATGAATAATGATATAATAATTTTAATAAATTTCAAAATTCGAGATAAAGTTTACTCTTATTGAAACAAAAAAATTAAATTCATTTAAAAATAATAATTATTATGAAAACTTGAAATTTCTATAGAATTTATTAGAAGAGATATAGATTCTCATTATAAAACATTTAAAGTGTGTATAATTACCAACGATATAAACAAATTGTATGGAATACATTGTTCAAATCGCGTAAAGTAATATTTAATGAACTTAAATAAAATTAAAAACATATTATACATCGTACCGATATTTTTAAATCCAATAATTATAATCGTAAAGTTTTATGACATTGTAGATCTATAGAATTATTTCATGTTTAATCTAATTTATGAAGAAGTTTGCACTTACAGGATTTTCAAATACAGCAAACTGTACGACATTTTTCAAATTAAATGCAGTATAGTTGGTGAAAAACGCAAACCCTCTTTAATGCAATGTATTTTTAATATGTGGTTGCGTATTTATGATGCGGCTAATCGAATGACTTATAAAGTTAAGTAATACGCACAAATCTTTATAGGTACTTCAAGTTTACCAATAAACTTGCGATTTTAATTCTAATTCGTACAACACATATGCATACTCACACACATGCACACACATTGATGATTCGGTATATTAATTCTCAGCATCATGTCTGTTATTTTTCGAACGTAAAACTTGTTTGCCAGAAGTGTGGAATACTGCATATTCAATTTCGTTGTATTTTCATTTAATTAATATTATGAAGTAATGCATCTACGAGTGTTATATTTGCTTTATTATGATGTTTACGTAATTGTTCATTCATTCATTAAAATTATTCGCTTTTTTTATCACACAATATATACTTTCCCTATATTAATAATATTCTGCCATAAAAATCTATAAATTGCATTTCACAAATGAATCCCTTTTTATCTTTATTTTCATAGTGTATGTGTAAATGCATTCTACATAACACATAAATACACGAATGCATGTTGGTGTGTTGCTGAAGTTATTGAATATTACATAGCATTTGGACTTTCTATTTATATTATCGAAGTCCACTTGCACACTGTACTTAGCAAATCATGCATTAGAAGATATTAATAAAGATCCAGAAGAAAAAAATGCGTACATTGTAATGGAGTTTGGAAGACTTTACAAATTTACTTAGGTGTGGAGATGGTGGAAGAGTCTAATGTGTGTTGATTGAGGTAACAGAAATAGAGAGTGAAAAAGAAGGATAGAAGTGTAACCAACAATGTTTATGTTGAAGTGTTTACAAGCCAACGATCCCCCGGGTGTCGGAATCGGAACTTATGGTTACGTCAACAAATCTGAAGCGTAATCACGCGTTCAGTCACGCATCACGCCTACGTTTTAGATCTATTACGACTGTCCAATTTGCTCCTCACACACACGTTCGTATTGGACAAATACAAAAAGCTAAGAATTGCGCCGTTCTTTTCTTTAGCTTCGTCTTCTCCAACCTTGCGCAACTGAGCTCTTCCATTTTCGTTATAAATTTACGCACTTCTAAGCTCACATTATTATTTGTATATCTGGCCAAAATTTTTATTTTAAATTACTATTTAAAATTGTAATTTATACAACTTTGAATGGAGTTGCTCGCTTATAATAGATTGTAAATCTTGCTGTTTATGTATAATAAAATTAATTCGTATAATTAAAAAAAAGTATTCTACTTCGGAAAAAGAATTCACCTACAAAAAATAATTAGCGGTATTATTTATAATGATATAATTTTTAATATATAATAAAAAGAGCTGCAATTGAAAAAAGATTTTTTTAATATTATGTAAATGAATGTAATATTTGATTATTTCTTTTTCTTTGATAAAACAAACACTTTTTTATTTTATCAATCTAAATTGTTGTCTAATTCACATATATCCATATCATCAATATTCATTAATAGTTTAAAAATTTATAATTTTATGAATCATATGCAAATAAATTGTCAAATTTTTTAAATCATTATTTCCCAACTAATTTAAAAACTAGCCCATTTTAATAAAATAATATTTATCTTTCAGTCTCACCTTTGTTATTATTTCAATATGTGATATTTTAAGTATTAAATATATAATTTCCAATGTATATATTATATATCATATTTAAGATATTTAAGATAAGAGCAAAAAATCTGTAATTCAACTTTAATAATTACTGATCTATTTATTCACAAATCATTTTGTAAAAAACAAAAAATGTAATATATCGAAATACGTTAAAAATGCTGGCTTATGTTATTCCTCGTTATAATATTATTTTGAATAAGATAAAAAAATTCTTTGCATACAATAGAGCGATATACTTTTACATATCTTATTCTCGATATGCTTTTTAAATTTCATTTTGTAATATGAAATTGAGTGAATAAATAATTTGTTCAGAAATATCTATTACCTTTTATCTTCAAACATGAAAATAATTAATTATAATAATTATTTTAATATATAATTATTAAATATAATAATTCTAATATATTTGTACATTATTAACAGCAACAAAAGGAATTAGAAAAACTTTACTTTCAAAGAATAGTTAACACTTGGTCATATATAGCTACTAAATTTATTTACGTATATTAGGATAAATAGTTTTGTTATAATTAATCTTTTATGCATGTATTTAAATTGTGTACAGATATTTTATTTTTATTTTTACAAAATATCATATTTATTATAAATTAATTTTCACTTCTATATAACAAGTTAACTATGCTTTAGCTGACTATATCACCAAAATAAATTCGTATAAATCTCATTACCAATCTAAAAATGCAGTATATTATCGTGAATTTAAAAATCAGCATTAAAACATTAATTATTTATTATAAAAATAAAAAACAAGTTTTGAGCCTTTTTTTTAAATCACAAACTTATAAAATATCATATATTTTAAAATAATTTTATTTCTCTAATATGAATTTACGTAGTATTGAGTAAATACAAATTAAACTGAAATACCTCCAAAACATATCAGTATCTTAAAATGATTTTTTTTTTTTTATTTTCTACAGTCTTTGAGTATTTTCATATAAGTTCATAATTCATAATCTATTACAAAAATTTAAAAATTATCATTGTCAATATTTATATATCATACAATGAAATTAGTATAGTTATAATTAATTCTTCTTTTAAAGACCTTAAGTTTGTGAAAATTGAGTACAAATTAAATTTAAAATAGTTTGAACAGCTTATTTTTTTATTTTAATTTAAGCGATTAAATATTTACTTATTGTTATTTAGAATATTTATTAGTAAATAATATAATGCTTATAATATTACCATTTATTTAGAAACAACTATGATTTTAATTATATTATAATAATTGTTTTAAAGAGAATTAACAAAAACTGTTATTAAGTATAAATCTATTTCTGTACTTATAAATCTAAAAAGATTTTTAAAATATAGAGTTAGTAAATACTCAATAATTAATAATTTCAATAAAATATTTCATTTTTACGTATAGAAGTAAAGAATACAAAATTTAAATATAAAATATTTATTATTATTTTTTAATATATATTATTCGAAAAATGGTTGAAAGTAAGAAAATCTTGATGGCTGAATTATTTCTCTGTAAACTCTGTACTTCATCGAAGTTGTTTAGATTGATATAGTAATAAGAATTGAAAATGTGATTGAATATTAATCAATGAAATGATACCCTAAACTTTCTATAAAAACTCTTTTTATAAAACTATTTTTGTTTAATCATATTTAATGTTTTGTTAATTATTTGTCTACAAATAGAGAAAGTTTTATTGCACATAAAATATTTTACACACAATATTACATTTCACTTATTGCACTATGACTTTACACTTAATTTTTAAATAAATTTTAATTGCGCACAGTTTCCATTTCTCATTCATCTATCTTCTTCTTGTTTTTCCTCTCTCTCTCTCTCTCTCTCTCTCTCTCTCTGTCTTCCAGTGTATATTATATGCTAAACTTATCTTTTCTATTGTCCTTATTTCATACTATTTTCCCATCTGTTTCGTTAGCTAGTATTTGGTCCCTCTGGTCTCATTATCCATCCTGATTCGTGCTAAGATTTCAGTCTCAAATCTTCGCCTTTCTCCCCTTTTTTCTCGCCTACATATTTTTTTTTTTTTTACATTTTCTACTATAGCATGTTTAAATTCTTCTTTATATCTAGATCTATTTAAGTTATTTATCCGTATTTGGTTCTGCTATTCTAATTTTATTTGCTCTACCTCATCCCACATCGCATACAAATTTGAAAATTTCTCTCTCCAATACACCATGACAATCCTATGCCGTGCCAGAATATTCTTTTTATTTTTTTCTTCTTTTTCTTTTTCTTTCAATCTTCGTTTTCGTAAACCTTTCCTTCTTCTATCCTTGCTTTCAAACCCTCTTTTATCAAGTCTACACCTTAACTATTTATTACTTTGGTTTCAAATCCAATTGCTCTCCTTACAGTTTTTATCTCTATCCTGTTTCTTTTGCTTTGATAATTAAAATCGCTATCGGGTGTATTTTTGTTGAAGTCAAGACTCTATTTCATGAATCTCTGACGTATATTTTATATCTCTTCGTCACTTTTCCACCACCAAATTTTTGCACTGTCGAAGCATATTTTCTTCAACAGCGTCGAATTATTTCATTTTCATTCTACAATCTTATTTAAATTGCTGTCTGTAATGCTCCAAACTTTTCCTAAAACCAAATTTTCCATCAAAAGCATATATATTTAATGATGCTAAAAGTGAAAAGTTTACGAGCTACGTGAGAAATCCTACAGAGATTTATCAAATCCTCATTCGGTACAATTTTTATAATTTTACTGCTCATACTCACTGGATGAGCGAAATGATTTGTTTTTGCTAAGTATAAAAATAAAATGTTTATTATTACTTTATAATAATACAACTTCCTGAATAACTTTATCTAAAAATATATTTTTGTAATTTTAAATTATTTAACTACTAGATTTATCTTTCAAATTCTACTACATTTTTGTGTGTATTTTATACATTTTTTTCTGGTTGGTGGCTTAGAGAGAATATATATATAAAATTAATTTTAGAACACACCATAATATATAATATTGGAAATTGAAAGGGATTGTTGATGACGCGGTTGGCGATCAGATATTGTTTTAAATAAACGATTTTTGTTATAATTTTAATAAAAAGCAGTAAAAGATAGATAGAAAAAATTCAAGAGAAAGAGAGAAGGACAAAATGAAGTGTAAAGAAAAATAAATATTGAGAAAGTGAGAGAAGCTTTTATAAAAAATGCAGTAAAAATTGAATACTGATACGCAGCTGCATACGTCTCACGGATGGAAATTTTCCGGTTAGAGGGAAAATAGAGAAAAAATTTCTCTTTACATTCATTTCATTTATTTTGCTTGCAAATTTTATTTTATTTTTAGAGTATTGCTCAAATATACGCTAATGAACACAGAGAATACTGCCTTCTACCTGAGATCAACTATTTTCACAGTGATAATATTTTCTCGCTATACCTCATGACCTGGGACTATCACCTGGGACTACTTGCGTCCTGTCAAAGGATAACAATTTTTCTTTTCTTATATCCACAGAATCATTATCTCGAAATTGCTCACAAGATTTGCATACAATATTTGTAAGTAAACATTTTTAATTTAAGTTTGTATTATCCAGCTTTTTATATAATAAATATTTATATCTTGCTCAAATAAATTTTTTTCATTATTGATTAAAATTAGCAAAAATATATGAACAGAACTCATATATTTTTACCTATAACGAAAAAAATTATTTATTATTTTGTACGAAAATAAAATAAATTCCACCATCGTGGTAATGTCGTTAATATTAGTGTATTTTTTTTACTAAGCTGTGGACTCAAAACTTTTTTGATTTTTCGATATTGTATTAATATTTTAATATTATTTACTAATTTCTTAATTATTAAATCTTGGGTTTTGTATATTATGTGATGATGTATCTCTACTGTTTTAATTTATAATAAATTTGTTTTTTTTTTTTTATTTTATTGCAATCGTTTGTATAAATTGCGTGTATTATTAAGATTTAAGCTAAACCAGTAAGAAGATCAAGTTGTTTAAAAAAATATTGTAGTATATATGAATATTACAATTTTGCAAGTACCTTTCGATCTGCGATATGCAACATACTGGAATTTTGGGTCTGGTATAAAAAATACATAATAGGACAATAATGATCTCACATCTCATTATGATTTATATTATTTTGAAAAATAATTAATGGCATTCTGTTTACTAAATTTTCAGAGACTTAATATATGAGGAAAATTATATTAAAATTACAGATCAGACAACTAACTTTACGTCAAAAGAGAAAATTGTTAAATACGATAATACATTTCAAGAAATATTACTATATATTTCATTTATTATATTATTTTATTATATATTATAAACTATATATAATTATTAATATATTTTAAAATAGGTGGTATTAAAATATGATAAAGTGTACGTATACTGGTTTAAGATTATTTCTATGATTCCTGCCAGTTGCAAAAACATTTCTGTATTATATTTTCGTACGATCTCGTACATGTGTAACACATAATTTTCATTATAAAACTATCTTAAGTTAATAGATTTCTCTCTTTAATTAAAAAATTCATCTATTTGGAATGTATTAAGCTTTTGCCAAAAAAAAGTGGACAAAAATAAAATCAATGACTAGGCCTCTTTTATTTTTAAATGCCGAGTTGATTTTTTCAAGTTTGGAATAAAAATCGAAAGACTGATGAAAGTTAACGTTAAGTTTTCATAAAAAAGTTATGTGAATTATTTATATTATAAGAATAAAGTATAAAAGCTTATTGATAGAAAACGTAATCTAATTTAATTGCATAAATTCGATTAAAAAATTATTATAAATATTACATTGATTTTCTTTATTTCAATTAATTTATTAAATTTACTACAGGAATAATAATCATTTGATTATTCCTATATTCCATTTTTTATAAAAAGGTCTTATTTATATCACATAACAATGAAAGCACGTAATATTCAATTATTTCATCATTTTTATTGGTAATTAAGTTTTTAAAATATTTTTATTATTATTATTATTAGTATTATTATTTATTATTATTATTATAGTATAAATATATTGATTATGTATACAGTTACTTTTATGACAAATTTACTATATATTTGATACATACTAATTCAACTTTCTCTTTTGGTATAATTGCTTATATGTTTATTGCTTTTTGAGCTAATTTTAATAATTTTTTGAAGAAAGAAAATATGAAATATTATTGTTATTTATTAGTTTAAGGCAACAGCCATGTATGATGTGTATTTATATTATAAAATATACATCAGTAGAATATTTATTAAGAAATATGTATAATCGAATTAAAAATATAAATATATATATATTGATCGACTCTGTATATGAAACACGTAATTTCAACAAGTTAAATCAAATATACAAATATACAAATGCAATTTGATGACATATAACAATTAACATATGACTAAGCACAGGAATGGGAAAAATGTCATTAAAGTATCGTAAGAATATGGAACATTTGTAAAAATTATAGAACTTAATTTATTCAGTTGAAACGTATAAAAATATTAAAATAAAAATTATTGTTGATAATAGTCATTTAACAATAATACAAAATTAATATAATGTATTATCTAAATATATTATTAACACTGTCATAGTTTACACATATAATAAAATATCTTTTATCAAAATTTTATTTCACAGATGTTTTTATTATTTTGGATTTTAATTTAAGTATGCATTGATTTATATAATTACATGTAAGTGTTTTCTTATAAAAATTTCTAAACAAAATAAGATTAAAAAAAATTATAAGAAATTTATTAAACAGTGGATACTGAGTATTGAATGTATTACAATTGTAAGGAAATACTTATAGTTCTATGGCACAATGGTCTAAAATTAAGATAATTTTATAGTATTTTACTTAAAACACAATTCGTTACGTTAAAGCTTTTTATTACTAACTGATCAAAAAATATTTAAGATAAAACTAGAATATTGTAAATTATTATTTTAATTTACACGAACTGACATTAGATATCTTTCGTATTAATCTATTAAATCATCAATAAATAGTTTTATTTACTTTTGAGTTAAACAGGTTGGAAACTAATGTTATTTTGAAAAGAAGTTTATATTAAAAATTAAATTTTAACGTCTTAATGTTATTCTATTATGATCAAACGGTTATAGCAGAATTAAATCCAACAAATAATTCCATTTGCCTAATTTTATTGTAACTAAATTTTTCCAAAGGAAAAAAATATTCGAACTATCTTAATTGTGTAACATGTATATTATCTAATACTTTTCTAAAATTGGAAATACATAATGTTTATACATATTATGTAATATTAGAATTTCTTGGTAAATACTTTTTACAATATCCTCTAATAAGTTTGTGAATGCGCGTGAGTGTATTGATAGTAAAGAAATGAAAAAAAGTTTAAATTTGATTATATGATACGCAATCTCTAAAAACAACTTCATAAGAGTGAGTAGATCATCCATACATGCTTACTCAATGAATTGCACTTAGTTAAATCACAATTTCCTTTTGTCTAGCTTTATTTTGTATCTTACCAGTTCTCCCGACAATCGGTACATTTTTCAAAACAAAATGAATCGCATCTTGTTTTAATGCAATGCAATGATTCGCGTTATTCTTACGATTACATACTTTAGTTGTCGTTTTGTCTGCTATTGTCATTTGTTTTTTATTATTGAATATTGTGTTTTACAAGTTCAACGTTTCTTACGATCATTTTTGAAAACAAAATGTATATAGAAATGAAAAAAGACTATTGTAATAAGTTATTAACTTAAGTTGTAACATTATTTGATTCCTATTATTCTGAATAAAATTCTTCGATTTTTTATTCAATACATTAAAAATATAAATATCGTCACTTATAACATTGATATGACCTTATTCAAAAATAGATATTTATCTTTCAATTTTTCAAACTAGTGTAAAAAAGATTTTCACCATACATGCAACAATTCTTTCAAATTATACATGTTTGAAATTTAATTAAATATTCCAAAAAAATCTTATTTAAACGCTAAATTTTCTATATAATATTAAGAATAATTATAACATTAATATTTTTTATATAAATTGTTTCATATTTACAATAATAAATATAAAACAAATTTTTTATTTATATTGTAATAAATTGTATACGAATGTTGTGAATTAAGTACATATCTAGTCAAGTATTAATATAAACACGATGCCATTTATTTCATTGCATAGCAACCAGATACCACTGTATAATATTCTACAGCTTCAACTGAATAAAACGTGACACATAGAGACGATACATAGAGTCATATCAAGTTGTCTGTAGATGAATTTATATGCAACTAAACACAGTTTATCGACTTGCATCGCATCTAGTGATGTATCCTCATCTTTGCTGTGAATGTACTGTAATCTGAAATAACTTTGCATCGCAACATACATGGTCATTGCCCGACTAGGATATAATGAAACTGTGGGGAAGAAAAGGATGGTAGATGGAACGGTTGTCGCCTCGAAGAATGTTTGTGTGTACGTTCTACTCCGAGCATATCCAGATATACCAATAAATGAAAATTATACATCATATATAAAGATATAAGATATAATATTTTAAAATACACCAAAAATTCTTAAACTTACAAAAGTACAGATTATTTAATATATATTAAAAAAAAACAATGAAAGCTCTTGGGTATATAAAAAATATTTGTTTCAAAATTTCTAAAGTTATTTTCAACTCTTTTAGAATAAGCTTTAAATTTTACTGACATAGAAAAGCGAAAGTAGGTAATTTATTCATTTTGCATAATTGTAGAGTTCATAACAATAATCGATATAATAAACAATCTAGTAAGAATTTACCAAACTAGTTGTTTTTTATACTACTTTGCTTTTATATTTAATTAATCTGTAATTTTGTATTCTAAATATAACAATTAATACAAATTATTTTGCTGTTAGATCTGTTTATTTAGTTATGTGTATTAGTATTAAGTTTATATAAAAATAGTTTGGATTTCATCGTGTTTCTTTTTAGTAAAATTTTATGTAAATTTAACAAAGTAATTTCTACAACTTTATAAAAAATTGTAAGTTTCTTATAAGAAGTAGCGAATTCAATGTAGTGTAATTGTTGCATAACTTACATAAGTATTTTGTCTGGAGTTCATCGCTGATGACTCAGCATATAGTTGAGGACAATAGAAATAACAGTGTTTGATTCACTGCAATAAAAACTTTTACACAGATCCAAGTATCAAAAAAGAAGAGGAAAAAAATTGCAGAAATGAGAACGAAGAGAAAAGTAAGAAGGGGTTGTTCTTTCGATTATCTCTACTCTATTTCGTATAACATGAGTAGGTCTAAAAAAGAGAATTGAAGAAATTTGAAAGCTTAGGAATAAAAACAAGGAAAAAGCTGATTCGGTCCTTAACATATGTAAATAACACAATGACTTTGGAAAAAACGAAAACATATTAAATGATTTGTTAAGAATATTCATAAACTGCATAAAAAAATATCTAGAATTGAACACGAAAAAAAACAAATAATGAAGTTCAGGAAAGTAGAGGCGAAAAAATAAAAACGAAGTTCGGGATAAAACAGAGTAACTGTTCACATAATTAGGATATAGATTTTAAAAAAAAAATCAGGACACCAAAGTTTTGACCAAAAAGGTGAACATTGTTTTAGGGAAAGTATGGATTGGCAGAAAGATGGTTTAGAAAAACTTTTAGAATAAAGATAAAAATGATGCTCTAATAAATGTGTTACTAGAAAAAAAGTTAAAAACTTTCTTTTCAACGCAAAAAGGGGCAAATATATCAATCCCTTATTCGTATATGAAGAAAAGTGAATAAAAAAAAAGAAAAGCTTCAATGTTTCTGTTAATTGAAAAATGCGTCATGATAGTTCAGCGTCGAAGAGCTTCCTCAGGTTTCCTTGCATTTCACGAGGTTTTATATTCACCAGGATGCACTGTTTTTGCAGTAGAGATCTTGGAGCAACCAACACGGGAACCATAAACTCGCGCGTAAACGGGTGACGCGCTTGGTGTATGTTCTAATTCATCCGTGCGAATCCAAATATGGCAACCGAATGAGTGAAAGTTGGCTTGGTTAAAAGCGAAAATGCGGAAAAACGTACACCTAGTTATTAGCGACTACTTTTTAACTCATAGTTCCCTTTTTTCATTTTGTATTCACTTTTATATTGTTCAAAGGCTTTTCCTTCTTCTAATTATATTTTATATGCAATATTTGAGGATTCGCGCCTTCGCTCCTTATGATTTTAACAAAACCTGATTGATATCTTAGCAGCCTTTATTTTTATCCCCTTTTTCGTTTCTAACATCATAATATGATATAGTGTATTTTTTCTAGAATCAATGTATGTTTTATGTATTTTTTTTCTGTGTCCTCGCAGCTTTCCGATCTCCAGTCTTTGGCTCCGCACAGTAACATATTTTCTACAATGAATCAAATAATTTCTTTTGCCTATAAATTTGGCCTGGTCCTTGTCTTTCTTATTTTCACTGACCCTATATCCTCAATATGTAAAATGCTTAACTGTTTCTATTTTGTTCCATTCCATTTCCACTAAATCTACTACTAACCGATAATCTTATTCTAAATCCTATTATATTTGTTTATAAATATTATACAACTATTCTAACTATTTTTCCTCTAACCTATTTTTTATAATTTATGTGTGATTCTTCTATTGGAAGTCCGTAAGCTTATTCCCTGTGTATTTAAATGTGTCTACTTTACCTCTCTTTTTAAGAATTAGTACTATCCAAAGAATGTACTACTATTTTACTCGGAAATTTTTTGTGCATATTAGTGTAGTGCATAATTTTTTGTGTATATTAGTTTCTTGACGATTCCTGTCATACCTTGTATTAGTACTTTTCCTTCGTGCTTTGGCATTTTGTTTTCACCTGCGCTTTTTTCCACTTCTTATTATTTATATTTTTCTATACTTCTTCTACTCTCACCTTTATTTCTTGTACTTCTTGTGATTCCTCTCTAATCTTGTATTTCTCAAACTCATCATCTTTCTTTTTTGTCTCTCTCTCTCTCTCTCTCTCTCTCTCATATATTTACCACAACACTTTAAATGATTTGCATATTTCTTTGCTTAGTCTATTCCTTTTTCTGTTTTTTATCGTTTTGTCTTTTAACATTTCCATATACGTTTTTCTGTCTTCAAAATTTTGTTCTATTGTCTTCTTTATTTCCATATCTTTAATGTTTGTATACTCATATCATTTTTTCTTTCTTTTCCAACTTCTCATTCTAGCAAATATTACTTTTTATCTTTTGTGACTATTAGTATACCGAAAATAAATAAACAATTAAATCAATATATAACATCTTTAAAATTTATTATAGATAAATATAGTAACAACTAAATTTTATATACTTGAAAATTAATACGTATCAGCTAATTGCGATCATTTTATTATAATCCAAATTTAAATTTACATTGATTTTAATTATAATTGAAGAATCATTAAAGAAGCATAGTTTTTTTTTAACAAAAACTTGCAGATAAAATGATAAAATTACATATGCACGTATGATATAACTAAGAAATACTATTTCTATTTTATGAATGCATATTTATAACGTATTTTGAGTTTCAATTAAAATAGAAGGAACTAATTTTGCATTTTAAAATCATTTAAGTTCTGTAAACCATTTGCTTACTTATTTTACATTATAACCAATATATTACTAAATTTTTATAAGAAGCAGAAGTAGCGATAAATAATATATGGAAAATTCAATATTAGTTTCTATTTAATAGTTATTAACAATAGTGATTTTGATTAAAGCAATAGATTGTAAAATAAAAGTATAAAAAAAAACAACATTACAGGTTCTTTTTTAATCTTCAAAAGATAATGAAACGCAAGAAGTCTTTTGTCATTAAATTTTTAAATTATAAAAATTGAAACCCTGTATTAAACTGAATTCATAAAAAAGTATAAAATTTTTTATTTAAATATTAATAATGCATTTAAAACTAGTTATGACTAAAAATTACAATTTTAATGTGTGTATTAATTTATTATGTATTTATGAAAAAAGAATAAAAACTAGTTTTGAAGAAAGTAATACAAAGAAAGTAAAGGAATAGAAGAATCACAGACTCTCTTAGAAAATCTTAATTAAAAATAAACTTTAAATTGAATTTTTAATATATTAGACTCTATTATGTGCTTCAAAATAAACTTCATTAAATATTATAATATAATTAACTTAAATATATTGTAATATAAATTAATACAAATAAAATAATAAACACGAAAAAGTTAAAAATACTTTTATTTCAAGATTGTACAGGTAAAAGAAATTAATATTGAAATTAGAACAATAAACAAAATAAAAGTAAAAATAATTTAAATTTAGAATTCAATGATTAAAAACAGATTAGTACAACAGATATGTTTTTCAATAAAAATCTATGTACTAATCTTAGAACATAATATAATACAGAATCTGTATTTATATAAATGTAAAAAATCTACTTAATAACTTTATGTCAAAGCTAATAACTATAAAATTCTAATTGTAAAATTTTTGTATAGCGATAAAAATTTATGCAATTATATACTTCACCAAAAGACCCACTATGTGCAACATACATCGAAAAAAATATAAAATATTCTTATTAAAAATATTTTTAGTTACAATTACTTTCTACGTTCCTATTTTTTCATGATGTATTATAGTGTTAGATTATAAGTAAAGCTTACGAGTAAATGTTATGTAAAAGATAATTTTAAATGATGTTAGAAAAACAAAGTTTATAGTTTACAAATAATTATTCGCACATAATGTCATTTCTCAATAATTATAATTTTCTGAACTTAATATGTATTTACGATCGTAAAATCGTGTGTTGCATTATTTCTACTTAAACCAGATTTTTAAATTTAATTATACATTTAAAAATCTAATAAAACTTCTTTGAAGTACGAATAATATTTTAAAAATTAAATAATTGTTATTCCACGAACCAATTGCCTAAACTGGTGTACAATTTATACAAAGGTAAAGATTTAATAAAATAGTTTTGCATAAATTAAATGAGTTTGTTTAATGTAAGGAAGTGGAAGAATATTTTGAAAAGAGATAAGATAGATTTAAATATATTGTACAAGATTGGTTAAAAAAAGAGAAAAAATAAAATAGGAAAGTAAAAAAAATACATTGCAAGCTAACAATATCAGTAGTAAAGAAAAAAAAGAAAAAAATTATAAATATCTATACGTAAGAGTAAATAGAGTTCGATAATTTGAATATATGTAAAATATAATTTAGATTCAAGTAATGTTGAAATATGTAAATAATAATGAATAAATTAGTGGTAAATAAATAATAATAAAATAATGACTAACCCGATAAGTTGTGGTGTTCCGGTTATAGTGAACAATTTCATAAAGATTAAAAGTAATCGTATCGCACTTAAGTCATTTTTCATAAAAAAAAATATTGTATCAAACGTAAAACAGGAAATTCTTCAACATTATGCGCAATTCCACGTATGCGAAATAAAAGAGTTTTTTGAAAGTTGGAATCGATACCCGCTTAAATTTTAATTGGAGCTCTTGAATTCATAAAGAAAATCGAGAATTTTCGTAAATAACAATTAGATACGAAGCATAATGCAGCTGTGCCCGAAGATAAAGTTGATCGAATACGGGCTCAAAATTTACATGACAGTTGTGGGGCGCGGCGTCGCCAACACCTTGAAAATTTCATCATCCTACCGTTGCCGAGCCGCGATGTGACGCGTAATTATGGCGCAGACACGTGGGGACACGTTGAATTGTTTCGAATGTGATTGCAAGTCTTCGGCAGACATTCGTCGCCAATTTTTCCACCACTAGTCGATAATAACTTTGCACTAAAAAATCATACGACTAGTATCGAGTGAATTGAATGCATTCCATGAAAATCGTGGGACTGATAAAAGCCGAAAAGTTGAGGGCAGCACTCACAGGCGTATTATTCTTTACGAATTTACCCGTTGAGCACTTACTTCATTCTTACCGTTCTTTCGAGTTCTTCTGTCCATTTTCGTAAATACGCATACAGAGCCAATACCCTATCTTGCTTTATTTCATTATAATGTTAGATAACACGTTATTATTTCCAAAGCTCGATTTTCTTTCAATAAATGCCGAACGAATTAAATGCTCGATTATCGCCAAGTTTTATCGTACATTTGACTTTTTAAAGTTTTTGTCAGCCTATATTCACATACTTTTTCAAGTTGCTCTGCATCGATAAAGTACTTGCTCAAATTACTAAATAATTCATGTCAAAGGAAAATATTAGAAAATTAATTTTGTGTAAATAAACACGATGAATTGTGCCATATTAATACTGCGTTAAAACAGCACATTTAAAATTTTAAGATTAAAAACAGCTATCATATTATCGTATTTAACTTAAAGTATAATAAACATAAACAAAGATCAAATACAGCTATCAAATTATGGTATTTAACTTAGAGTATAATAAACTTTTTCTAATTCAACGTCTTATTTCAAAATAACGAAGCAAACATTCGAAATTTATCGCTTAAATTAATTGATATTGCTACTATTACGAAAGTAGTCGAGATTATTCCAGATGTTTATAATTACAAACAATTACAAGTTTATAATTGTACATTCTTTTTTCAATATTATGTACGTAATAATTTTAATTATCTACTATTTTCAATTTGTCTTCAAATTTTAAAGTACTTACAAGTTAATGGTGCTTAATGCAATTAATTACACCTCAATACATTTATAATTAAATTATAAAGCATGTAGGTGAAGTATTGAGCAGTTTTTCAAGTTGAAGAATGTGAATTTTAAATAATAAGGTAAAAACTGAAGACAAGTGAATAGAGCGAGCAAAAAGTGATAATGAGAGATCGATAACGAATGTTGGATTGGTTTAAGTAAGAGAGTAAGAGTTGGTGTTGCTACTGCGTATCTATCGCTCACTAATAAAACGATTAGCAGTGTACGAAGCTAACTTATCGGGAAAATAAAGGAACGTTACGCAAGAAGTGCGTGTCTGTCTGTCGGAGCTGCGAACAAGGTAGAGTCGTCGTCGTATCCGAGAAAAAGTGTCACGCACGAGAATTCAGTGACGGTTAGTTGATCCGAACTGTGAAAGAAGCCCAGCTGGACGAAAAAACAAAGGGCAGCTACACGGACGATGAGAGAGATAGAAGGAAGGGATAGTATGGGTGGCGTACGTGACGGGCCGTGAGTACGCAGGGCAAGAACGAAGCGGAGAGTCGGCAACTGCGCAGCACCGGCGCGATCCATGAACAAGGGCCGGGGTCGAGTACCGCTGGTGGGGGAATTCATCGTCGTACACTCGCTCGCGAGTAAATATTTCGAGTTGCTATACTAGCGCATTTTCAGTCGGAAACCAACTGCCGAGCAGTGAGGGACGGTGAATGTAAGAGCAGACAGATGTGTTGATCGTGGGATATTTTGATGCGCCTCTTAGCCCATAGAGCGCTGCTGCTGCGTGCGAGCGTCGTTGTTGCAGAGGAACCCAGAAGAACTACAAGAGAAGGAAGAGGGACGAGTCGCCGTAAACACCAGCACCGGCATCGTACGGGAGCAGGAGCGAGAACGAGGGACGAATTCTGTCCTCGACAAAGGCTAGCGGTTGCGAGTTTAACGGGTCTATTTGTCCGAGTCTGTGATAGTGGATCAAGCGAGAAGATCTTGAACGGCGAAAGGCCACTAGAAAACACGCACCCGGGACTCCTCTTTTCCGAGAGCGAGTAACGCGAGCTGCCACGAACGTCATCGTCGCCATCACCAATACCATTACCATCACCATCACCATCGCCACCAACAAAAACAAATTCAAGAAACCACTTTACATAGGCTTTATAATATTTATTTTAATCTGTGATATACACCTACATTGCTGATATTGGCGTTCGATCGCGCGAGAGATTTGGTCCAGGAAGAGTCCAACCTATACGACGTATTCCTTGATTGAAGTCCTATCACGAAAGAAGCGCAAGTGAAGAAAAACGAAAAAAAGCAGATATAGCGCGTGTACGCGTGTGCGTGTATGTTTGTGTGTGAGAGATGGCAAGAGAGATGCGCCTATTTATCAGCAATACCTAGTGCATAAACGTTTTTTGTAAATACGACTGACTTTTTTTACAATTATTACGATATACCGGTGAAAAGAGAAATTGAGAGAGAGAGAGAGAGAGAGAGAGAGAGAGAGAAAGAAAAAAAGCATATTTCAGAGCGACTGTGTAATTTGAAACAGTGATATACTGATAACGATAAAAAGTTGAGAAGCTTAATATTATTTCAATAGCGCGGAGAAATAAACCATTCACCTTCCTTTTTTACAAACGTCTGCAATTTTTTGGTCAAGAGAGATAAAAGCAGAAATGGTTGAAAAAATTTTGGAAGAACGAGAGGAGGAGCAGAATCAAGAGTCGGCAAATGGTGAGCATTTGTTTTGACTTTTTTTTCATTTTTTTCGATCTTTTACATACGATGCTAAAAACTATAGGAATAAGAGTAAGTCATATTTTGTCAAGAACTCATCAAACAGAAGAATATTTCTTAAAATTATTGCCTTCGTTGTTTGCGTTTTCTCTGTATTTATCCAAATGCGAATACTTATCGCGTCCTCATTCGTAAACACGATACACATACTTACCTACATTGTACTTAACGCTAAAATTAATTGTTTACCTTGTATATCACACAATTTTCTAACGTTCGCAACTTCAAAAGTTTTCGAAATCCAACTTTTTCGATAATGGATTTTACCCCGACTTTACAAATTGTCAATGTCATGTCTTTAGCTTTAGCGAGAAATAAGCCGGTAGTAAACGTCGTCGGTTAACCGTGCGAAAACATTTGCGCGAGAAAAAATTCGTTAAAATCCTTTCCGTAATATCCGAGAATCAGCTCTTATTGGTATTTCTTAGTAGTTTATCCCATAAAAATCCTGGGACTTATCCTTTCCCCGTCAAATGCGTCTTGTGTCATTCTTGCTTTTTTTCTTTCTGCGGACCAAACATATTTCTTCGGCACAACCGCACAGCTATTTATTATTTTATTTTTATTAGAAACTATAAGATGAATCCTGTCGAAAAAAGATAGCAAGCAAGAAAGATTGCTTTTGGGGGAAAATGCCGATAAAAATTACATGCTTGCAAATGATACGTAGTTAAATACTGAAGGCGGTTGAACCACACAACTAAAAACGCATTTTTTACACGCCATCCATACGAGCATTGCTCGTTTCTTTGTGAAATACCGTCAGGTCGAAAGAAACTGGCAAAGAGAACAGTTTGTGCGTTTGTCTTTTCATTTTGATAAGTAAGGTTGTAAATTTTCAAGAGTTCGGTATATACCGACATTTTTTTCGAATATTCCGTACATTGATTAACCAACGTGGAGGAGAAAATTGCCAAGTCGGACTCCTCCCTCCGTGCCCCAATCTCGCATTTTAAGAACTGCGCACGTCAGCGAATTTTGCTCTTTTACACCTCTCATTCCAGCATAGCCTGTGTACGTCACGCACGGCTGTTATTGTGTGAGTTGAGTGTACGCGCTCCAATGTACCTAACCATTTACTTCTCGAAATCTCTTTTTACGTCTTTCGTCTCTGTTGCTTCCCTCTGCGGGAATCGTTGCCATGGCCTTTTCCCGTTCTCCCTACAGTTGCATTATCTCATTCTTTTTCTTTGTCCACTAGCTGTTGATGTTTCTACCGCCTGTGCCGCGTCGCTATGAAATTTATTACATTATATTATTGTGGACCGATTCATTGCGGCGGTTATTTTCGCTAACTCTGCTATTTCATTTTTCAATATTCCACCATTTATTAAAATCAGTTTGCAATTTTTATATCCAATTTGTTTTACATAAATTCATAATTCCTCCCTTCATTTAAGTAAACAGGCAAACAGTTTTGATGAGATTCACTTTTATGAATAGTTTTTACCTCATCGTTTATTTGCCCTGACCTTTTTTACTCAGCTTCTAAATAAATTCGACACTGACACTTTTGGCCGTAAACAAAGTTAATATGTTCGTTTAAAATATCTCGCGAGTAATTTAAAAAAATGAAGTTGCATTATCAAGGTACGTACGGCTTATACAATAAGTTTAAGCGGAAAGTATATGGTTTTCAATACAAAGTTTTAAATTCGTTAAATATACTATAGGATTTTTAATTACAAGATGACAAATATTTATTGTATTTTAATTAAATTTGAGTAATCAAAATTTTAGTATATTTTATCAGAATTCAATTTGTATTGAAAAAATTCTTCCATTGTACAAATATAATTGTATTAAAAGATAGCTGATTATCTAAAATTTCTAGATCTTATCGATTTCAATGACACATCAGATAGCTACAACTGAAATTTAATAAAATTTTATAATTTACATAAAAGAATAGTATTTGAAATCCAGGACTTTTACTCTATAGTAAAATAAGAAAAGTTCAAAATAACGCTAGTTTAAAAGTTAAAAGGGTTTTTGGGCAAATTTTAGTATCAAGTTATTTTTTTAAATTTAGATATTTGCGTAACCATTTATATCATCGTTATCCACATACAGTAAATTATTTCCGGGGGGTTGTACTGGGTTACTAGTCAACAGCGTATTCTAACTCAACAGAGTGACTACGAAGAAGGGATAAACGATGGCGGAGACAAAAAGTGCGAGCGTCGCCGAGAAAAAAGAGCGAACAGCGAGTACATATGCGTGTATAGAGGAAGAGAACAAAGGACAAAGGGAAACGATGATGGAGCACATAAACACGCATATACTGAAGGTTCAAAATCTGCAAGCCAACCCAAAGTTTTCATTTAAAATTATTTCTAAATTATATTTGATTGTTCTTACTTTTTTAAACGATGTAAGTTATTGTTATATTGTATATTTTTTATTTATATACCGTGTAATGTTATTTACCATTAAAAAAATAATAAAAATAAAACAAATTCTTCTCTTTTGAAAAAATAGTTTGTAAATTGACGAAACTATAACGTTCATAGTCCAAACATATATAAAAAGTAAAAAATTCTGAAAAATTATGTTATTAAAAATTTTAGTCTACTAAATTTTTTTATGTGAATTTGTAAATATCGATGATTGGAATTCTATTTTAATCCTGCTTTATACGAGTTATTAAATAGCTTTCATAAAAATTAAATAAAAAAAATTAACTTTTTAAATTTTTTATTATATTAGTATAAATAATATAATTTATAAAATTTAAGTTTTATTTATTATCTTTAAAAAAAGTTTATAATTGATATTTATTTCGTTAAAAATTGGAAAAATGTAAAGTAGAAAGTTTTACAAAAGTACTTACTGCTTATGCCGCTTTAAAGGGACACGCGCGTGTTACGTTCTCTATCTTTTCTCCCTCCTCTCTCTCACTTTCTATTACTTTTTTTTCTCTTTTCTCTGAACATCTTTTAAAGCCATAATATATATAAATATTTTTATTGGGTGTAGTACGATATTCGGTGTTCAGACATTTGTAAGGTATTAGCTTAACGAATAACTTGTTTGTAAAGATTACCGTTCAACGTTTTCGAAAGCAAATAATTTTTTTTATTTTTTGTTTAACATTGATAACTAAAATAGGAATCACTTTAATGAAAGTATATTTCTTAAATTATTTGCTAACACGTATATTTAAAAAAAACTAATCAACTTCTATATTTGCAAATAAAAATTACTTTAAGTCATTAATTAATTAAATATAAATTGATTAATTTATTGCATAAAATTGAAAATATTTATTCGGAATAACAATAAAAATAATCCAGCTTTAGTGAATATATTTATTACGTGAAGTTTTTAGTTTATTTATTTTTAATCATTTCTTTTACGTAAATTTGTTTATTAATTATATTTAATTCTTAGTGGAAATTTCGTATTTAGGATAAAGATAATGATAAGGATGAACAACCAATAAATAATCTACACATACATTTACGTACAGTCGCAAATCCATAAAAATTGATACCTTTATGTGTTTGAAAGTGAACATTTTATAGAAGATAATTACGTTTAGCCGAAATATGATGGGTCAGTAGGAACGCGGAATGTATTACTTCATAGCAGCGACGAACTAACTACGTTTTAAACGGAGACGAAAGTATACTTTTTTCCAGACATGAATTGCATATCTCGACTTCATAGTATGACAAGTTACGTACGTGTCACCGTTCGCACTTATGGCCGCTTACTTTTCAGAGTAATGCGTCAACACAGCATACAACCCAAGCTTTAGCCATTCGAGGTTATGTGATCCCAAATTAGTATCATGTCCAAAGTAGATAATAGAGTCATGAGTATTGAGTATCTAAGATACCGGTAGTGCAGCTTTGATAGCAGTGCTCACTCGGGAACGTTGGTTTAGAATTTAACTTTTAAAATCTAGGCAAACTTCGTTAGCCGGACAAGGTTTTAAGTAGTACACCGACGTACGATTATAAACACTTTCCGTAATCTGTAAGTGGTGGACGGCTTGTAAGTAAATACTACACAGTTTTATAAAATCTGTTGTTACGCAGTTAGCTAAGTAACGCATATCTCGATTAGCATTGGGATATGAGCAAATGATTCGTTATCTGTCGCACCAGTGTGTTATTAACGAAACTGCTCTATCAGTTCGGAGATTTTTGTTTGAAAATCACGTTTCATTTCAACTGTGTAAAGCCATTTAATTAGCCTCTGCTTGCCTTTACGCACGCTTAATGAGCCAACTACTACTTTCCTATAAACTAAGCTGAGATTTGTTTGTTGTTTCGTGTGTTTTCGGGTCTACAATCTAGCACGGAGATTGTAAACTATAGATAACGAATAAAAAACATTAATATAAAACAACATTAAGCTTTATATTAATGGAAACGTATTAGAGAAAACAGACTCACTTGTATCATCCTATTGATTGATATTATATTCTAACTGGGGTAGGATGTTCAATACACTCCCTCGTATTTAACTCCCACACCAGGTAAACTATTCAAGGTCATAGAATAACAAGGACAGGAACACAGACGGAGAGAGAGAGAGACGCAGATTATCGCATATAATTTTTTGTACAATAATTTTATTACAGCCAAAGTAGATTTGCATGATACGCAAAAGTAAAGTTTCACGAATTGATTTTCGTATTTTTTATTTATTATTCGTATGTTAGTTACTCATTATCTTATGATATTGTACAGCTTTTTACTTCTTAAAGTAATTATATATAATTATAAAATATATAATTGTTGTTTGATTTAATAATAAGCAACAACGCACACACGATGCAATAGACAAGTGTTGAAGAGAGTCATTGTAGCCGTACGCCGAACACTTACATTACAAATAACTGTTTTAATTATTTGACGCGCCTATCACTCAACGGTTTTTCGGTCCCTTGTAATGGCTCTAAGATGGCAGTCACATAAATATATATTATACAATGTACTGTTTTTAAACAATAACAGCACAAGTGTATTTGGACTGCAAGACACTGTTTTTCCTTCACTTACAGAGTCAGTAGTCTACAAGCCGTGATAAAATACACGTATACTAGAGGCGTACCTTTTATACCTTAATTCACACATAGTTAAATTCAATATATTAGTAATAATAAGTGTTGTGCAATTTATAATCATTCGCTATTGGCACTGCGTACTTTGTATTTTTGTGTTACTACATATTTGGGTAATATTAATAAATAAATTTTACTATTAAATATACAAGTGTGTTTAACCCTTTAATTAGCAATAATAACATATAGCATAATCTATATCCCGATCATTTTTTAAATCAAAATTTAAAGTAAATTGCAATTTGATGAAACTTCAAATATTGTTTAGATATAATTCGAAATTTAAATACACTTGTTATTTATTATTATACAGTAGCAGAACAAATGTAACATTATACAAGAAAAATTGACGATAAAAAAGTTTTCAATAACACTTATATTTCCGTGTATTTAAGAGCTCAAAATTATTATTTGTATTTTTTTATAGAATTCTGAAAAAATTGCAAAAAAGTTGAAATATTTTAATTGACTTTAAAATGTTATTATACATAGAGAGAGAGAGAGAGAGAGAGAGAGATATTTCGGCTTAAAATGAAGGGGTAGATTATTTTAAATAAAACGAGCAGTTATTGGTTTTCTCTCCCACCTGACCGACGATGAGTGGTATCTTGTTTTATTATTTCGGAACACGAATAGCCGAAATAGTTGAGAATCGAAATAAAAAGTATTCGTCTTCATCGTTTTAATTTTACCGAAAATATGTATATCCTAATATATTTATATGTTCATCGTTATTACGAGTAATCGAGAAAGGAGGAGAAAAGATAAAATCTAATCTAGTTTTTGGTTAAAGCTGAAACAAAAGTATATTTACACGTTCTAACTATATATTTTTACAACGACTACTAATGTACACGATTGCAATATTTAACATGATCTTCGTGATGTAACATCACTATCCAGTTTCTCAACGTATCCCATAATTCTTTATAGTATTGTTAGAGAGAGGTTATACTAACAATCAAGTCTAATAATACTCCGATTTAGGCGCAAAAACAGTAAATAATTTATCATCTTGAAGGCATGAGATAATAAATTCACGATAAAAGCAAAGTAACTTTAATAGACATTGATAATAGATTAACGTGGATCAATTAATGATATAACGAACATAGGGATCAAATGTAAAAGTGATAATATCGTGCAATTGACACTGATGCAGATGACATGGAAATAGAGATAAAGGAATAATTGAAAAAATGGCGCTCATTCTCCCTCTCTCTCTCTCATCGAATCGCATATTTTTATAGGCAAAAGCATGTTAACTCATTGCGTATGTGTCCTTTTTTTAGACAGTCAATGAACTCCTTGCTTCAGGTTCGTTTACACGAGTTCATACTTAAAGGTAAAAAACTTTTCCTGCCTATCACTCGCTGCAGCTTGCAACTCTCCCTGGGTGAACTCTTGCGTCGCTCGCTCTACTCGGGCGTTTTATGCTTCGAGGGCACCTTGTCACAGATCCTACAGAGAAAGTGCTTTGTACTTAAAAAACGGTAAAATTCGCCGACTCACTTCTCTGACTCTCATTTAAATCGATGCTTTAGTGAACATTTCCAACGAATAAAATGATTGTTGAAAATCAATTAAAAATATTCTGGATTAAAAAATTATTTTCTTCTTAGGCGTTATTATCTATTGATCGATGTGTCAATGTCCATCTTTAGTTGCTTACGTAAAATTTATTCATATCATCACATGACGACACTAATTATCAGTTGAAATAATTTTGTACGGTTGCAGAAAATGTTTGTCTTACTGTTAATAACAAATAATTTGCGTTAAAAAAACAACGAAATTATATTGTATTTAATCTCTTTATATTTTAAATTTCGATCAAATTTTTTTTTTACAATTTAATGGTAAATCATTATTTAACGGATCTCATTTTTTAAAGAGAAATCAAGCATTTAACTTGAATGCAAGGAAAAAATGAAAATTATTCCACTAAGTTAGTAAAACAACGTAAAATTTTTTTTTTTAATATAAGGCCAGTAAGTCGTTGAAAAATATTTAATTAGACTTCTTTTAAATCAGTGAAAACTAAATAAAAATATACCGTCGGTTAAATAACCACATGTAGAAACTAAGAATCGTGAAAAGGTATTATTTTAAAAATGGTTCATGACGAATTTGTATTCAAATTGATGAACTAGCGAAAGTTACTAAAATCCTAAATTTCTTTCAATGATATTCACTCGAAGATTTAAGAAAACAAAAACCAATGTTATACGATGACCAACGTCATTTCGAGCTTTGATATACCAACAGTAGTTCGAAAGAACACATAAAATTATTTCCAGAAATTTTTATAAATGAAAACAAACGAGAATCATGTTATCACGAAACGGTCGGTCGCAGAAAAAAATTGGAGCGCGATAGCATGGAACCTTAGAATAAAAAATAGTACAAAAAGCGCGAATCGTTTAATTGATTATGTTTGCGAAATCTAAATGCGCAAAGGAAAGCTGTTATTAATTTTACGCGCATATAGGCTTTATTTTTATTTTTGTTTTACTGGTGCTTTTGTTTCAAAATATTTTGGTATCACAGTTTCGAATTCTTAGCAGTGCTGACCAGACAATAGAACATACGTTAAGTTGAGTTAGATGCAATTCTTGAAACTGATCTTTTTGTCTATGCTACATCGACGTTCCTCTTGCATCCTAATATAAGTAGGTTCTGCCCACTGGTCGTCGTGACCAATTTATTGCTGGTTTGCCCTTCTCGAGGAAACTGAACCGTTTCAAAATTTACGTGTAAGTCCGAACGCAAATAAATTCTAATTTAATATAATATAATACTAATATAACTATAATATATAATAATACTAATCCAGCGATAACGTGCTTTTTTGCGAATATGGATCACCGTTATTAATATCACACAAAATTATTAGAAAATCGTTGCTTTCTTTCTATAAGTTGAAAAACAAGTGTAAACATTTTTAAAAATTTTATTACAAGAACTTATAATGTAAAACTCGAGGATAAGTAAACGAATATTCATTGATATTAAATTTTTTTGCTTGTCTTCGATTTTCAATTTGAATAAAATTTGTAGACAATATGATATAGTAAACTGATAATGAGATGTATTAAATTCAACAGAAATTAAAAATTAAAATAATGATATTACAATTGTGAATTTTATGAATAAAATAATAATTATCTCAAGATATTATTGAGAACGACGCTTGATGCAGACTTACAATTTAACTATTTCGTTACCGAAATTTGACTATAATAATAAGGAAAAATAGTATTTAAATAAAAAAAGTATAAATTTTATTTTATTAGTTCTATACAAATTCATATTTTACCACATTATAGTTGTTATTGACTTTTCATTTTTAAATTTATCATTTATAATTTATAAGAAATTGATCCATATTATAATTTTTTTTTTATATTTTTATTCCTGTAATTGATAAATTTCTCTTTTTCATTTATATTATTTTGACATGAAATCAAAATATACGTTAAACTAATTGCATGAAAATTATAATTAACGTACAATGAATAAATAAAACACATGTTTTGCAATAGATATAACTTCAGCTATAAATAGAATACACAAAATTAAAAATTTTTTTTTTTAAATAGAAGTTTTAATGTATTAAACATGTATGAATGATTTTAAAAAATTTTTAATTTTATTTTGTACTTTTATTACTTCAACTTTGAAAGTTATAATGAAAAATTATATGTTCAAAGGTATGTAGAATTTTTATGGAGCTTGGAAAGTAGTTCGAGAATTGTAAACTTGTGAATATTAAAATTTTTAGGCGAAATTCCATCACTATTTACAGTTGATTACAGGATTTGAGACGAATAAATAATTCGAAAATTGTTAAATGTTGCATTTGCTTATTTTTTGGTTTGAGTACGGCTTATTGAAAATTGATGCGATCACCGTGTGCAAAGAGATAAAACTCAAGTGCAGCTTTGGAAGATCCAATGCACAATACGTGGTATTACACGGAAGCACATATCTGCAGACATTATCGAAGAAAAATAAACGAACGAACTGGTTAAAAAACGGTCGCCGATTATGAATAGGCAGTGGTTGGTCAGTCAATATGTGTAAAGTGAACGATTGGATTAAAAACTCGAGAAATACATATTTTTCAAATGCACCTGCTTCCGTTCTTTTTCTCTAAAAGTATCAGCGTCATTTAAACAACACACACTTTCCTATCCCTGCATTTGCACTAAGCCGTTTTTTATCTATCCATTTTAATCATTCTTATTAACATTTTTAGTATCTTGATCAAAGTTTCGTCGCATTTTCAACTTTGTGTGTATATATATATATATTCCGTATCGTATAAAACAAAAATACACTGAACGTACTTTAAAGCTTGTATAAACTCATAAAATACATTTTTTATATTTCTCACACTGCCACTATTTCAATTGTTTTCTGTGTTATTACTTCGTTCTTCTGTAACTTGTTCCCTACCATTTCTAGTTTTCTAAAAATTACCTCCTACAAATATTTTTTCGCAATCTCGTGCGGTTCATTCATTGGAAAATAATACGGCAGATGGAAATAAGGAACCAAAAAAAGCTTTTTATTGACATCCAATAATACAAATTTCAAATAGTAATTTTTGATTATTGACGTGGTAATCTCGAACATAATCGATTGTACATATTTATTTCTATCCAAGTAACGTTCTAACCTAGAAAGTCTTTTTTTAGCAACAATTCGTTGCTCATTATTGCCGATTCTATAAACAGAAAGAAGCTGTTCTCAAATTTTCTTGCAAAATATACATGACCTTTTCTGTTTTTTTTTTTTTTTTTTTAAGAAACACCTGATGGTTTTATTTTAGTTGAACCTCTTAAATCTTCTATTAACAGAGTAATTTTTATATCATTTTCAATTTTAATTTTAATTTTAATCATTTTTAAAAATTAATTTAAGTTTTAATTCTAAATTACACGCAATATTTATGTTGGTAAAGACCTTTAACAGTTATTTTAATAATATAAGCTACGCTCAATTTTGAAATCGCTGTTATAAAAAAAGCTAAATTCTTTGTAGCGGTAAAAAAAAGGTAGTGAAACGAGCATCTGCAGAGTTTTTAAAATTTCTGTCAATTGTAAGACCTGGATTACGTAAAATATAATATTAATAATCCGAGATCAACGAATAAAACAGACTCGCAGATTAAAAAGCATGACGTAGTTGTAGCGGTAGACGGATGTAAAAATTAGACGATATACGCGTCACAGCTATTAAGTGTAACGTTGAAAATTCGCCAACTTTAGTTGGATTCCCTTATGTTCAAACTTCCAATTTTCGTATATTCAATTCTTGTCTCATATCCTCTCGAAAGTCTTTTGTGTCAACGTTTATCATTTCAATTTTATGAAGTTGGCTGTTAATGAGTAGGATGTTATCTAGTACGTTCATGAAAAGTGAAAGTAAAAAGGTGAATACAGAAATTGGTGCATTCTTTTAAAAGGAAAAAGTTTTTTACTAATCCAAAATCATTTTTCTCTTTTGTAAATATCGATATATACAAATACGAATACTTTTTTATTCTTCTATAAACTAACTTTAAAAAATAAATGCATATCATTGGATTACCATCATTTATTTGAAAGTGATCGTTAATATCTATTATCATTTTATAGTTTGATTTTCGATTATGGGTATCTGCTTATTTGAAGTCTTAAGAATTAAAAAATATAGAATATAAACGAGTGCATTTAAAAATTATATTATATATAACAAAACTACTATTCAACGTACTACTAATGCAATATTTTAATAATGCTCGTTTTAATAACAAATGCATCGCTTTCTTCATGCGCAATATCGATGCAAAAGGTCATAGTTTCAATATAAACGGCAAAATCCTTTATACGAGTTCAGATTACTACTTTTAATTTTTTATTTCTACCACTCGTTGGCATGAACGCCGAATTATTTACCTTTCTTTTTTTTCTTGACAGCCTAATTTGCCTTTTTATTCAAAACTGAACTTATAATCTCGTTCAATGAAAAATAAAATCTAATTACGTAAACTTAATTTCTATTTTACTTGAATTGTTTTAATTACAATTTTGAATTATCAGTTGAGTTTTTATTTCGTAACTTTATTTTATATAAAAGGTTATAGTGAAAACGAAACAACTAGCTATATTAAAAACAATATTTATTTTTAAATGAGATGAATGAAAAGAAATACCAAAAATATTGATTGGAATCAATTTCTGTTTTCCCAAATTTACTTTCACAGTAAAATGGCTGTAAAAAGATTTTGCACAGTTTCACACGTAAATTCACGTTATGCAAGTTCCGTTACAACAGGTGCATTGTGCTTGTTTTTAATTTTGGCTATTTGCCAGATGCAAGAGCGTTTTTTCTGAAACGAGTGTAAGAACACCTGCGTCTGTCTTATGAGAAATAATGATTTTTTTAGCTTTTAGAGAATAACTTGAATTAATAAAACGTAATTATTCTTTTATTACTATTATTTATTTTTTAGTTTCTTTATTTGTGTACTTTTTTAATTTACGAATATTATATTTAGCTTTTATAAATTTACTATTTCGAGTAGTTATATAGTTTGTTTATTGAGCAATATAGTACATTATGACATATTACCATGTTCATTTACACATTTGGTTTTCGTATCTATTTGCATCTTATATTCTACGTCTTGTATCTAACACTTTGGTAACCATTTCACTATAAATAAATAAAATTTTTCTATATATAAAGTAATTGTACTTAATATTACACTTCACAGCTTATACACGTCACTTTTCAATTAATATTCATAGATATAGTTTGCACATACGGTTATCACTTAATATTCATCTATCAGCTTTCTTATTTTCTTCTCTCGCTGTTCTAGTATATTTTGTACTTTGAACTTGTTTCGTTCTATCCCTTTTTATACTATTTTCCCATCTGTTTCATTAGCTAGTATTTGGTCCCTCTGGTCTCATTATCCATCCGGATTGGTGCTAAGATTTCCGTCTCAAATCTTCGCCTTTCTCCCCTTTTTTACATACACATTTTTTTTAATTAATTTCAATTTTAATAAATTTATATATGTACATAATTTTTCGCCGTTTCCATTGTAATTTAATTTACAGCCATTTATTATTAGCTCGTATAATTTAAAAAATAAATCAGTGTATAACTATTTATTATTGTCCGGGTAATTTTTAATAAGCTTACCAGTAAACTACAACTATTTCGTAACTTATCTTATTTTTATTATTTACAGATAGATACTTTATTGAACAATATTTATAAATGTCGACAGACAATAACATCCAGCTATCATTATTATTCAAATTTATTGGGCGAATTTCAGACATCTCAAGTATTTAAAATTTTTTAATACTTGAGACGAAAGAAACCGTTACATTTGAAATATAATTTTGAATAAAAAAAAATTACTTCGTCTTTAAATCTATCACGAGCTTAAGCTTAACAATACAATATTCTATTTTTACGTTGTTGCAGGAGGTGCAGGATCCAGAGAGGTGAGCTCAACGGGGGAGCCGCTCAGTGCGGTACAAGCGCGTCAGGAAGAGGCCAGGCGCAAAAGACGCAAGAAGAAACGTTCATCGGGTTCGTCCCTCGTTTCGTCATGTTTTCAAGGTAACAATAATAATCTATTGTATTAATAATATAAAAATAAAAAAGAACCGGGGAATGGTCGAAAATTTGCCGCTTCTACCGTTTTCGGTTTTCGTCAGCCTATTGAATTGCTTATTCTTCTTGAAGTTGGTTTCCAAGTTTATACCTATAGAAACACTCGCTTGTCGAAAGGATCGGAGTACTAAGCTTACACTATAATTGTAATACATTACATTGTTAATAAAGAAGCGAAAGATTCGCAATAGGAGTCATAAATGTGCCATGTATTTAGAAAAAAATATGCTACGATAACTGTATATGGATTTATAGAAAAAAAATAGAAAATTAAATGTTATCGAATGCAAACAAGTGCAAAGCTAATCATGTATAGAGATAACTTATTCCATTGCCTTAATACAGATAAAACCTTGTTAAAACTTTTTTTCGCCGAGTCTCTTGGTTCTTTAATTGTAATGAATGGATGATACATTCAGCATTGAATAACCGTTGACATGCTGAAGACAAAGATTTAAATGCCCTTTACTTTTTTACGAGAAATGCTCATCGCGTTGAAATGAAATCACCGTGAAAGCGCGATCGAAGGCAGTGACTATGCCACGTTACAAGAATCGGACAGCAAAATATCGCGTCGTGTTTATTCTTGGTAGAGAAGCACGCATTTGATTAGCAGCGAGAAACGTTATGCTGTAGAACTTTCGAGTACGTTCTGGCCATCCATACGACGAGGCTTGCCTGTTCTTCCCCCACCCGCCGTCGCCGCCGGTACGAAATGTAAAGTCCGCTGCCCACTCTATTGGCAGACGTTGTAACGTCTCGCGTACACAAGACGCAACTCGAAGCCCTATTGAGACAACGTATTTTTCCGACTACATTTTGCGTCTTGCTTCTGAAAGTTTTCGCAGTCGGTGCCGGGCTTTAAGAAAGATACAAATAGCATTGTTCGTCATGACTTTCATGTAAATTTTGTTGACCGGATATATCGCGCGTAAAATACGCGAAGATAAAAGTAGCTGCCGCGAGAAATTATTTATAAATGGAATGAAACCGTCAAACGCGTCATTGATCTTATAATGAGCATATTTGTGGTCGACTTCACGAGAACGCTTGGATTTTAATGACAATATTTCGGGCACAAAACGAAATCAAACTATGCTCGACATCATCTTGCTGAGATAGTCCGAAAATCCTATCTCTCATAATTTCTAAAAATAGTCATGACTCTGAAGTGAACTGACAGGTAAAATTACGCGCTTTTTTCTGGTCAACGGTGTCCTCCACTGTGCCTTCTCGGCTCAACTTCCGCGTTCAAACGCTCGAAGGAAGCGGAGCAACGCGAACGGAAGAGACAATGTAGCGATTAAACATACTAGCCGAGTTCTAGTTCTTATTTATATAATTATTACATTTTTTTCACTTTGCAGAAATATAGACGGGTTTATTCAATGCTAGATGCCATTAATTCTGTTGCAAAATCTTGCGACAATAATAAACGCCTGTGTGTATATTGTACGCGCATTTAAAAACTTTGTAACATCGAGCTAATAAAGGCACGAAGATTGCCCTACTTAATCTTCAAATGACTTAGCTAATTCTAAATGGATCATAAAATGACAATGATTTCATCGCATTTAACTACAAGAATTATGATTGACGTATTTTTACAACTGCAAGCAATCAAATTCATTTTATAATAAAAGATATGGTTTTGAACAAGGCGATCCACTATAAAACAAATATAACGGCGGGCGTATAAAGTTGGAGAAAACGATAAAAAAAAAAACGGAAAATAATCGTAATTCGATGGTTCTCATTAATATTGCAAGCTAAAGGGAATAGTCGTCAAACGACGGTAGTGTACATCCCTCGAGTAGTTAAAATAGTAAATGATGATGAGACTTGTTGGATGAAGCTTCTACAAGTATGACCGAAAATGTATTGCGTTCGATGAGAGAAGCTCACAACCTGAGGCTGCGTTGCCAAGTTTCGGATCCTAGGATAATAGGAGCACGACCATAACTGAGAAAGTTTTGCGATTTTCCCAAAAGGCGCGACGCGTTTGTGGTACTCGATGGCTATTAACTTTCTTTTACGCAAGCAGGCCTTTTCAATAACCGAGCGTTTCCGGAAAAATTCGGAGTTTTTTTTATTACAGATAATCTGTTATTCTACAGAATTATACAGAACGTGATAAAAATATTTCCATATTTTTGCATAATCCATCTACGTACGTACAAAATTCAATGTTTCTGTAAAAAGACAAAAAGAGTGCACTTTTTATTTATTGCAATAATCCAATAAATTTCTTTTTAAATAAAAAGTCAGAATTAAAGAAGATACGTTAAAATTAAAAAAGAAAAAAGTTACTTATTAAAAGTTTTTCTTTGTTATTAAATACTACATAAAAATCTGTTTTATTATACTATAAATACTATAGTGATTAAAACACAAATTAAATTGACTTTCTATTTTGTAAAATATCTGTAATAAAATATTATTAAATATAAGATATAAAAATTCTGAGTTAATACAACAGTAGTGAACAATACTACTGTATAAGAGTAGAGTAAAATCTATATTTACAATTTGCATAAATCAAATAATAGTTTTGATCGAAGAGGCGCATTTTTTTACGGTCAATACGGCAGTTAACTTTGTTAAGGTCGGTATTACGTATTGCCTGCAGGTAGAATTGAAATGTAAGTTTGATCCAGTCGCGTTAAGTCAAAAAACGATTTGTTAGTTTCAATTTCGTCTAAATACGTATCGAAAGAAAATATAAAACATTATTATTCTATGTTATTGAGAAAAATGACATCGAGAACCGTGTGTAACATCGCGTTGAAGTTGTTAACCTAGAGAAATGAACGTCGGCTCGTAGAAGAAAGTAGTGGAAATGAAAATAACTAAACTATGGCTCTAAGGATAGTGGCGTAGAAGGTTGTGTTGATCAGCTACGCAGTATAAACCGGGAGGGGACCGATGTGTCATAAGATGAAGGGATCACTATAAAGAGAAAAGAATAGAGAGTGAGAGAGAAAGAGAGAAATGGGAGAAAAGCAGTGGGATTCTGCGCATACGAACTATACAGCGGCTCTTTGGCCTTGACATTGCCTGGAGGAGCGTAGTGCTATGAACGCGCAGGACTGGCTTTGATACCTTTTTTCTTGTTGAGAGCATTTTGTACATCTAACAGTATGCGAATACAATTTGATTAAGTTAACAATTATCTTTAGATTTAAAAGGTCGATATAAAAAGTGAAGTTAAGTGGTCTTATAAGGCTTTGTAATTGAGTTTTGTGTTCAAAGCCATACAGGAACAAAACTTATTTATATAACTTAGACTAAATAATAATGATTTTCGCAATTTTTCTTTTTTCTGAATAAAGTTTCGTCTTTGATTCACACTACAGTTTTAGCGTTTCGTGAACTTTTAAACTTGACAACGCATTGAGATTTAACTTAAAATAATATTCTATGTGTATTTATAATTAGTTTCGAAACGGAATCACTTGATCGACCGAGGACTACTGCAGAAGAAATCTTATCGTTACCTATAACTTTGAAATGTCGACTCATTTATTCACAACTAAACGAAGACTACTTCTTTAAATCGTAAAAGAGAACAATACTTTCGGGAAATCAAATTAAAGCTGAAATCTAAATTGCGCGTGACATTCACCACTCGAATGCGCTTGCGTGAATTGCAGGATACGTGGTGCGATGCATCGTTGGCTCACGAGGTATATGCCACGAACAAATGACTCAACAACGGTCGCAATGTGTTCGATTCGAGAGAGCAAAAACGAACGAACGACGCGTTAGAGCCATCGTATCTTCCATATTTTTTTAACGAATAATCGTATTTGCATCGCCGCTGAAACAGATGGGCTCCAGTCGGTCTTTTTGTCAGTATCGAATTCAGAGAGTCTCTGCTGGCGCTTATTAAAATATCGATAAAAACCGAAAAATGGTAGCTATGATTCGATGCGTTTGCGAACGATCGTAAACAGCGTCTTACGCATGCAATCGATTTACGATGTTGCCTTCACTGTGAAACCTCAGACCAAATTGCGATGTTTGTTCTTACGCGTATAATTAGAAATCTAGGAAAGACAAAAAGAAATATCACGACTGCATTTTTAGTGGTTGTTTCCGCTGTTACCTCTATCGCAATATCGTCAATTTTCGATACAAGCAACGACCCCGTGAAAGTGTAACAATTTCGTTTATAACAAAGAATGAAAAGAAAATAATTGTCGCTCAACTAAAAGAATTTTCTGCTATGTTAGAAGCTTGAATTTCACCGTCACGATTTTATAACATAGAACGTACATTTGCACGATGATGAAATAGCGCGATAACGTTGTACAATGTTTAATTCCTGTTTGTGCCAGGAGTATACGATTATTAAAGGCTCCCTTTCTCTTCATTTTTACAATTTAAAATTGTAACAAGTAATCTCAGTAAGATCGACAAATCTTACGTGCAACCTTTTTTTTACATTATTCTTCCAAGCTTAACTTAAATTTTATCAATTTAATTTTAAAACATACTTATTGGCTACTTCGATGTTCGAATCAGTTCTATTTGTACCAATTACTCGAGGGAAGAGATATCTTGCACTTGGTGATGATAATTCTATATTCGTCCATTCGTATTTTATAAATAATGCCCAGCTGACTTCATAAATGCATGTGTTGTTATATTATATTTGCGTTCGTGCATCAACGTTATCTTGGTCAAGCATTGTCATATTTTCGCGACAAGAAAGCAAGCGAATAATATTCTTTAAAACCAACAGCCATAATAGAAAGGGAAAGATGAAGAAAGTAAAAAATCTATAAAACAATCCTTTAGAAAACTTACTTCATACATGGAGCGTAGTTTTTTTTTTTTACTTTCTTCGTGTACGACGAGGAGCGAGATTAATTTTGATGCTGTACCGCTTATCAGTATGCTACCACTGTTTTAAAGAGGCGCGTTTGAATTGTATCACGAATAGCAACTGCTCGACTGCTATTTTTACAGGTTTTAAATCAGTAGGTTGTATAATTAAGTATTCGTCGTAGTTAGTAACAGTTGTTTTCTTTTTTTTCTTTTTTCTTTTTTAATAAAGATTATAGCCTCGACGAATTAAAAATGTAAATTGTATTCAAAAGAAAGTATAAGAGAAAAAGAGGAATTTTGGAAAATTATTTATTGTGTAAAAATAAATGCTCGACTGTCGTAAAAGTTGAAAAATCAATAGTATTTATGTTATTTAATTTTTTAACCTTCGTGAAATTTCAACGAATACGAGAACAATTATCCATAAGCTCATTCGCATTGCAGTAACTAAAATATAGGTGTATTCAAGAAAAATAATATCGTCATAGTTATAATAAAATTATGGAAAGAAATGACGTCAAGAAAAGAAAAATACACTGCAAAAGTTTAAAAAATAAAATAAAATTATTATTTCGATCATCGATCATTTAAATGCGTCCAATGTTCTCAAAAAAATTTGATATGCGTGTGAGAAAGAAAGAATAATCATAAAGAGGATTATGGGACGTAAATAGAAAGTTTGAAAAAAATAATGCGATATTGAATTACTATACGCAAATAAACTAATGTTTCATCTCGCTTTGCAGAGCTATACAAGTTGACGGGCGAGGTTTTAGGGGAGGGTGCGTATGCTTCGGTGCAAACCTGTACTTCCCTTTATACGGACCTGGAGTATGCGGTGAAGATAATCGACAAAATACCGGAGCATGCGCGCGAACGTGTTTTCAAAGAAGTCGAAACGTTCCATCATTGCCAAGGTCATCCGAACATCATCCAGTTAATCGAATTCTTCGAAGATGATGAGCGATTCTATCTTGTATTCGAGAAAGTCAACGGCGGTCAACTGCTTAACCGTATACAGGAAAAAGTGCACTTTAGCGAGCGCGAGGCCAGTCAAATCGTTAGCGATATTGCGAGTGCACTTAAGTTTTTACATAAGAAGGGTGAGTTGTGTGGGTCTTTCTTTCATAGGTTTTATAAGTGTTAATATCCAGAAGTTAAATGGTCATTATGGTATTTGTTTAAAATAATATTCATAATATTTTTAAAATACTAAAAAATACTAAAAATACTTTATTTACTTTTCGAAAAAAAACCCAAGTTTTTTTGTCATTTTAATGTTCTTATTCGTGTTTATCAATTTTAGCATCACGTTAAAAAAAAAAATAAAATTTTATCTTTTATAAGAATTGTAAGAAATCAAATTTATAGTCGTATAAGTAAATACAAAACAACATACAGTAAAAACATTTTCACATAGTAAAAAAATTTAATTGGTAATGAAGATTTATTTTCTTAACATTATGCGTATTTTGTTGTTTATTATTGTTATTGTTGTTGTTATTATTATCATTATCATTGTTTAATATCGTTATTTAAGAATAATGTATACATTGATCCTAATATAATTAAATTTTACAATATTATAGCATTTATCTTTAATTTTTCTTCTGTCCTCTTAACAGTCTTTTTACGTTCTATCTCGCTTTTTTTGTTATTTTCTATCTATACTTATTGCACTCTTTTAATATATATCTATCATTGTAACATAATGTATATATCATTTCATTTTCTATCAATTAATGCACTCGTTATACATTCTATATTTTGCTAATATCTTCACTTTGATTCATTTAATATTTATTCTTTTATTCGTGCATATATTTAATATTACATGTTATATTTTTATCTTCTAATATTAATTTTTCAAATTTATCAATCAATTTTCAAGAAATTTATTTTTTGTCTTCTGCAGTTTCATCTCTCACTTTTGACATTATTTCTATTTCTTCATATTATTTTTCTATATCTATTTTTATTTTTAAGATTTCTTTGAGAAATTTTTTGTCTTTGCTGGTGATCATTTTGTTTTCAAATGTAATTTTTCCCTTCGGTTTCTTTCTTGTATTTTATTTTTTGGTTACTTAAAGATTATGATCAAAAGTTTTTTATATAAATTAAGCGTTTATTTTATTTATATCGACGTATCTTCTCTGTGTTTTCACAGCTTTTTCATTATCATATTTTTTAAACATAAAAATTTTTTTTTTCTTTTTGCAGTCTATTCCACTATCTACTTTACTACTATATTTCTGTTTCTTCTTTGTTTTCCATCTTCATTAATTTATTACATTCTCTACACTCCTATTTTACAATTCTTTTATCATACTCTTCATTATTTATCTTCTATTCCAGTCCATAATATTACTTATTTCCTTCATTTTTTATTTTTTCATTTTCTTTCATTACTTTTCAACCCTACCTTTTTCTTCTTTTATCCTCTTGTTAATGCTTGCAAACATCTTTTTTATTTTTTTCTTGAATCTTAGATTCATTCAATCACAAAATTATGTAACTAATTGTTTGTATCGATTATTTTTTCTTTCCTTCTAACTTTTTTCTCTTTTTTCGTCTCCGAGAGAAAAATTCACTTTTCTCTTTGCTTCCTTGTTGAATTCTTTATTATTCTTGTTGAATCTTTTATTTGAAAATAATTGTTGAATGCTATTAGTTTCTAAAATAATTTTTTTTTAATATTAGTTTTATTTTATTATGTAGTGTCATGGACAATTTGATTTAATTAAATCTCACTCTTTCTTATAGCACTAACCGTATTTTATTTATCATGGATGTAAGGATATTAATAAATTACAACAGGAAAAAATGTTATATGAATCCTTAATTTTAATTAATTACAGATTAATGATTCCGCGATTATTTTGAGACTATAATTTAATATAATACAACAAGTGTAATAATGAATTTCATAATGCGACTATATTCTATATTTATAAAAGGCTATCGAAAAAGAAAGATTTCTTTTTTCAAAGTTTCACGAAGTTCACGGACGATTTGCTAAAAAATGAGTATTAAAACTCGACATTGCTTTTGTTAAAATAATAAAAAAGAATTTTGTTTTAAAAAATACGAAATTTTTCATATGTGGTTGAAGCTGCAATTCAATTAATAATTTTTAAAGGTCAAAAAATAAAAGTAATGTTGGGTTAAATTTTTCACTAGCAACTCGTTACATTCAACTGATTTTTTAAAAATTGCGCATTTTTATGTATAATTTGTTGATTTTGTATGTTTTGTAAAAACGTTATTCGTTATCCGATTTCAGAAGTTATAAAAATCCAAATATTTTACACGAACTAATGCTGTTGTTTCGTTAAAAAAAAAACGACGTAATTAAAGTCTTCACTTTTATGATTCCAGGTATTGCTCACCGCGACCTAAAGCCGGAGAATATTCTATGCGTCTATCCCGACAAGTTGACTCCGATCAAAATCTGTGACTTTGATCTCGGCTCAGGTATTAAGTTTAACAATACCGTGTCGTCACCCATAGCGACGCCCCAGTTGCTCACCCCAGTGGGCAGCGCAGAGTTCATGGCTCCGGAGGTTGTCGAGGCGTTCATCGGCGAGGCGAACTACTACGATAAGCGCTGCGACCTGTGGAGTCTCGGAGTTATCATGTATATCCTACTTTGCGGCTATCCACCATTTTATGGCAACTGCGGAAACAGCTGCGGATGGGAGCGCGGCGAGAACTGTCGTGGATGCCAGCAGCTGCTCTTCATCAGCATCCAGCGCGGCCAATACGAGTTTCCAGACTCGGAGTGGGGCACCATCTCCGAGGAGGCCAAAGATCTTATTAGTGGTTTATTGGTTAAGCAAGCGAATCAGCGTTTGAGCGCCGAGTGTGTGTTAGCTCATCCTTGGATAAATCCTGGTCCGACTATCACGGAAGTCAACAATCGTTCGCTCACTACACCTCAAGTCATTAGGTCAGTGAACTTAACCCATACGAAAAATACCAAGTTTCACCAAGTATATTTTATTAATTAGCATTCAATTTCGATCAAAACAATTATTAGTTTGTTAGTCCAATATTTAAAATTGATTTTACGGAGATACAATGTACGAAATGGGCATTTCTTTTCTACAGGAGAAACAACTCGGCCCGCGAACTCTCGGCGTTTGCCGAGTCAGCAATGGCGGTAAATCGTGTCGTTCTTCAGCACTTCTCCGTCAACTTGGAAGAGCTTTTAGAGAACCGTGAGCCGCGTTTGTCAACTTCCTCGACCGACGACGACAATTACCCATACGGTCATATGTCGGACTCGAAAAGCGAGCTATTGGAAAGCCATTCATCCAGTGAGTTCGACCAGCAGTCAAGCGAGGCGGGCTCCAATACTCAGTTACAAGACAATGAGTCCTCAAACAAGATCGGTATAGTCACCAAACCTCGGCACATTGTTGACAAGGAGTCGCACAATCTTTTTGGACTGTCGCCGCCAAGCGAGAGTAGGCTTATGCAGCGTCGGCTAAAGGCTCGCTCAGATCTGTTACACCGTCAGAATGTGCCGATTGTCGCCTCTCCAAGTGGCTAAGCGATACATGTATCGCAGACCTCGCATAAGTCTTCGCCACCGCTGCCTTTCCTCGAGCTACTCTCCATCTCGATATCTGTCGTGCTTTTATTTGCTATTGTTGTCACCGCCGTCACCGTTGTGACTACTGTGCCCTTGTCACTAGTAGTACCCACATAAACGAAACAAACATACCAAACTCCGCTCCCGAGATCCCTCTGCTACGCTTTTTCTCTCGATATTATTAGTTTACTAGCTTTCATCCGTGAATTCGCTTGTATTAAATACAACCAGAGACTTACTTTTGTAGGGAAATACATTAAAAACAGTCTCGTATGCATACACGTATACCTAAAACTGTGGATTCTATCATACGAGGATGCTGCAATGAATTAAATACATACATAACGGTTGTTGAGCATGTCGATTATTTTTTGAGGTAGAATAATTATGTGGCCTCGTCGCGCGACGAAGCAGTTTTATACTTTGCATAATATATGCAAAAGAAACAATTAATTATTTCAATTGATTTTTTAACGATATTATCAATGTTTTCAATTATGTTCAATATCTGTATGTTTCACTGCTGTAATAATCACAATTGTCTGCAGTTGATATTACAAAAAAAATTTAATTAAAAATTTACTTCTATTTTAACTCAGTTTCACAATAAAGTTTATTAATTATATTTCTTTCGTTATATATTCGACAGATTTCGTCCTTTAAAATTTAACTGTGCGTAAATTATGCATTATTTATTTCAAAGTGCCTGTCTACTAGACGACGAGGCACGCGAAATATACGAAAATTACTATTCAGTAACTAATTTCGAATTACATCCTCATTATTATAACGTGATTCAAAAGATTCACCTTAAATTGAATCGATTTCTTAAGTCTTTTTTGAGCTTAACATTCAAAAATAATTAAAAATAATAAACTCGATATTATTGAAATCTGTCAAGTTTGATAAAAGAAAACAACCATGCAGTGTTCTCTTTGATGCATCCGTATAATTCTAAAGATTGTTCATTAGGATTGTAAGATTTAGCTGTAGATTTTCAGTCTTGATAAAAACAACAAATTCTTAATTATCAGTGCATATAATTATAAAGTAGAATTATATCGCAGAAAAATGGATCTATTAAATCTATTAAATAAAATAATTGTAGCACGTAGTGCATAAAAGATAATTCACGTTGTGTGAAGTCCTTTAAAATTTGTACCTGTGTTGTAAGCGAATTGGGAGGCAGGGGAAAGATTTATAAGATAAATGATGAAGCAAACTGTCAGAAGGAAATCGTATGTTTGAGAAAATATTTTCTATTAGATTTACATGCACATAAAATAACGCTATTAAAGAAGTTTAATTTTTTATTTTTTTTATGCATTAAATATATTTAAAACTTCATAATGAATGACGTTATCGTAAAATTATAATAAATTGCATTACTTATTACATTGATACCTCAAATCAGAATAGTTTTTAATAATTTATTTACTTAAAATAAGAATTGAACGCATATGAACCTTTTACAAATTTTTCAGTTTTATCGTTTATTTTTTTTTAATAGATTTATTCTTAAAATTTTATATTTTCTTTTAGATATCGAAACAATTTGTAACTAAATTAATTTATTGATTTGAAATACAAGTATCACCAATTATATGGTGCATGAAATTGTATTATGTGAAAAGTAGTACGATCATTGAGTTTCAAAGAAAATAATTTAAGAACAAATAGGTTTACCTCGTTAATTGCAGCGTCCTTTTTTATTGTCAGAACTCTTAATATAAAATCGAAGCCTCTCTGATTATGTAGTTTGTAAGAGCATGGTAAATTCTTTTAAGGTATTCATCAAACTGGGTTATAATATATTATTAAAACATGATTAATTTTTTTAAGGTATTTATCCGAGTGGATTATAATATCACAAGTTTAGAATATAATACTATTTCTTTAAAATATAAATATTGTTTTAAATATCTTAAAACAACGTTAAAGAAAAAACTACTATTACAGTTGCAATTTTAAAGATAAGTTACATATCTTAAATTTGAGCATGATGAAATATCTTAATGAAAGAATTTATAAAACCCAAGTATAAATACAAATAATACACTATACGAGAGACGTGCTAAAAATTTATCAATATGTCTAGACCTGATCCGAAGGAAATGAAAACAAAATAAAGCATTTTCAATTTACAACCTCCGATAATTTTTTAAACTCTTCTATTTTCGTAAAAAATCAATTGTAACGATATTTCTCCGTACGGGTATTTTATTATTTTTCTTTTTTTCCATTAAAATAATAAAAAAAATATGTTTAAAACCTCGCGGAGAAACATCGCCTGTAAACTGCGATAACATTGGAATTACTGAGTTACGACAGTCTAACTAATGTGCGTGGGTGAAAAAAGAATATATCACGTGATAAATGATATATCATACAAATTGAATGTATGCTCGACAGCGTAACAAAAAATCTATAATTTCGTCCAGACGCTGGCGCGGATAAAAGGAATGGAAATCAGTTATTTGTTTAGGTATTTGTTTCTTTCTCTACTTATGTTTTCTCTATATTCGCGATTAAAGTCATTTTAGACTTAAAGAAGGAATTCGTCAATGTAAGATTTATTGCGTGCGTGCGTTGTATAAACAAAAGGGTAAAGTGATGAGTGATTTATAATGAGGAGATATATTTCAACGATGAAAAAATATAAAATGGCCATAATAGTGATCAACGCACGTAGGGGCGCGGTGAGTGAATGACAAAAATATTGAATATTGCGGGAGTTATGACGCGAGCCGAAAATATTTAAAGAAATCTAACTATTAGTTTGTAAGAAAATGATTGTAAAAGATATGCCTATAAGAGCTACCCAGGATGGCTGTGTGAGTAATTGAAAAAGCCAACATTTGTTGGTACTTATATGAGGTGCATTCGAATGCGAAATGATAGAGAAAAAGAAATTCCCTATTGGTAATTTTTTCTCCATTGCTGCTGAGATGTTAAAATTATTAAGTGTTGTCAAAAAACAACATCGTATATAATTGACAGAATTATAAATAAAGTTTTGATGAATTTTTTTTTTAAAACCTACTATATATTAGTATGTTCTGCAGATTACTCTCATTGTAATTTGAGCGCAAAAAAGTTAAAAATATAATGAACCGTGTTAACTTAACGGTAATGAGAAAGACAGTAGGGGGGATAATCAGCAATCACACCTGCAGTTTATATACAGATGTAAGCGTAGAAAGATTGCTTTTTCTCTTTTCGATTCGCAAAACAAATAAACGAAAGGTTGAATGTGCATAATGTTGGTATCGTCATTGAACCAACTGCCAAAGTAACTGTACATGTGTTCGAGGGGAGAATGAGTGACGTTTTCGTTACTTTTTTAAAAAGCAAGGTAGAAAATGTCCAAAAAAAATAAAAAAATTACGATTCTTTTAAATTTATTTCGAAATTTTATTTTTATTATCCTACAAGTATATAAAAATTACTTTAACCCTTTATTATTATATTATAATGTTTGTATCCTCGATCTCCTTAGAAAGCTTTATACTACTAACAAACTATTGGTAGAAGGAAATAAAAATATAATTTTACATCACTTTTTTCATATTAATGCCTCGTGGTTTCTTTCATCTCGGAAGATTCAAAATCTTTCTAACATATCTAACGTAAATAAAAATTTAAAGATATTACTTGCAATACAATTTTTGTGCAAGCGTATAATTTATTTTATTTGTTGGATTGTTCTCCAAGGTAAATATTGGACTTGAAGTACTTATTTCACATGTAATTAGTGTATTTCTAATCACCGTTAGTTCAGTTATTTTTGCTATGAAATGCATTATTCAAAATTTTTAAATATTTGGAGATTTAAATTGATATATAACGTGACGAATTTTAGCCAATAATGCGATACATATTTGAGACGCCCACTAACTGATGTAAAATTATATTAATACGGTACTTCTAATATATAATTTCACCGATTGACAGTATCCCAATAAATTTTGATTAGAGGTACGTAATCCTCTATTTTGTTAATAGAAAATAATTTTCAGCAAAAAAACGTCATATTGTTTATTATATTTATCTTATTGACTTCCTCTTTTCAGAAATTAATGGTTTATTGTTTATTAAAATAATTCTTTTCCAATAAAAAATATTAAATACATTTTTTTATTAGTTATATTAATATATTGAGTAATATGTGAGAAATAAATATATAATAAAAAATTAGACTAACAAAGGTAGAAGAGTATAATTAAAAGAGTAGTTACAGTTTCTTTACATATTTCTTCCTCTATTTTCGATTCGTTAAAATAAATAATTTTTCTATATGCTACCATATAAACAATGTCTTTAAACTTAAACATTATGTCTAGCATTTTTTATTAAATAATCTACTTGTGTAAATTTAAAAAATAAATTTCCTTTCACTGTTTATAAAATTAGTACAAATTATAATGAAACTCAACTGTTTGTTTTATAATCTGATTAAAAATATCAAGTATTTTAAATAGGTATTAAGACAAAAATAATTAGCCTAAAATGCGTGCCAACAATATTCGAATTGCCTTTTATTCTATTTCTACAAACGAAAACAATAATATGGAAAGTCGGTACATATCGCAGAACGTGAGAATAAACTGATAGAAGAATACGTCACATAAATGTAGCTCATGTAAGGCGTGAAACATTTATCTGTAGTAATATATATATATATATGCCTAATGTTGAGACTGGATCGTGAAACGTACAAACATTATTTTAAAAAACCTTATAGTTGTTAGTGTCGAGTAAATAAGATACATACGGCATCGAATGGAACGTAATACGCTTTTATAAAGATTATCTGAATTAGATTAAAAATCATTTTGAACTTTTTTAAGAAGTAAAGCTAGTAAAAACTAAAGGTTTTTAGTTAACTTAGAAAGTTTTATTACAAATAAAAATGGAACAAAGAGGGATATTTACAATACTATTATATATTAGATATTAAGTGGTAAGCTGAGAAAATAATTCTATTACCAAAATAGTAATTTTAAGAATTTTAATCTTTAATTTTATAAAAAAACCTATTGTTATGTCGTAATACATATATTTTTCTCCAAGAAATTTTATAGGTTCATTATATTAATACCAGATAATATAATTAATACCAAAACTAATGTAATAAACTCATTCCGACTCATGTATCAATAATATTTCTTCATATTATTAAAACAAACAAGATTGTAAACAGTAAAATTTACTGCCACATTTTTTATTGGATTTTGAGACTATATTTAATTAAAAAATTATAAAAAGCATTCCACAATTGACTAATTTACTAATATAAAATTAAGACACACATACACAGAAATATTGCATGTACGAATGATACTGAGTCCAACTTTATTATATTATAATACAAATCTTTAAAGGTTCATAATTTTATCAATTGCATTTTCAAATGAGAAACTGCAACTATATAATTTAGACCTGACCAAAGCTTCATAATCGAACGATTGAACCAAGTACAAGTAAAAGAATATAAAAAAAGTTTGACACTTATTTCTTCTAGCATATAACTGTGTTATAATATCAGACTGGCAATGTTAATGAAATGTCAATTTCTTTTCTTATATATGTTTTGTGTGTAATAATTCGATGCGATGGGCCGAAAGTATAATGTACGAATATAATCCGATACAATTGGATGTGGAAACGAATGAAAATTGTAATTTTTTAAAACGGTTTAAAAGATGAGAAAAGGATAATTTTATAGTTGCAGAAATACGAAGTAATCCATTACAAATTTTTTTTTCAACAAAATTTATTAAATTTTCTTTTTTTAATATTAAAGATTTAATCTTTAATTTATATTTACATACAGAAGTTATAAATATTAATAATGTCATGACAGCGATTAAATATTTAATTAAATATTATAAATGTCTAAAATAATTTGATAAAATTTGTTACAGTAATAACGACAGTGCATTTTTGTAAGTTATAAGCGTTCTTAATTTCGCAAGTTCCATTAGTGTCGCATTGTGTGATCCCAGTATTATTACTACATTAGTTTACAAACAAACCTCGGATATGCGTATAGAAGTAAGAAAAGAGAAGAAAAATTTTCTAACCATAATGAATCCCGAAAAAACTCATGCTGCATGAATTTTATATGAGCCATTGTTAATAGATACAAACTATTGTAGATTTGATTAGATTAAAGTTAAAGTTATTATTGAGTAAATTTGAATACAGTCTCTGTCATTACCTGTGTTTTATGAGTTTTCTGCTTTCGTTTTTAGAAAAAGTTATGCAAAAATATAAATATAAAGTAAAAGTATACAATTTTATACTTTAATAGTTACTTCATTCAAAGTAAGAGTAAAAGAATATGTCGAAAAAATGTATTTTTTAAAAAGGATTATTAGAACCTGCTAGAAATTATCAGAACAATTTATTTTATTCCAAAAGATTCATGTTTGATGTCAAGAATGACTAAGTAAAAATCTAAGTATTATTATTTATAAAGACACTAGAATTTAAAAAAAATATCTTGTAAAATGATACGATGAACGATGAGTGAAAAATTAAGCGGATAGCTAAACAACTATTACTACGAAAAAAAGATTTTGTGATGTTACTGCTTTGGGCTACCCATTATTAATTGTAGACCAATTTCGATTATAAAAAATATTAATTGGGATTATTGATAAATAAACTCCATTTAATAAATTTGAAGCCTTGTCTTTCTTTCATTACATCTTTACGATTTTCTATTTTAATTTACTTCATATTTATACTAAGACCATTTACTTATCATTATATTACTCACAAAGTATTTTTATAAAATATTTTTTTATATAAATCTATAATTGTACCCTACAAAATTCTTTAAAATGAATAATATTAATTAAGTTATGTTATTAAAAAATGTTCATAAAATAAATAAATTTTATTATTTATTTACAATAAGACAGTAAATTTTTATAATACAATAAATTTTATTATTTTAGGATACAATAAGACATTAAATTTTTATAATACAAATAAATATATACAAATAAATTTTATTATTTTAGGATAATTTTAATACCTGTAACACCAAATATATTACATATTACTACAATTTAATTTTATGGAAAATAAACTATCAGATTTCGTTAGAGAATCGTAGTAATAAAAATAAGAATAAAATATTAGGCTCAAACTTTTATCGAGATGCTTTTATTTTTTTTTGTATCAGTGTTTGCTGAAGATCATTAAATTAAATAGCTGTCTAGTTCTTCCTGAGTTATTTTTTTGCTTTGCTTTTCGCAAGAAAGACGAAGCTCTTTCGGTGGCTAGATTCAGTTGTTTTATACAATTTACTGCGCAAAGGAGATGCGTGTTATTAGCTGAGTCCGAGCTAAAATTTTTATGATAAGGGAATAAGATAATAAAAATTAAATGAGCATAAAATCGTGTTTATTTAAGAAATAAAATATTGCATTGAACAATTTTTATATAGATACAGTGTGAAAACGGACAATGTTTTGTTATTAAGCTCTACTGTAAGTATCCTTTGGATGTATTTTGTATATTTCAAAAGATTTTCTATAATTTAAATTGATAAATAGCAGACCATAAAATTACAAGACATTATGGACACATAAAATCCTTTACGTATAAACGTGTTTTTTGGGCAGACGGAAGGCCTTCGTCCATCTAGTAAATAAGTTCATTACTATCAGAATGAACCGTTTTTTTACGTTTGATGGTATGGGATGGTAAGTTTCATTCCAAACACATCAAAGAATAACTGAGGATATTGCGGTTGATCCATTCCCTTTGTCAACGGGTCTTCTCAAGAGCATAGGTATAACAATTCCTATAAATAATCATACGTTTTTCTTTAAGTTCGAACAAAAAAATTGCTCTTCAATGACTTTGAATTTTCTTGCGTATTCTTCTAGTGTGTTCTATTTATTTGTCATCACAATAATAAGCTATTCCCTTATCTCATAACATTTGTGAATTTGCGCCTTTTTGTTACATGAGTCGCTTATCGTTATTCTCCACCATCAGCATTCAATTTTCTAAGATATCGGTGTCAGCGTGCTGTAAGGAACTTAATTAAAGACGCTCAAGGTTTGCTGATCATTGGTTAGGAAATCACTCATGAGGTAGCAAAAAAAGTATTACGAGTATGGCATTTGAATGATAAACTATTGGTTTTCAAGTAATGAGTGGTATACTTTAAAGACTTTACAATCACCAGGTTCTGTTATAGATAAAGTAGTATCTTTATTTCACCTAGAGTTCGGTATAAGCATAGAAAATTACTTATCTTCTAACTTCATGGTCTTGCTGGTGTGATTCAGCATATATGTCAGCCTTGAACATATCCATCCGAAAGAAAAAATAAGCATAGTAGATCAGTTTTCTTGTCACTAAGTAGTGGTATTCATTACCAATTCAATCTCCGAGTCACTGACAAAAAAATACTTTTGAGACGTCATTTTTTTATGTTTTATATTTCTTATTTAAAGATAAAAATAAAATTCTTTGAACTTAAATACTCGACATATACTAAATATCTTAAAAATTTGAATTTGTCATTGTTAAATACTTGTTCAAACATTTTAATTTTGCTATTTGACGGTCTTTTGAGATCCTCAGGCAGTTTCATTTTATAACTGTTTGTGACGAGGCTTCTAGTTATTGATAGCACATTTAGGATCTCTGCAACTTATGAACTTTTTCTCGTATAGTATTACGGGAACAGGGTATCAAATGATACTAAAAAATTTTTTGAAATTGAAACTATACTAATACATATTACTTCAACCAGAATAGCATAGTTAGTTCTACATTTTATCTAGGTTAGTTTCCAAAATTTAGGGAAAATTAGTAGTAAACTGGCTAACCATCACATTGAATGCCCATTTTCTCGACCAGACTGACGTTCGATTAATAGATTCTGACCTCTTGGACTTAAATAGGTGATCGCTTACAGGTAGCAAATAATTTAGATATAATTTCGTAATTTTATAAGCAAGACCTGCTAATACCTGTTCTAAATGGGCTTAAATAGGTGATCGCTTACAGGTAACAAATAATTTAGTCAGGTAACTTCGTAATTTTATAAGCGAGACCTGCTAATACCTGTTCTAAAGGTATAAGGCAATAAAAATTGTATTATCGCTTAGGTTCTTCAATATCTCGTAAATCTTCAACATCGGGTGAAACAAATACACAATATACAAAAGCTGTACTCACTTTTTTTCTTCTAATTATCATGAAAATTGATGATAAGTTCTGTAAAGATTCGCTCTTAATTATTTCGTGAACCAATAAATTCTTATACTTGTATAAAATTAGTGGCCTAACTTCCTGGTAATTATACGATAATGACTTGCAATACCTATCAGTTTTACTTTATATTTGATAAACTTGAATCACTTTAATAGATAGATCGTTATTTACATTTATACTAATGTCTTATTAGATCAGATCCTTAAACTGCTTCTACTATTACTATTATTATTATTAGATTATTTTATACATGTATGTACATTTATATTGATTATTTTTACACTTATATATATACCATATTTATTTATTGATCCTTTATTTTCTTTTCGTCTTGTCATTGTTATCTACTATTTCCTTCTGCTCCAGTAAATTTTGCATAATATTTTTATGTTTCCTATAATCTTTCAAAATATTCCCCACTTAAAAGCTTTTACTCCAGTGATATTGCACTCCTTTATAATGTGTGTTTTCTTGTTTCTTTTTCATTATTGCACAATCTACATATTCTGTCCTCTCCTACTAATAAGTGCTTGTTGTTTTTAGTTTCATTCTTCATTCGAAATCTCGATAATAATTTTATTCCATGTTTTCTTTTTTCTCCTTCATTCTCTCATAAACAAATTTTTTTCTTATATATTTTGCATTATGATATATTCAAATTCTTCTGTATATTTTCAGGTTTGCAGTCTTTTAATCCAGAAAATTACATAGCGAAAATAATAAGTTTCTGGAATGACATAGGATGGTTATGGTATACGTGGAGAGAGAAATTGAAAAATATTGATACGTTGTAGTTTGGGCCAAAAATGCAATTATGGATCAGTTATTTAGAAAAATAAAAATATATAGAAGAATTTAAGTATATTATAATAGAGAACATGAAAGAAAAAGAATAAAGTATGTAGAATAAAAAAAATGTATAATAAGAGAGAGAAAGAAGATTCAGAATAAAAATCTTAGCAAAATTCATGATGGGTAAATATGGGACGAAAGGAAAAAATCGATGGTTGACGATAGAATGGGTGAAAATAGAAGTAGAATTGTGTAAAGAAGAGAAAGAATAAATGGGACACATCATGTAAGTGCAATAGAATTTAATGTAAGCAGATGGGAAAATACTATGAAAGGGGATAGAAGAGATATAAGTTTATGTATAATATACACTGGAAGAGTGAAAGGAAAAAACAAGAAGATAGATGAATGAGAAGTGGAAACTACGTACAAGTCAAATTTATTTGAAGATAATATATGTAATATTAAGTGTAAATTTTTTGTATGTAATAAAACTTTTTGAGTTTTATATATTACTTACCTCACATCACTCTCCATTTTAATTTTTTGAGATTCTTTGTAATTTTCCTTGGTGCAGTATATGAAGTCTTCTTTATTCCTGCTTCCCTTGTATTCTTCTAGATCTCCTCTCTTTCTATTTTATCGAATACTTATTTTACATCCACGAAGCAAAATATTTCTCCCTTCTCTTTTTTAGTCGATCGTCTATTGTTGTTTTGAACGCAAAAATCGAAGCAACAGTGCCTCTTGCCTTTCTGAAGCCAAACTAGATGTAGTTATATTTTCTATTTACTTTCACATAATTGCCTATTCTATTTTTTATATTCTCTATATAAATTTTGTTTTCAGTGTAATATTTATAAATAAAATGTGAAGCCACAAGAAACTATTAATAAACGTGTATTTTTCGAGCCGGGGTGTGTTGCGGCTATTCACTTCCCACGGATATTGTTGTCCGTAACGGTACGATCTCATAATGCGCTGTCACCTGTACATATTTGTCTCAATAATGAATTTTTTAGATTTTAATTCGAATACCTGGAGATCCTCAAAAGGCTGGAAAGGGAAAATACTATAATTTACTCTAACAAAGTATGAAACTCGTTCTGACAAAAAGATTTTATGAGAGGACTGACAGAAAATATAAAGGATAAAACAGAAATATACAAATATCTCCAGTGGACATCCACGTCGTTACCGTGACTATAATTGCGTATGTTAAGCTATTTATAAATAAATACAAATTAAAATAACCAAATTATTAAAAATCGACAGTACGCAGCTTGAAGATCTTGTGAGTGAGTAAATACGCCAATAAATTTCATGTGTGCTGCAATAAATAAGCGCCTGCGTACTGAACAAATATAAATTGGTCGTCTGTATAATATAAATAGAGTCGATAGTTTTTCCTAGAGCGATATCAGAACTGCGGAAGCAATTAGCCTAACTTAACTATCTCTATCGTATACGTACAGCGCACACTAGACAATTAGGTACTGTAGTTACTATCATCGTAATAAATCCACACGAAGCGGAACAGCTGTGTAGTTTGCTATAACGCGTACTTTTAATATTGCAGAAAATTTTATTAGGGGGGCGGGGAATAATATTCACAAAAATCTATTTGATTTTTATTTAATGATATCCCCGTTGCAAAGAATTTTATCGAAAACTCGGATAACATTATATGACCCGCACAAGTGTTTATTTACTTGTTTCATTTTACATGATTGTCCGTAAATTAAACTTCTTATGTTAATATATATATATATATAAAATTATTACAATATTAAAAAATATATAAAAAAAAAAAATCATAATTATTTTTATCTATATTGTTCGTATTTTATGAAAACGAAACAAATCATTTGAAAATTTTATTTGAATATTTAGATCAATATGGTGTAATTGTCAATGGTTCTAAGTGTACTTTGAGCATCTACGGAATTGAATTCATAAAAAATTACGTAAACCTAGTTATTACAAGAGCAACGGTCGAGTGCACACGGGCTGTTTTGAACTTTTTCGAACTCACTACCATTTATCAATTGCGTTATACGCTTTTAATAAGATTTCCATTGTTTACTTCTATCTAGATTACTTTTTAATCAACTTTTACATTAGTGGTATAATTATTGTTAATAATTTAATAAATATAATTTATCCCATCAGACATCCTGCTCTATTTATATTATTTGCTTTGTTTTCTTTAAATATTCTTTATCACTATCTTAATTTAGCCCTTAATAAAGTATGATATTACAATAGGATTTAATTGACGCTTGGGTGTGATGTTTATAAGATCCCTTGCACGGACTGTTCAATTAGAAAATACGTTCGGAAACTTGAGCTTTCTCGCCTATCGTAGGGAAATGATTTTTCCTCTCCGAAGGGTATTGTGCAAAACTTTACTATACCACAATTCATCTTGTTTTTATCATTTTATTATCTAGTACTTCTTAATTATAAATTTTTCAAAAATTATTACGATACATTGGAATTTTAAATTTATCACATTAAAAATCAGCTATACTAAATACAAGAATACGAATGATTTTACGTGATGTCAGCCTTATGTTTTCTTATTTAGATTTAATATCTAAATATATACTCTGAGTAAAACATTTTTATACGTTTAAAAATGAACGAAGTTCTAAAATTGTAGAATTTAATAGTGTCAAATAATTAAAAAAACATTATTAATCGAGTAATATAATTAGAATGAACTATGGATACATGATAGGCAGTACTTACGATAAAGAATTACAAATTAAATCAATCAAACAATTTTTTTACTGCAATTGAATGCATTTATTAAAGCAGAAAAATTTAATGCTTAATCCATAATTCGAGAACGTTATTTTGTCAAAAAGGGTTATGTAATTTATTGTTAATGGTATTGTTTACTAACAGTTCAATATATAATATGTAAGTACGAGTCTATATTGGAAGAGTAATGGAAAAAGGTAATAATGAACATTAACAGATTGTAAATAACTATTATTTATTGTCGTATTGGACTTTAACGCAGTCCACTGTACAAATGCACTCCTGATATTCCAATAAAAAGGAGATTTAGAAATGATATATATACGCATTATCATTACCAAAAGTGACCTGCTTTACCAATACGCACCATAACAAACTTCGCATTTACGAAAATCAATCGCCCTCTGACCTGAGTGCGATAATAAAGCGATAATTTTGTGCTTATCAGACAAAGACATATATTCGTTTATAGGTTTGGCGCGTGTGTATTATATATTCGCGTAGAAGGCGATCGAGATTCATCTTTCACGTTCCCCTTGGCTCAAAATTTCGAATATTGTAATACGAATTGTGTAAATACGTACAATAATATATTATGTATAAGTAAATCTCGATATTTATACATTCATCATTTTCATTATCAATTAACTCTAATAAAGCGTGAATTTTATGAAAATCCTGGGCCTAGAGAAACGCGTTTACATTGAGATCCGAAAACGAAAACTTACAAATGGAAAACTTAAATCTTTATATTCTTCACTTAAATTTATATATTTTACAAATTTTTTGTTTTATTTAACAATGAAGTAATTATTAACGTTTTTTATATGTAACATTAATAGTAATGTTAAAATACTCGTATACTACAAGTTATTTGTACAAACTCATTATTAATACCTTAAATGACTATAGTGATGTTTTTAACAAGTTTCATTATAACGTCTTTTACAATTTGAAATTTATTTCCGACGTAAAAATAAACTAAGCTACTTCTGCAAAAATGTACCAGTCTTTATATTTTTTTACGAGTTGATAATAAATAACATAGATACAGTATTTATATTGAAAATTCTACGAATTATCCAATTATATTTACTGCATTATGCATTATGATCTTTACCTGTCAACATTTTCAAAAAATTTTTTTATTTACTGACATTACAATCAAGTATTATTCTAAAATCGGGAATTATAAATGCGATAGTCTTTGAGTAATTAAAACACGGATTTTTAAACAACTGCACGGACTTTTATTAGCATCGCTCCGATGCTTATCGATAATTATACCACGTAAAGCAAACGTTAATTTACAAAGACTAAGACATTCAAGTTACGAGTACAACGACAATCGTAAAAAGTTTCCATTCTCGGGTCTCTGCTTATGATCGTACAAGGTCATAAAACCGCATAATCAGCGACCTTAACCTGCTCGCACATGTAAATACATGTACGTAACTTACAAACGAAATCTAAAAACTAATAAGGCATCGACTTATTAATCGATAGTACTCTCAATAAACGCGCGCCATTTATAAATACAACAATATTGATATAACACGTATAAATCGTTGATTAATTGTTTAGATCACATCACAGTGTAGCTCATTTTTCATCGTTACATCTGCAAGAAACACGCCATTTAGCACCTGATTTTCTTTTAGAAAAATGATACTCATCATCACACCGAGAAAGCATACAATCAAAACAAACAAATAAATACAACGTTATTATTATAAATTAACGTAACTTCTTTCCCGTAAATTTTTTTTAGTAAATTCGAAAATAATTTACTGAATTGTGTAACCTTCAAATATGCTCTTTAATTACGAACATGCACGTCCTTAATTGCTACTAATATTACATAAATTCAATTCATCAAAAATACATAACAAGTTCATATGAAATTATAGGGAGAATTAAATTTTCTTCTTCAATACGTACAACTAAATTTTACTTTTATGATAAACCTGAGTTAAGCATTTTAAAGAGATACTCTAACTTACTTTTTTAGCACAGTCGAGCTATAATTCGTTGATTTTAATTTATTTAAAATTTTGAATAAGAAAATTTATTCGGACCCAGACTTAAAAAATTTTTCTGTTAAAATACCTTTCCTTCATTGGAAAAAATCGAAGTATTTTTAATCCAAATAAAAGCAGAATTTATAATTGAATAAGAGCATCTTTATATTATATCGTATATATTATGCCGAATACGCCAGTTTTCAGTCATTAAATCTGAGACCTAAGTGTTTGTGGATCAAAATTACATTTACGAGTATCAAAGAACTATATTTGTAATTTGCATCATTTGCATACTTAAATGTTATACGTGATTTTTTATCGTAATACTAGTATAGGTTGAAAAGCTGTATAAGTATCAAATTTTTTTTTAAACAGAATTTGTAATAATGTATTTTTTGTTTAATATCGAATTGTGGTGATTCGATACAATTTATAAGCTGGTCACGACCATCAATCAGCACTACATAAAAAGCATGAATCATATAGACGTGTAGATATTCTGTTATATTTTCGCATTTATCAGTTTGAACGATCTGAAAATGATAGAGTACATCCAGCATATAACGAGTAGTTCATCAAATCATTAAGCGTTTAAAACTGAAAGATATGTAAAATTTATTTAGCCTTCGACCGATGGCAAGCCTTTCTCTACAGAAATCCCTGAGAATCCTACAATAGAGGAAAATTTTTCATTTTTACAAAATACAAATGTGTAGCTCTGTACATATTATCGTATTTTATGCAAATAACAGGGTTAAACAGAGAGTAACGAGAGTAATGAATATCGTGAACACATCATTACGATGTAAAAGTATCGTATCGTGTAGTATCTAAATTCAAACAAGAAATACAGAAATTATAACTGAATCGATGAATTTTCTTTTCTTGAAAATTTTTCGTCTATTGTTATTGGTAAGATGAAAGCTAATTTTTTGCGAAACTAAATATATAATTATAAGAAATTACGTCTTAACATCTCATTTCAAAATGTGAATTGAATTTTTTCGCTTGTACAAATAAAGTTTAATTCCGGTAACGGATAAATGTGACTATTGCTTGTCGAAACTATCCAACTATTTGTAGTAATTTTAATCATTTGCATTGAAAGAATAAGTGGATACCCGATCAATTATCTTAGGACTTTCCTATACGCGAATTATTTATGTTTAAATCTACACGTTTAAGTCAATTTTAGGTCAACTGTGTGACAACGCGATAACTTTAAATCCATTTAAGAAAATATATTTTAGAATAACTTTTTATCTGGAAGGAATAAGCTCTCAATCGTCTATTTACTTCGGGCGTGAATCAAAGTATTCTGTTTTCAGCGCTTACTTCATTAATTTAAAAATATTGAAACACGACGTCAAATCTTGTCGTTTGATTAAATTTTTATCGTGTACCCGATCTCTTTCTCTCTATAATTCTGCAGTAGATAAATTGCACAGTGAATGATATAAAAAAATAGAAGAGTAATAAATGAACGTTCGTAAAAAATACAGTGAAATAAATTTCTTTTGGTTCGTGTATTTATTCAATTAATGTAATCGAAGCCTTTTCTTAGTATACTTCGTGCACATATGTATATATATATATATATATATATGCACAAAAACAGAAACACACACGTACATCTTAATTGTCTCCATGTCTCACCTTGAGCATTTTTGTTTTCCCTTTTTTCCATCGACCATTGGGGGATGAAATGACCATTGCCCTCGATTATATTAGGTTGGTTAGCTCGTACGCGAACACCGGTTTACTTTTGCAACGGGAGATGGGTGGTGGGTGAAAGTAAGTTAGAAAAGAGGTGGCAAAGAGAGAAAACTCGATATTTACGATATGTCGGGCATCCACGGGAACTTTCTTTAAAAAGTATGTCCCCCGCGTGATTCACAGCCACTATTCGGCGGAAAACACATTTTATAAGTTTTTCGAGAGGTCTTTCTCATAAAGCGAAAGCTGAAAAAAGTGAGTGCGAGGATTGTGATTTAATTTAATTTTAATATCGGGTATGCGTCTTATCTGAAACGTGAAATTTGAACCAAATGGTTTTTTTAAGAACACCTAAAGATAAAAATATCAGTTAATATTTATAAAATAAAATCTTCAAATATAAAAGCGATTGTGCAAATATTAATATTGAGAAACATTAAATCTTACTAAAATAATTGTGTGTTCCTTGTAAGCTTTTTTTATTTGAGATAACGTAATCAAGTTATTGTATTTTTAATAGCATCTAAGAATTTCGCACGATTACAAGATTTTCTCCGTTTGATAAAAATAATTAATTAACAAATTCCCTTGTGTTTCATTTACCGGAGCATTTTCTACTATGAAAGATAAAATTATTAATTATGTTATGTTACTTTATTATTTATTATGTTATTACATTTATGGCAAAAAAAAAAAAAAAATAATCGAATCAATAATAATTTTATCGTAAAAGTTTCACTAAAGAAAAATTAAAACGATTTGAAATGTCATATCAACCGCTTACAGGAACAAAAATTATAATTCGATACAATCTTATAAGTTTAGCTAAAGTGAAAAGAAAGGCTTAATTCCGCAAAAAATATATTTCATTCTAACTTATTAAAATGCATGCTTTATCGATCAAGTTGATATGCAATAAAGTTGAAGCTCTTTCTCGTGAATAAATTACGTCTAGGTTTTTTTGGCTTGCTGATGGTAATATCTAACTCAAGACTTTTTTATTCGGAACTTTAATTATTCGAATGAAATTTTGAGTTTATTTGGCACAATGAGTAAAAACCTATACGAGTTAAGTATACTTTATTTAAAAGATATTTAGATTTTATTTCTAAGGTTAATTATTCTTTCGACTGTAACAAATAAAAGCTAAACAATTAATTGCGCAAAACAATTATTGCAGGTGGTAATTCATTGTGATATACGATTGTAGTCTTTCAATATCTTAATTGGCTTCGAGTTTTAAGAATTATAAGAACATTTCAGTGGTTTTTCGTAAATAATCGTAAACTGAAATTGATTTAGCAATTATTGAGCATTGAGAGAGGAGAAGAATCGAAGGGAAAAGAGTAATAAGTTCGAAAGGCTAAGGTCGAACGTCTCTATGTCCAAGGATATAGATCCTAGCAAAATTATTTGATGAATTATTCGTTTACTCGTGCCGCTAAGACTTTCGTCAGGAATGGATTAAGGATAGCTCTCGAACAATACCGCTAAATTTCGGGTGTGTGCGCTCATTGGTGAGAGCGCAAGTTGGCGAATAGCTTGAAGTGAGTCGATTTACGCGGATAATCAATAGGCGAAGGGGCCTGCGTTGTCGTTATCCGGTCGGGGCCTGGGCTAGCTGCTGGGCCCGAAGAAGCCGAGTGTCTTGAGTGTGGCAGTAACTCGTGCGATCAACTTGTCCTTGTAGCGCCATATGGTCGGATCAAGGACACTGTTTTCGCGGTACTCAATGCACGTCTTCTTCAAGGATTTGACGCAATCCGCTCTGTAATGCTGCAGCTGTGCGTCTTCCGTGTCGATTGGGTAGCTCGTGCACCCGGCGCCGAGACAGGCCAGCGGGAAGTGGTTATGCAACGTCACCACGCGCTCTGGGTTGTGGAAGCACTTTATGTACTGATTCGGTTTCGTGAAGTTCTTCGAGCGGTACACGTGCTGCAACATATGCATGTACCTGCCCAACGAAACAAGATGCATTATTATTATTATTATTTATTTATTTACGATCGATTATTTACATTTACGCACATTCGTTAAATCTAAATTCCTTTTCACAACTATGCATATTACATAATATTATTTACTTTTACACTTATATTTATATATACGTGTGTGCATATTATTTGATCTTCTATTCTTCTTTCTTCTTCTATTTTGCTATCCTTTGTTCGGGTGTTTCTTTTCACTCTGTTGCTTTATCATCACCTTGTTCCAGTGATGTTGTTCGATATGTTTATACCTTTCAAAATATTCCTCCTATTATCTCCCGAAACATCCTCCAAAATATTCCGATTTTTTATTGCAAGCATTTGTACTATTCATAATTTATAAAAATTTGAAATACTTTTGTTTATTCAATAATATTGCAGAAAAGACAGATATAATTTTATTTTAAATCATCAGTTTAAATTTCGGTTAAAATACGTTATATATATAATGTTATTCTTATTACATATTTGATTACCATGCTTTTTATAACAGTAATTAAATTTTTACTATTCTACAAAGTGAAGATGTTTAAATTTTCACGATTGAAGTTAAATTAGTTATATTTATTGAATTCAATGAATTTATTGACACATGTTCATATAATAAAGAAAATATATTGCAATAACATCAAATTACACGTACGATGGTTATTTAGACTTGACCGTTTAATTTGGTAAACTTTTTAACTTTATTAAATATATAGTGAATAAATGATTATACAGCTTATATACAGCTATAAATAAAAAATTGTACTTTATTCATACTTATTAAATTAATGCAATTTATACTTATTAAATTAAAAAAATTTGGCTGCTCAAATTGTAAATTTACTCATAAAATACTTTTATAATATTATTAAAATGAATTTTAGTTTTAACACTTAGTCTGGTTAAGTAATAAAGTGATGTAAACATACCAGTAGAAAATTTCAAATAACTATGAAAATAAAAATTTTCGAGAAGTTTATTTAATTGTAAAATGTGTAGGCTATTCCGAACAGTAAACAACGATCTCGTCTCTTTTTAACATTAACATCTAATTGAATTTTAATCACTTTGCAATTCACAGCGACATCGCATTATAAAATTTTAATTATTATCGATCATTTATTTTGTAAATATTTGGGACTCTGCGATATAAAGAAAGCAATTTGTGCCATATTTAGTGCTGGGTAGAGTTAATTTTGCAGGAAAGAAAGTAATCGACGTTATTAGAATTGAACGGTGAGCACTGGTACTTTCAACTCGCAATATTTTTAGCATTTCGGTACTCAAAAACGACCCAAAGAAGCGCTGAATGTGTAAAATAGACATGAAAGAACGAAAGATACTTAGGAATGTCCTTGAAGGTGCCGTGCGAGTGCAACAGATCGTCGAGAAAATAGACGTTTCTGACGTTGTAAGAGGCTCTGGTCTCGTTTCGAAGCTTCATTGCTTTAGGCACGATGCGGCGCATCAGCTCCTGCCAAGTCGTATCACGCACCGGCATTATCACTTCGTCTACGTCGAGCAGCGCGATGTACTCGTACTCGTACATGTGCTTGTAAAGGCAGTCGTTGTAAGGTATAAGCTCGTTCTGCCGCTTGTGGTTGGTTTTTTTGGTAAGGTACATGTGCTGAAAGGCCGGGACGTTGGGCTGGCCTCCGGGCAGCGTCAGCGGCGTCACGTGGACCTTGCCCATCCGTTGATAGTGGCTCAATACCTTGGTGACGTTCGGGTGCACCTGAAGCTCGTAAAAGAAGATCTTGTCCGCGCCGAGCAGACCGATGAGCTCGATCCACTCGACGAGCCTCACGGACAGGTCTTCGTGAAGAAAGTCGAGGCCTTTGACGCAGACAGCGAAGTCCTTCTTGTTCGCGGGCTTGTTGTAGGTGATCCGCAGATTGTTGCTCGCGGTGTCGCAGCGCTTCTCAACGAGTGAGACCGAGGCGGGCGGACCCCTGCGCCAGTGGCTCTGCGGAACTTTGCACGCGATCACGTACGGCTGGTAGATGCCCTGCTTGTAGTTGCCCCATTTGGAGTACCAGATATACTTGTATTCCAGGACTTCGACGATGCGAGGCTCGCGCTCTCCCTCGAACCACATCTGGCAAAAGCTCTTGAGCACGGGCTCGATCCTGTCGATCATGCCCACAATGCGCACCGCGGGCCCTATGCGCGAGAGTTTCCGATCGTCGTAGAAGGCCCCGAACAGTTGGAAAGTGCCGTTGCTGCTGTGCATCGTCTGCCAGTATATGTTGTTGAACTCGAGCTCGAAAATGCTCGGATACTTGGGGGTACAGCCGGGAATCTCGGAACCAACGGATTTGGCCGCGCCCAACTTGCTGTTGCGCGTCCAGTAAGCCAGAGGCAGACTGGGCAGTCTCTCCTCGATCTCGCGGATGAGCTCGTCCTCGGTGCGAATCGGGCGACGGTCGAGCAGGGGCTCGATTTCCGGAAGGCGGGCAGAAGCAGTGACGAGGGTCGTTGCCGGAGATGCAGCCTGTTCTCGCTGGGCAGGGGTCTGGCGCTGTAATAGGAAGCGCGAGGCTGCGAGGCTCTGGAGTCGGGGCTTGGCCGGGGCCTGGGACAGTTCATCTGCAGTTGGGTTCAACACGAGATTGCCCTGACCAGAGTGTCGGAATTGCACGGTAGCGATCATGAGAAGGCCCCAACCTAGTAGGACTACAAGGGCCCGCCGGGCACATCTTGAGCCCCCGGCTGCACAGCTCTGCAGCATCACCGTTGGGCCAGTGGCCTTGCCCCAGGCCTGTAGTTGAAGCCCGGAATTCACCGCTCGCTAGCTGCGCCTGCAACATTAAAATTCAACACTGAGTGACCACGTCTTCCTGTTTTTTAAACTATTTCTTTCAAACAAAAATTACCACGATGTTCATATAGATGATTAACCTGCATTAATCATCTTTTGCTTTATCAATAATTTCATAACAAAACATCACTCTTAGTTTTCTGTTTCTCCATTCGTTATAATTACTCTTTTTAATTTAAGGTTTAATTTAGTAAATTGTCGATCACGCAAAATTTATTTTATTGATTTTTCAATGGTACATTCTTAACCTTACAAATAAATAATTAAAAGTTATAAGTAATTAATATATTTTGCCTAAGTTTTACGGTTTAATTATACATATATTTCCCCTTGAAGAGAATAGTATTAAAAAATAATATTAAATAAATCATGTTGAATCGAAAAAAGTTTATTAATAATAATATGGAATACAATTTTTTAGACAAATATACGTTATGCAACTTAATGAAATATACAACTAAAATTTCATTACGCTGCATAAAAAGTTATGCTTTCGCATGGCAGTGTAACTACTTATAAAAATCTTTAGCTCTTATGTTCAAATTAGACCTCAACAAAAAAAAGATGAATAATTGCGGTATATTTTTAATAATTTTATTGTTCTACTAACCAAGTCTTAGTAAGTATTCGAAATAAATTTTTCGGACAACGATTTACCGAATTTTTACTACATTCTCAAATTTTTTAATTTTTAGTTAAAATCAATATTTATATAAAATAATTATATAAATGAAGTAACAAAATGTTTCAATTTTTTTAGATCTTTAACAAAATATTATTTGTTTAAACAAAATTATAGTTCAAGTGTTGTATTAAGCTTATATAGGTATACATACACGAAGCAGGAAATTAGCTTAATAGCTTAATGAAACTTCCTCTGAGTATTCAATTTTTATTTGCATCTATTTTACACAATAATACATTGATTAATTAAATTTTCAAAAAATAAAAATGAAGAAAATGTTTAAAGAGGAAACATATTATTTTCCTCGTGCAATTATTAACTAAGTTTGTGTTAGATGTTAAACATTAAGAAAGCATTATAACTCAACAAATATAGCAATAATAATGTATTACATAATAGCCGAAAAATGATAAGCAGCAAATGAATTAAAAATATAAACATTTTTTAGTAACCAATCTTATTTTTAATTTTAAATAAAATCTAATGAAACATAAAATTACGAAGAATGCTAAATTTGCTAAGAATTTATGTACATAAATTACGTAAAACGAAGTTATTAAATAGAAGATTAAAGTTTTAAATTAAATAAAAAAATTTTCTAATAAACTTGGTATTTTTAGAATGTACTTCAACACAGTTCGTTTAATCGATGTGAATTTCAATCATGTACACAATTCTCTTTTATTTTTATTATTTGCATCATTGTTTTAAATATTTGTTGATATCATACTTGTTACTTAAATTAAATCATCGGTGCTTAAAAATTTCATATTAAAATAAATAATTTTTTACGAACCCTATAAGTGTACAAAATTAACATAAACTAAAAAAATGAAAAAACTCATTTACAATGCAGTTAATAAACATTAAAAATCACTTATAAATAATAGTTCATTAGTAGTGCGAAAGTAAAAAAAATAAGTCGTTTAAAGTAGGTTGAAGTTAAAAAAGAAGTCGAACGAATTAATGAATTGTGGTTTATAAATGTATGTACAAAATTCCATTTACTTAAAACGTAAAATTTTGTGTGAAACAATGAATATGAAGAGAATTTTAAATTTAAAAGAACAATTTAAAATGAGGAATAAATGAAATGCCTCGTATTTATAATGTACTATGTTCTCATTTAATGCAAATCCTCAGAACTATTATCTAATCGTAAAACATTTGTAAAAATAAAACAAAATTAAAAATGACCGAATATTTATGATATTAATATGGAATAAATTTTCTTTAAATTAAAGTAACGCTTCCTGTGGCTGATAAGCTTATCTCTTTGAATGCTTAAACGTAACCGCATGTATATCGAGTTTTAAACGAAGATTCAAAAGAATGTTAAATCCGGGTCAGGCTCTGGCACGGGCATAAATATTTGAGAGCCATCATCGTTGCAAGCATATGTATAATGTTTTTCATTTTAAAATCATTACAGTCGACTGTAGTAACATGAAGGCTTTTCGAAATAGCTTATTGAACTTTTCACTTCTCAATTTGTAGTCAAAATAAAGGCCTGATTCCACTTATTACATTAGATTGTACAATCTCAATTCAAGAGATAGAAAATCAAAATTTCATTCAATGGATTGAACGTATGTGGCTAGAAGATTTGCCAGATTTGAAATAGAAAATTTTTTTTCAAAATTTCATTTTTAACTTAAAGTTTATCATAAATATACTTATCAAAATTTATCAAAGTTTTTTTTTTCAAAATATACATTAATATTAATAAAATATACTAATAAATTTATGTTATAAATTTTAATTCACCAAGTGACTATGAAATAACTCATCATAACATGTAAAATTTTTTAAATCAGAAAATATTAACATTTTTAATTATTTCAAATACTTAAAAATAAATTTAATAGTATCTATTAAGTATCTATTTGTAATATAATAATTTACAAATAGATAAGAACTAATATTATAACTATATATTTTTGCAAAGCGAATAGCATTAAAATAACCAGCTTTTATTAGTTATGTATTGTATTGAATAAAGTAATTTTTTTTCATATGAATCATAGAAAATGAAATAAATTCAATCGAAACAAAAGATAAAATTTCTTTTAGCTTTAGTAGCTTTACAATACATGTATGTACAACTGATAAATGAATTGCTTTTATATGCTAAGAGTATTTTTCTATTTTAAGAGTCTTATTTATATTCTTAATAAAATTATAGATCTTATAATTACAACATCCGTAAATTAAAATATACAGACTATTGATAGAACCAAATAAAAAAATGTATCTTAATTTAATAAATTTATTATTTGTCATTGTATTATTTTGGTTTGTATTTTACATTGATTTAATTGTGTTCTATCTTTTAATATACTTTAAAAATTCTTCAGTTTTCTAAATAATATATACGTGCGTGCATGCGCGCGCGCGCGCGTGTGTGTGTTTTTATTTATTTATAATATTAGAGAATATTTCACTATTTTTTAATATTAATGATATTAAAAATTGAAAATATAAATTTATATAAGATAATTAATAAATACACAAGAGTGCTTATAACTAAAATATTTTATGCATAATCAAATATAATACTTTTCTTGCGGTATTAATAATCCAAAGTCATAAAAAGCTATTCTTTACTGTGTGAAAAAATATTTTTCTTTGGACTTTTGTAACATTCACCTTTTAAATAATAAATATTTTAATATTTCGAAAAAAATAATATATATATATATATATTTATATAATATTAAATATGTAAAAATAAAACCATATATATTTTTCATGAAAAGCAATATTTTAAATAACTAGCTAAGTTTTTTTAAACAATATTGCTTATTAAAATATATTAGAAATATGTGACATTAGTTATGTATCTTATATTATGATCATTAAATTGTACTTATATTAAACTAAGCCATATTAGATTTTTTTATTAAATTATGTTTTTTAAATAAATGTAATTTAATTATTAATTATTGAAGAAATTCAAAGTGAAAAACAATATCAGTAAAAGAAAGTAAATTTCGTTGCGACAAAATTTACATAAAATTTTTTTAATTTATATAACTTATTAAAGATACTATCTTGCAAGTACAAAAGCTCATAATAAAAAAATTTCATCGAAAAGAAAATTATTAATGAAATAAAATAAAAGTATACAATTAGTTTTTATTTTTATTACAATTATTAAAGTAATATGTTTACGTAGAAATATAAAAAATTTATAAACCAAGATATTACATGTGTATAATGGAAGAGTTTCTATTCTAGATTCTTTTTTGAAAAATAAATAGTCAAAATATTTTTTCTTATTATTATATGAAATAATTTTTAACATTAATTTTACTTTTACAATATTTTAGTTTGAGAAAATACAAAAAAAAATTTGACTATTGTAAAAAGATAAACTTACTAGATTTAATTTTATTTTTAAATAAAAAATATAACAATTTTTGCAATATAATTTTTTCAAAATGTTTTTTTTAATATTTTGAAATTTTAATTTTATAAAGCATGTTAAGGAATAATATTCGTTAAAAATTGTTTGTAATAATTGGGATCTTGAACTCTAACAAAATTAATGGATAACGTTTAAATATATCATTTTAACAGATCCACAAATTTATTTATATTCTTATCAAATACCGATTGTAAGGCAAACAAATAGTGGCGAGGCTGGTAAAGGCTCGCGATTTACGACTTTATTAAAAAAGTTCCGCGAGCTTTTGATAAATACTTTTGTCTCGACAATATCATTGAAGGAGATCATACATACGTTCGTACTCGAGCAAACTTGCAGTTTTAACTATCCGAAAGAGTTATGGTCGAGCTTTTGATTTCCTACGAACATCTCGACATAATTTATATTCATATTTGACACTTATTACGACTGAAGCCTTCGTTATCACTGTTTGTTACGAGTTGGTCAACCACTACATTGAAATATTTCTATTACAGTGTACCTGAAATCATCGCGACGGGCATTTCTTCTACAAAAATGATTTTTTTAACTCAATGTTGTTAAAAAAAATTATCAGTCGTACATAACTTTTACAGGCTTATCGAGTCTAATGCCAATAGGAGCACAGGGCGAAACCAGCAGAACCTGACAGTTGAATACGCAAGCGTTTCTTGAAAACTTAAACCAAAGGAACAGAAAATTTCCACGTTTTATCAAGATGCAAAAGTTTTACACTCCTAGAAAACTTTCACAAGCAAGGGAGTTTGAACATCGATCGGGAGTTTAAGGAGTTATTACAGGATAGCGAACGTCTGCTTTTTTGAGGTTCACTCGATGATAATGTTTGGGATGGCTAACGACGAAATAACGAAATAAACATTGCATAGAGTTGACACAACGATGCATTTGTCACGTACGCACGAACTGTAGAAGTATCAAACAAAATGCTCCATTATACGTAAGCGCGCATTAAATCGCTGAGTGACAATATTATAATGCGAACAAAAATATCTTAACAAACCATCATAATTCACAGCTATAATCTAATCTAGCTTTGCTAAATGCTATTCATAAAATAAAGAATGTGCGTTTTTATTACTAATTTACTAGTCTGTCATTTTTTTATCATTCTGTATTAATTACGGATATTCCAAGCTAAATTTTTGCTTAAGATAGCCGAAAAAATAAACTAAAGCTAGTCTAAGATATAAAAATTACAGCCGCATGCAACCATTGTGCACAGCTATCTTATATATGTATTGATGTTTATATTAAGGCAAACACGTATTTTGTTTAGAGTAGACTAAAAAGTTTTGCATTGCTTAGTGTATTTACTGTCCAAAATTCACGTAAGAATCGTCATCTTATTTAAACTTGAATGTTTGAGATCGTAATTTCAAGAATCAAGTGCAATGGGGAAGGATTGCGGACTTGACTCTCGAATTAATTGTAATTCTTTTTTTGCGATTAAAAACAAATAACGAAACATCTTCTTAGTAGCGCGCGTTTTTATAAAAATCGAGTTCATGTACTCATTGCTTATAGTTTCGTACGTGCGAAAACGAGTTTTCCATCTGCGAGGCACATTATCTGCGCGCGCGCAATGTATACAAACGTACGTGATATACGTGAAAAACTTGTTTAAGTTCATGCGAATGCGTGTCACGTGTCCATATGAAAAGGTGTGAAAAACGTTAAACCTAATCGTAACGCACGTATTTGGATAAATAAGTCATTGTTGAAAACACCTGCGATAAAAAATGTCCAAAAATATAAATATTCATATGATAGGACAAAAGGACATTCACTTGAAGAAAATGTCAAGTGGCTGCAAAAAATATCAAAACTATTTGTAGCGCTGCAAAAATGTTAATATGTTCCAGAAAAATAAATGCAAATGAGAAGCGAAAGAATAACGCTGTCATGGCGATTCGAAGTGATGGATAAAAATAAATAGTAAGTTGGACGATGCTCAAACTAATTAAAAAGAGAGCAGAAAGGTAAAAAAAGACTGCAACTGGGTTCGAACGCATCGCTGTCTATTCTGTCTGTGCTTTCATCAAGCGCAGCTGTGGATTCGTTATAAATTTCTGCGTTAGCATTCTATTTATTCGAGCACTTCTGACATTTTCCTTGGTGAATTCAGCCACATTCTTAACAACTATTTACGCTTTACTAGAAAACCACTGGCGCATGCGCCTCTCTATACTCCTGCAAATGCACGTCTATCTATATCTCGTAGAAGCTTGTTAACCTTTTTCGTACTACGGAACTTACTGGGTATTTCAATAATTCTTTCTTATTCAATTAATAATAATAAGTCGCGTGATATCCAGATTAATCCAACACCATCTTAATAACGCTCTCTTCGAGATTTGAGGAATTACTTCGTTTTAGATTTATACCGTTATGTTTATTGATATTACTTTGATATCCGAATTTAGGAGCATAGTAGATAGTCAGACTTTTCACTTGCAAAAATATAAAATTTAATAAAAGTGGTCTTTTAATGGCTTTTTTATTATGGAATTTTTTTCCTACCCACCATTGATTTTTCTATTTTACCTATTTTACATTTTTCAAATCTCTTGCTCTGTCTTTCAAACCAGATTCAATTTTTATTATTCGTGTATCGATACTTGCATTTAAAGGGATTCTATATTTTCAAATAATCCAAAATAGATCCGTGTAAAGCTAAATAATTTTTCATAAACTTATGTAGTCAAAAAGTTACGTATAACTATTATTAAAGTAAACAATATATATGAAACCAACGTTTTTAGTTTTCAATTATTTTGTAATTAATAAATACAGGAAATGATATTACGAGCATTCGTTTATAAATTATTATTTTGTTTAAAATATTCATAATGTAAAGAATGATATTGTATACAATTTGTGTATATAAGAATATATACATACACGTTTATGTAGGATTTATTAATACTTACTTTACCCTTATATTAAGATAACATTATATTATATTAACATCAAAAAAGGTATGGGTATTAAAATTTTTTATTTTTTATACTTTTATAAATTGAATTAATAAACAGCATGTAGATAAAAAAGGTACACTGCATATTTTACATTAGCCAATTAATTATAAATTAAAAAAAATATTTTTTTTTAGCAAATGATTTTAAATAGAAAATAATAAAGATAAATAGGTTGTACCAAAAAATTAAAGAAAATTTTTCGAAATGACTATAAGATTTTATAGTAATTAAATATATCTAACATGAAACTTATCTTTTTAACGAAAATCAGATAAATAGAGTTAAACATGAATTAGAATTTCTTATTATACATATATTCATTTATTTATGAAGCTTTTTTTTCACAATTATTTAAGCTAATCTTTGAAAAAGATATAATTTATAGTTTTTTAAATTAGAATAATTTTAATTAATTAATTAAATAATTAATTGCTGTTAATAAAACTTATAAATGAGCGTTGCAGAGTTTTGATATAAAATTTTTAAGTATAATTTGTTAAATTTTTTATGCTATAATTATATAAGAATTTTTTATATTCTCATACTAAAAAACGAAGAAATTTTATAAAAATATTTATTTTTAAATTTACTTATGTTTTATAAAAAAAGAATATAATTTTATAAATAAAAATGTAATTTTGAAGAAAAATCAATCTAATTCAATTAAACTTTCTTCTAATGCCAAAATAAAAAAACATTTATTATTTAGCAGATTTATTAAAACGAATAATATTGGAATAATATATTTTGTAGTTACATAGTTAAAATAGAAAAGTCGACATGGAAGGAAAAATATGTTAATATTATTAATAATATTAAATATATAATAAAAATAATAGAAAATTTAAAAATTTAATAAATTTTTAAATAATTAAAGAGTCAAAATAAAATAACATTTATTAATAGTAGTAGTACAACGTTTCTTATACGGTATAAAGTATTGTATACAACGACTGTATATAAGTATGAAAAGATGATTTTTAAAAAGAAACAAACAGGAAATTAATCAAGGTATAATTTAAAAAATTAAATTAGGTAATCAGAACATGTATTGTGTATTATTAGCGATAAAATAAATAATAAAAATAATAAAAAGTGGATTTAAACGAAAAGAACAAATTACATGGCTAAAAAGAGTAAAAAAAATAATTTGAAGACAGTTAAATAAGAAAAGTTTAAGAATACATAAGTAGAATATGAAAAAATAAAAAAAAAATATGAGGAAGAAAAGTAAATTTTTCATTTAAGAAAACAGACAAGAAAAAACTGAAATAATAGAAGAAAAAAGAACAATAGAAATTTTTAAGTGCATGGAAAATATAATGGGAGAAATTAATGGAAAAAATTTACGCTGAGATGGAAAGAATAATGTATAGAATAGAATAAATATATAAAACAAAAAATAGAGGATCGGAAAGAATTACAAGGAAAGTCATAAGCAAAAGTGATAGAAGATGGAAATGATAGCAATGGAGAATAAGATTAAAGAAAATGAAATATAAGATACTTGAGGAACTAAGAAGAAAAATAAAACATAAAGTCAAATACAAAGTGAAGAAAAAGAAATAGAAAAAATAAAAAATAATATAATAATAATAATAGAATTAGATGAACGATATTACCTTCAAAAATTAAAAAAATTAAAAAATGCATAATAAAGAAATAAACGAAAAAAATAAAATAAAGAATCAAATAATAAATATAAATTTAGAAACAAATTTTAAAGAGAAAGTGTTTGTAAAAAGAAAATTAAATATACATAGGGAAAATTTTTATTTACAAAGAAAAATATTACAGAGTTGAATGGAAATAAAAGAAAGAAAGAAACGACATGGAAAGCGAACGATAAAATTATAAAAAGAAGAAACAATATGGAAAAAGAATAATAAAATTACAAATGAATTAGAAATACTCGTATACTGACTAAATAAATTTTCAGTTTTCAAGGAAAATGAGTTAAAATGATATAAATAAAAGATGACAAAACTAGTGTTGAATGTTGAGAAATTATTTTATGGAATGTTGCGTGATTATAAAAATTAGAAGCTCTCAGTTAGAATCGAATGATTTTAAAGTGATAAATTTAATATAAATGTGGAAGAATTATGTATATCGATGATGTACGTGAAAGAATTCAGAAAGAAAAATTTAAGGAAGAAAAATAAAATCAGATTACTAAGCTTTGAAAGAAAGTTAAAATGAACAAAGAAATGAACGAAATAATACAAAAGAGAGAAAAAGTTATAATATGGATAGAAGAGAATATAAAATTTACAAAGAAAAATAATGAAATATGAATAGAAAATAGAGTTAAAGAAAATAATAATAAAGAAGTGAAAAAAGTAAAATAAAACAATGAAAAAATGCGGAATAAACAGTATTAGAGCAGTAAGAGGAAAGTGATGAAAATGTAAAGAAATTAAATAAATTATCAAAACAAAGAAACAAAAATAAATATATTCAAGAAAGAAAAAGATATACATATCTACTAAAAGAACGGAAACAGATTTAGAAATAAAAAATAATAGAAAAGAAAAAGCACATTGATTAATAATTAATAAAAATTGAAAGCGTTAATAATAATAGAAATAGTTAATGAAGAAAACATGTTAAAAACAAAGTGTAAAATAGAAAATAAAAAAAGAAAGGTAATAAAATAAAATATACGAGATAAAAAAGATAAAATTAGAACAAATTGAAGATAATAAATATAAAACGAAAATAAATAAATGTAGGGGATAAAAATTTAATAAATTTAAAATTTTGATTAAAAAATAATATAATAAAATTAAAATAGATAATAAAAAATTTAGATCAATGCAAATACTAGTGATACAGATATATTAGCAAAAATAAATTAAATGAAAAAAATATTAAAAAATTTCAAAAGTTCTTAAAGAAAGAAGCCTAAGAAGTAACAGATTAAACAAAAGTAATTAAACTTAAACATAGGGAAAGAAATATGAGACTTTCGTAGAATAAAAAGAAATATATAGTTAGGATATATACTTGAAATACGCTTAAACTTAATATGGAGAAACAGCATATAAAATTCTTAGTGAAGAGAACGTCTATAATATTGAAAAATTATAAAAAATAGACGAGTAAAGAATCTACTTTCGAATGATCTGAAAATGCAGGGATGGAAAACTTATGAGCAGATAAAAATGTACAAAGAAAATATATAAAATGGATTTTAGAAATAGATAGAAAAAAAATTAAAGGATATAATGATAGTGAAAATAAAAAGGAATAAAAAAGAATCTTTAAAAATGAGAATGGAAAAAATAAATAGAAAGATATTGGAATTAATTCAAAGTAGAAAAGAGAAAGTTATAATAAAATGAAATTTTGGGAAAACGGTGAATAATTAAATATACTCGAGAGAGAAATTCAATAGAAGAGAAAGTATAGAGATAGCAGGGAAAAAATAAAATAAATAAAAAGATTAGCAGAAACAGATATGAATGGAAATTTTAGAAAAATTAAGATGCACAAAGGAGGTAAAAACAAATAGTTCCAAAAAGTATAAAAAAAAAAAAAAATCAATGAAAGTAAAGAATATGAAAAAGAAGGTAAACAAGAAGATAAGAAGAGAAAACAAAAGCAAGTAGATACTGGATTTCAAAAAAGAACACAAATATAGAATATGTATTAATGAAGATGAAGTATTAAAACACACATTAGAGATGTGTGACATAACGTAAATTAGTACCTGAAGATGGGAAAAAGTTTTAAACAAAAAATAAACAAATATTTTGAAACTAACTAATATATATTGAACTAGAGAAAAAAATAATTGAAGAAAAAAGAAGGGATTAAAATGAAGAAGCAATAATACTTTACTAAGAAAAGATAAGAAAAAAATACTATAAATATTATAAAATATTATAAAGTTATAACTATAAATGTGTATATAATTATATTATTATAATCATAAATAAAAATGTATATATTATTCATGAATGAAACAACAACAACAACGATAATAATAATAATAATATAAAAGTGAAACTATTACCGATAGAAAGGAAGTATAAAACATATTTAAAAAAATGCTTTAACATTATGCAAATAAGTGAAAGCTTTAATGTAATATATCGTGACTTTTTATCTAATCAACTTAAAGATACTAAAATATTAAAAAAAAAACCATCATTAAAAAAACCTCCCAAATGCATAAATATGCATAAGCTAACATTATTGATGAAGGAATATTTTAAAATAGTTTTGACTAATTTTTTGTGTAATACTATTTGGTTGATGAAATTTGCGAAAAAATCGAAGCAATCATTTTTGTTTTGCTCTTTTATATATTCTTGGAGCTCTCATTCGTACTCGGAATTTCAAGAGCTTTTGTTAAGTAGTAATTTGTTCACCTTTGCCAAAAATGACACAACTATTGTAATGATATTATTACTTGGATGAGTAGCAAATAAACTATCTTGTTATATGTAAATATGTTAGCAGGACTACGATGAAAAATGTTCTCTGCTGAATGAGAAATTTAAACAGTCTTTATAGAGTAGATAAGAAAAGCAAAGCGAGTTATGAGAAGTTTAATCATCCCGGATAAAATTAATGCATCTAGTAGCTGAGAAGCGTTGCCGAGAGAGAGAGAGAGCCAAAAACGAAAATAACTCCAAGTACGGAAAGCTGAAACAGCAGATCAATCTGCGAGATAAAATAATTGAATGCTCGAAAAGCCGCGATGCGCACATACACGGGCTCTTTTAATAGAAGAAAATTTTGAGGAGAGTAGTCGTACTCGTCCCGGTAAGGAGCCATTAACTGTAATATTGATAAAGGCGCTCCTGAAGGAGTAATCCCGACAGAGCCTCCCCGGGTACACGCCAAGAGCAATCTCCGCTCTCCTTCTCTTTGTGGATTCTCCATCGCTCGGTCGCGTAAATCCCTATGGCTGCAGCGACTCGCGAGAGAAAGAAACGATCGAAGCGGAGGCGCAGATGAGGGGAAAACCGGTTATGTTGATCGGATACCGTTTTTCACCTTTTGCACCTCCTTCCAGCACACACGCGCAAGTATATCTGCACCTTCATTTCGCCCGGCGACAACGAGAAAGCTGAGTCTCTCTCTCCCTCTCTCTCTCTCTGCCTGGAGAAGAGAAAAGAGCATCGTCTTCTACCCACTCAACCGGTTGAACGCAGAGAGCGCAGGGAGCCGAGTAGGGGGATTCTCCTTTTTTCTCGAAATTAATCGAGACAGCCTTTATGTACGTTTGAACAAGTTCTTGAGAGGATTTTGGTCATCGAAACGTGCCTTTACACAGTTTTGAGACCTGACGAAAAAAACACCTCTCTAAATCAACAGCATATTTTCTTGATCCGCGTAAGTAACCCTCGCATAGTGATGAAACAGAGGCCTTGACTTTTTGCCAGACCTACGCTTTCCTTTTTTAGTTTTTGAATAGTTACCTTGACAAGGACAGATGTGTTAACAGATTTTTTCTCATTGGTTTTTTCTGCACTCGGGGAAAATGGAGAACAATATTCGACTGATAAAAATATTGCAGGAATCGTAAAACTTACGTAATTTATTAGGGCGACACTTTGACGACACGTTCTCTACATTTTATAGCTTCATTTGAATTTGATAACATCACAATTTTTAGCAATTTTTTAAAGCTACTTCTTTATTGTTCTAAGTGCCTTTGCTATAAGTTTATCGGAATAATTGCAATTTGAGTGATTATTTCAAATGTTGTAACGGCCGATTATCCATATATCGCCTCATGACTTTCCTTCCTATTAATAGTTTTCATCGGAAAAATAACATATTCATTTCATACTTGTAATATAAGTATCCGCGAATATAAATTACAATAAATTTAGTTATAATTGCTAATGTTTACTTTTAATAAAATCAAAATAAATAATTTAAAAAATACATTTTTAAATTTGAAATAAATAAATTTTTCGTTGAAACATACACTACTTTGTAAATATAGCTATTATTTATGCAACACTTATATTTGGTATTAATAAAATGTATGGAAAATACCGGCTTTTAAAATACTTATTATTTTCTATGAATTTCTTATGAAGGCAAATTTATTCTAACGCACATTCTTAAGTTATGCGCTTGTAAATAAATTACTATTGGCTAAGCGCGATTAATTAACTTTGATAAACCCCTTTTCTTGGAAACATTCTTTATTAAACCTTACAGTAAAAAATACCCCGACCTTTTAAAAAATAAATAATGATATAGATTATTACAGGAGGAAAAAAATGAGAATTTAAGATAATATATTTATATTGAAAAATGTCAGTACTTAAAACATCGACCATGAACTGTGTACACGTAATCAAGAAAAAATGTTGCAATTTTATTTTACAAAAATTCTAACGGTAGCAAAATAAAATTTTGTCATTAACATACTATAATTGAAAAAAATAATTTTTTCTTTCATTGTACATCTGTCAATCTTTTCAATAAAATTTTTCACTATAATAGGTCTATGAACGTTATTTAAAAAATGGTGAATTTTTAAACAATTTTATTTATCTATTCATATTAAAGCATAAACTTTAAAATTGTTTATATTAGAAAAACAGAAATTTATAATTTATTAGGAGTTTAAGAATTACGTTTTGATCATAAAACAATGATGATGCATCATTTCATTTCGGTTATTATATATTTTTTCTATACGATTTTTTATAATATAGGGTGTTGATGTGCATATAAAATTAACATGCTTTAGTTAAAATTGATTTATGTTTAATAATAAAAACATAATACAAAATCATTTTTAAACACAAGTTATATAAGAATCTGCATGAGAATGCAAATATGTAATTATGCGCTGTTTAAAAATTCTTTTAAAAATTTCATTTTTGTCAGACATACATAAATAATTTTTTAAATTACTTAAGTATTTAATATTTTTCATAAATTATTTTTTATTGATTTTATACGCAGGATATTCTTTAAAAACTTTTCGTACTGTTTTTAAATATTAAATTGAAATCCAATTAACACTCATCAGTATTTAGAATTACATGTTTATAAAATGACTTCACGCTTAAATAAGAAATTGAAATCCAATTAATAATTATGAGCATTTAGAATATCCTCATCATTAGAGACCAGGGAGTTTTTGTATTTTTTCTAATTTTTTATTGTTTGAACTACTTTTAACAAGTAAAAAAAACAATATAATGAAAGATTTAGTTCCTTATAATGCACGTATAAAAATGATTTACGAAATTCATTTGTTAAAAGGTTTCTACTTAATAAATTTAGAAAGCCAACATTTTTTTATAATTATCTGTAGTATATATTCAAAGATATATCTGATATACTTTAAATAAGGTCATCAATTATTCTAATTGTGTACAACTTGTAACCTTTATTTATACTTGTAGAATAACATTACCAAATCGTGGGGTTCAATCCAAGTGAAAGCAGAGGTCAACAGAAGTGAGTATGCGGTAACCTCGGACACCTCGCGACCTGTACGTGGAAGTCTCATCTTTTCTTGAGTCACAAACATTTTAATGTTATCAATGTTAATTTTCTAAAATAAATATTAATTTTCAGTCTTAGCAAATTTCAATTACTGAGCACATCAAATTTCATATCGTATATTAATGTTTTTAGTGCAATATTTTGGACACAGCAAGTCAATGAAATTTTATAGAACTGCTATCAGTGATACCAAGGAAGAATTCAAACTTATTGGCTATGTAATTTCGACAAAAAGAAAAATCTTGATTCGCTCAGTAAACAATTAATCATGCTAAAAATTTCAATAATTTCCGGTGAATGAAACAAAAAGCTAGGAAGAATTGACTGAAAAGAAGTGTAAAAAAAGGTAATCATGAGGTAAAGCGATCAACTAGACGAAGAAAAAAGGAAATGGAAGACGACAAAGCCAACGCCGTTTTATCTTTTATCGCTTTCCACCGACACAATTTTGCACTGTCATTGATCTCCATTCTTGTGTAACTCTCACGAATTGATGATTTTTGGAGTTCTACGGCTCGGTTAACATCAAACTTATTCTTTTGATCCTCGCGTTTCCAATGTTCATGAAACGTACGATGAAATTACTACCTCCAAAAAAAGCATTTCATGCTAAATATTACTCGCGAGATGGTGTCATGCTATTTTAGCATGGATTAACTATCCATAACGCTTTACGGTTCTAGATGCTAATGTCCATTTTTAATCTTATTTATCGAATAACACGCAACTAGATTTTTCCACTCGCTAATTTTTTCTGCTAATATAATTATCAACACTTTCCGAAAATACTTCGTGTAATCAAGAGGTGAAAGAGGAAAAAGAAGATAACTACTCGAATCGCAAGCCAAAAAATGAATTTTTTCAAACATTGACGTTTGCTGATTTTTTGTTCATCAGTTACTAATTTATAACATTTTATTATTCATTCAGTTTTTTTAATGTGGAAAACGATATCGGCATTTTCATTAAATACAATATCAGTATTCCGAGTTTTACAAAGACGATTTTTTCATTCGTATATAGTGAATGTGAATGCTTTGAGCAAATAAAATATAGTGTGATGTATAACATTATTTATCGATAAAGTTGAAATGAATTTTATAGAACTTATTACAATCATTTCCATCGCTAACGTAGATGGATAAAATTATAAATAAAAATTATCTGGAAAATTTGACTTATTTATCATCAGAAATAAATTTTTATAGTTTTCGAAGTGGGAATTTTATATAACATGAATTACAGAAGTTAATACTTGTGGAAACATGCAATATAAATTGAAAAAAGTAAAGTAAATAATTTCAATTTTTGATTAAATTGTAATTTTTGAGTTGTATATTTTTTTAATTATTTAGTCTTACACAAACTTACTTTTCAATCAAGTATAATTTGTCAAAAAAAATGCGATTAAAATTTTATTATTAACCGGAATTTAAAAATTTAAAACAGTTTAGAAATATATAAATTTATGAGTATTAGTTTTTTTTTAAACTACTATTATATTGAAAAACATATGTATCTCATTCATTCTGAAAAATATTTTTTAACAAAAACAACCGTTTTTCTTAATACTAATAATAATAAATTTTTAATAAATTCTTGAAATTATACGCTTGCTTAATATAAATATATTATATTAAATTCTTTAAAAAAAATTTTTTTAATAGCATGATCAAAATAAAGGTACTATATATTAAATTCAATTTTTAGAAAAATATATAAGTTTTAAAATTTCATTATATTTTAAGTATTTAAAAGTCAATCAAAACAACTATTCCAATAAATGCAATGCACGATATGTATTTTAGTTAAAAATAATTTTATTTGACTCTTTTAAAGTTTCAACAACTTGTTTGTAATTCTTCTATGCGTTTAAGTAAATAAATGTCAACTTATAAAACTTTTATAGCTCTTACATAATAAAAAAGAAGTAATAATAAGTTAAGGTAATAAAAAGAAGTACTAACATTTATTTTTATTATGCGAATTATCGATTCTGTGTTAAATATAAATATTTTATAAAAATAATCACGTATTAATATAAATGAGATAGAATTATTATATAATAAATTAGTGAAAAATTGTTCAAAAAATTTGTGTAACATTATATTGGCACTTAATATATAATACGTTTTCGTGTTCATATTTTCTAGAAATTCAAACATAACATATAGATAGCAATTACAATACTTGAAATCATTTTATCAATAATTATTACATTGTACGTATTAGAACATTATTAAATATATTATCATTATGACGAATGAGATAAGTCTACATAAAATATTCAATTTAGTAAACTAAACATATATATTAAAATTTAATACAATCACTTTTTAAACAATATAAGAATACGTAAATTTTTTTACTCTTGAGACCTATGGTTGAATACTTTATATATAAATTAAAAATTCTTTACAGATATGCTTCAAAGTCCCGTAATTTATTGCTCGTAATATTAAACAAAAAGTCATTGGATAATTTGACATTTTTAGTCGTTCTTTTTAAGAGAAAATAAGTATGTGATAAGAAATACTATTAAAACATTATATTCTGCTGTAAATTATACAACCTAATTTTCCAAATTACGTAATAAGTTAATATTTCTTACATGTGTAGAATGAAACTTTATTCGTAACAAATTTTTATCAATTTATAACAAGTATTTTTATGAAATATATATTAAACTGTATTCAATGGAAAAAATTCAAAAAATATAATTCAATAAACAATTGATTAAATTTCAAATTGTAAAAATTGAAATCAAAATTATCATTTAGTTATATATTTTCATTTATCTAGTATCGTTAATTTATATTTACTTATAATATATTAATTTTACAGTCACATTACAAAATGAATTATTTCAAAATATTAATAAAGTTAATAATAAAATAATTTTATTTCTAATTATAAAACTTTAAATATTATGTATCTTATAAAAATTAAAAAATTTTTAATTAAATAATATAAAAATTTATAATTGTAATTTTAAACTATACTATTATATAATAGAATATTTATTTGCAGAATACTCTAATAACAACGTTATTTGAATTTTTATTAAATCAAATATTCTATTGCAGCGTAAATTTGAAGAAAAAGTTAATGTGAAACTTAAAAAAATTACTAAAGTTTAAAAAATAAATTAAATATAAAATTTTTAATAATTTTTATTTATCAATAAGCTAACTAAATTAATATCAAAATCGATAAAAAGTAAAAAAGGAATAAAACGAGATAACAAAATATGTGCCAAAAGTACAGGATGTTTTTAACTAGTTGTGCGATGTTGATTGTTTGCTCGTATGAGTAGCTTTTGTGCTAGTTTAAAAGTTCGAATTTTAATTCCAATTCGAATGTCCAAGTTCTCTTTAAAAAACGAGCAATTCGCATATTTAATGTTGATGAAATAATGAAAGAGATACATATTTTATGTACGTAGGCACAGCCAACAGACGCTACTTTGATTAAGGACCTAGTAATCGAATTACAATGTTGCACAGTAGCCTGAGGAACAGTGAATTATCGTCATTGCAGCCGTAGAATATTTAAATATTACCACCTTAGCGGAGTAATCTGCCTAAATCTATCTAAACTGTCGCTTACACTTTTTTATTATTAGATTTAAAATTTTCATTTGTAATTCCTGTATACATTATTTATTATAAATTATTTGTAATTTTATATATTCTATATAAATTATATAGTCTAACTAAGTATTTACATTAAAATATCAATACGCATTTTTTACTTAGTATTAATTTATACCATTCTAAAATAAAATCCTCAATAAATAAATAAACTTATGTAAAAAAATTCTATTTCATAAATAATTTTCAATAAACACGATTATTCGATCAATATTATTATTTTATTATAACTTAACGATTCTATTTAGGTTTTAATGAAAATGTTAAAATAGGCTTTACATTTTGAACCATAGATATAAGAGTTTAGTAAGGTAATTACGTAAATTAACTTAATTACTCGATAAAAAGTAGTCTTAACCCACTCGAATTTTCTACTTTTTTTTTAAAAATTTTTCTCTTATAATTTTATAGTTGTTTGTGCATCGTACTTTCATATTTACTGAAATCATAATATTAAAAATAAAACGAAATATTGTATGTAAATCATTATATAATTATGTGGAAAAAATAAAAAAATTTCAATTACAAAGAAATTTCATTGCAAGTAATTATATGCGTAAAATCGATGTTGGGAAATTAAAAAATTGTCAGGAAAAGTTTTTAGAATATTCATTTTTTATAATTAATTTGCACTAATTAATACCTTATATTAAATAATTAAATTTTAACTAAAACGTTTTATTTATAACATTTATAACATTGTGGCGTACTGTTGAGAGTGTCTATATATTAATTTTATGCTGATTAATTAATATCGTTGATACATTTCTTAAATCATTTATTCGGTTTGACTTACAGTTTTAATAAATTTTTATTTCAAATACGATAAATATTCAGTATTTGAATGTATTTATGTTTTTGATTATTTTAAATGTATTAACTTAATTTTTACGGTTGTAAATTAAAACATCTGCTTATTCTTTCATAATTTTTACAGTTAAAAGGGCGATCATGGATAGTTGTGATGTATGTATTTATCTTGTTTTTATTTGTCTGAGAATAAAATACTATTTAATAATCATTTTAATGATTACCAGATATGTATTAAGAATAAACTTAGTGTATTTACAGGAATAGTCGAATAGATTTAGTGTTGGGCTATAAAAAAGTATTTTTTAATTCGTCGTGTTTCAAATTTTTATGAAAGAAATAAAAAGAATAATTAGTTTTCAAACTTTCGACATTATACGGTACATATTTTTGCTCATTCGAATTGTAAATAATTGTGTAGAATCACGAATATGTTTAATACATATATACTTAAATAATATAAGAGGGAACAATTTTATTGATTAACACTTTTCCGTTGCGTTTCTCTTTTGTAAGCTTCAACACATTTTATCAGTTTTGTAGAGAACGGAAGTAATGGGTAGTAAGCATTACTTTCGTCCAAGTATTTTATACTATACGTAGTTGTATTTGTACCTTATATAACATTTATCCATGCGTTCGCTGCGGTAACTTACACGCAGAAGGAAAGCAAAAGCTTATAAAGCTCAGTTAAACAAAATGAGATTAAATATAAGAGCAATATAAAGCTGAAGACATAAAAAAACCTATTAAATAGATAAACGTATGTTCAAGTAAGAGTCGATTAGTGTCTTATGGAAATACGCCTCACCAAAAATTGCAATTAATCGGATGCAGCCAATACAAAGATTTGTAATGGCTAAATAAGGAAAAACCAGATGAGAGCCATATTTGGTAAATGGACAGATGGCAAAAATTTCAACTGTAATTTTAAAATTTCCTTCTGATGTAGAATTGGAACAAGTCATTAGTCTATAATGGTGTGCAAGGATAACCGCCTTTGCATAGTCTAATTTATCATTCGATTGTGATCATGATTCACTCGCGATTGCTGATTTTTCTTTATTTCGGAAAACTTCCATAGGGATTCGTGACGTTCCCATATAACATACTTCCAGGATAAGTCATTCCTTTGAATCTTCGGCTAATGTCTATGTTATTTATCTTTATCTACTTTCAAAAAATTTTCGCTCTTGCCCAAGTGCATCTTTTTCAGCAAACGTTCATTTTTCTAATTTTATTATTTGTGGATTTTGGGATTATTTCGTCATTTATTAAACAAATATTAAATTGTCACATTATTATTAAAAACGCCAGAAATATTTCATAAAACTAAAATGATATTGCGTTAGAGCCAACTTTGTATTTGCAATATCTACAAAAATCATAAAGCATTTTTATAGCAATTCATATGTGTTTATAGAGCATACAACGATTCAGTATAAAAAGCAAGGCTGTGCATGATAGATCATTTTATATATTGGGGTTTCATAATTATACATTATTTATAATTGTAATACGTCTATTTGAAACTAATACTTTATAATTAATTTTGCGATTGTGTTTCTTAAAAATGATGACTCAAAATTTAATTATCCAATTTTCATTTTATTTCTAATTATAAAACTTTAAATATTATGTATCTTATAAAAATTAAAAAATTTTAATTAATTAATATAAAAATTTATAATTGTAATTTTAAACTATACTATTATATAATAGAATATTTATTTGCAGAATACTCTAATTCTTCTTTACCTTACTAAACCTACTTTTATTGATTATATTCATAAATGATATTCCTCACGATTTAACATTGTAGAATGTAATATAGATTCAATTCTACTTTTACAATGTTAAAATACATTTTATAATAGACAATGTTAGTTGTATAAATAAAAATATCAATAAATAATAAAAGCAAAAAAGCTTCTAGGAAAACAATAATTTTTAGATTCCGAAAAAGTTTGTTAAGATTTAATGTAGAGATGATTATTAACACCGAACGCTTAAATACATTTTAGGTAAGTTTAAAAAGCTCATAAAATACAAATTCTTCTAAAAATAAGAACTGCTTTAAGCAATTTACCTAATTGTATTGAATTATAGAAAAGTGGTATATATAGTTAAAATATCTTACCGGATTCAAAACTTAATAGTCTACAGTAATAATAAAATTAAAGATATCTTGGTTGCATTTAGTTGCTAAAAAAGCCAATAAATTTACATTTATGTCAGCAATAAATTTTAAAGTACACTTAGAAAATACTTGCGAAAACTATAAAATAAATATAAAATTTTATTAAACTGTTTTTATATAAGTTCACCATGTGGTACGCGGAACCTAGAAAATTTACACCGAGATTGCGAGTAGGAGAAGAGTTTTCGTTAAGAAAAATCGACTTGCACTCTTTTCTGGGTCAAATACAATAACACCCGTGAAATAACGAGATGTGTTTTCTTTTCATTGTATTACTTAGAACTCATTGAAATGTAGAAGAAAGAAAACATTTTTCATTTTAACAGTTATTTTATATAATCCTTAATGGCCAACATTTAATTTAAATTATTCAAAATGTAACAACGTTAACAGATCAAAAAAGTAATTGATAATGATAATGATAGTTATTTTAAACAGACCGATATATTTTTCAAAATAAAATGTTAAAATATAAATATAATAAAAATTAAGGCTCAGGAGAATATAAGATATATAAGAATAATCCAAGAATATAAGCTGTATTTTTCTGAGAAAATAAGAGACAAAATTTTTTTTACACGAGCTTTAGATATTGATCGATTACTAAATCTGTATATTTTTATAAATAATCCTAATCATTATAATCTTAGTTAATTATAATTGTATTTAAAAATAAGACTTTTGAATTAAGTATGTTAAAAAAGTTCATATATTTACAATTATTACCGAATTAAAGGCATTAACAGAGATAAGAACAGAAAAGTTCAACAAACATATAACCTTAAGCTAATCAATTTAAAATTGGTAATTTTATTTATAATATTTATATTAAATTACATTTATCTAAGTGGTTGATTTAAAAAAAAAAATAAAATAAAACTTTTATTGTACAGTTTACATATTATAATAATCTTCTAAATAAAGTTAAGTTTGGCTTACAAAAATTTTATTTTTATGCCACTATTGTCACAAATTATAAATATAATAACTTAATTAAATTTCAAATTTAAGGGATCATGTTATACGAAATTTATACTGATTAAAATTGAAATTAATAATTTCAATAAAGCGTTATGAAAATAACAGACCATTAGTACATTCTAATAAGTCCTAAGAAAAACATTATTATTTTTTAATTCAACAAAAAAATTTGCGCCAATTATTTCCCTCGAATTTAGATAGTATAAATATTTTATACACAATTGTCTTGATACGGCATCATTAATTAGACAATAATTTTGTTGTAAATTCAAACAAGCGTGAAATGAGAAAAATAAAATAAGTAAGATTTTGCTGCACAGAGCCTCTGCATCGAGTCGACTATAAAAATCTTGTTCATGATAGAGAAATTTTTAATTTTGTGAAAACTTAAATGCAGAATAGTTAGATTGGGATAAGATAACTAATATACTCGTCATTTTTATATTCTAGATAATATTTGGCAAATAGTTTTTACATTCACGTTACAGTTTAAAAGAGTTAGCTTATAAAAACAATATCAACGCCTATTAACGCTACTCAGAAGTAGGGGCCAAGACCGAGTAATGCATCGTTATTTTCATTTTCCATAAATTATTTAGCCTATCATGATCCATTTATCTTGACAGTCTTTTTAGTAATGTCTTTCATCTGCGCATTCGCAGGAGCATAAATCTTGCTTGGACGTAGCGAACAACGTAAACCATCCACTGGTACATTATATACTCAATTTTAGTACGAAGAGCTCTTGTCTTATTATTTTATTATTTTTCTGCACCTAAAGATCGGAATTGTATGCAAAAGATTCTTCTGCCGTTCGAAACCGCTACCGTATTACTGCGATGCAGTGCTGTGCAGTAGCGTCCTTAGTAGCCAATGCAGTTCTCTGCTCCAATTGCGAGCGCGTGCTAATTGAAACGCACGCGTGCGAGAAGGAGATAAATGGACAGACAGGCAGAGAGTGTGTGTGTGTGTGTGTGTGGTGTGTGTGAGAGAGAGAGATGTAAAGAGAAGATAGTGATTTCACCAACGTGTCTTTACGACTCGCCGGCTCTTCTTTCTTTTTTTTCTTTTCTTCTTGTGCCGACGCGCCTCCCTCTTTATTTCAATGAGCATATCCGGTAACATTGTCACTTTTGAGATTATGCAATGTAACACCAGGTCGTTTCATCTGCATTTTATTACGGCGCCTTATTTTATTTGACCCTTTACTTTTGCGCTGCTCCATCTATCCTCGTATTGCAGGATGTTATATCGACTTCTCGATATTATTTTCAGCGTTCTTTCTGTCGTTCTAATGCATTATGCTTTTTACTTCGATATTTTTCACTTTTCTGCGAGCTTAGAAAAGGGTGGATTTGTAATTAATTCACTTGGTTTATTAAGAAAGTCTTTTTATCAGTTTCTGCTTTGTTCAAAACGCGCCGACTTTTTTCTTTTAAACTCCAAAAATTCCCTTGGTCTTTGACGTAACCCTTTCATGTTACTAAATTGAAACCTTTCTCGCATACGTATGTGTATCAAAACTGAAAACAAGTTTGAAAGCTGAGCTGTCAGCATTTTTGTAGCACAAATAAATTTTGCATTTCGGAAAAAATTAAATTGTAAGTTCATTTGATATCAATTTACTAACGGAAATATTTCAAATTAATTACTTAGAGTTATTATGCAAATAATTTTTAAAGATATTTTCTTTGCCTAATCTTTAATTTTAATGAATAAACTTTTAAAGGCATCATTTAAGGCAATTAAATTTTAAGGTTTATTTATAAGTTTAAAGGACAAGTCAATAAAATGAATTACTGATAAACGATATAAATTTGTGTAAAAGTTTGATTAAAAAGGTCAGTTATTTATTTTAACGAAATTCTCTTTGATTAATTAGTAGTAAATTATTACATATTTCAAAATACGTTTTGTGAATTTAGATAGTTCTAAAGTAAACTGATACAATTCTTTGAATATCTTTTTGAAAGATAAAAAATGAATTAACTAGTAATAGTTTATGCAATTCACACATATAATAGAAGAAATTCCACAATCACCTGCAGTTACTAAAAATGAAATATTATTTTCAAAATACAATCAAATTTATCTATTGTTAGATATTTGCAATAACAGATTCGTTTGAATTTAAGAAATTATTCTCTGTTAAATTACATATAGATAACTGTTAACAATCATATTTGTATTTTTTACACTGGATATATTCTGAATTTTGAAAATTAATTACTATTTTTATTAAAAGAAACTTTTAAATGCTTAATTGACAGATCATATACCGTTAAAAAGATATTTTACTTATTTGGAGTTTCACATTAACAAGTATCACAAATGAAATAATTCTTTGTCATTAACGATAAAAAAATTTTGAATTTATTTTTAATTTCTATAATAATCTTAAAATAATTTTTCATAACTTTATTTATAATTTTTTAATAAATTAATACCTTAATATACTTAAGGCAGTAAAAATAATTTAGTAAAAGCATATTAAATTGGTACTAAAAATAAAAAATTAGTTGATGAATAGAAACAGTATGAGTTAATATAATAATGTTAAAGATATTTCACAATTGTATTGTAATCGAATACCAAATAATATGCATTACTATTCATCATTAAATAAGTGACAACCTTCATAATTTTCATGAATCTTTCTCTGTCGAATTAATATTTAGACTAATTCAATTAATGTACAGTTTATAATTTCAATTGACTTTTTCACTTTTTTTGAGTTTAACTAATTTTTCTTGAAATTAATTAATTCTTTCAATTTGCATCTAAAACTAAGACACAACTTACATTAAAAAAAATTTACAATTAAAATTTTAATTTTAAAGTGCATAATCAAACATAAATTTACAATAATATAGATTTAAAATTAGTTCTATAATTATTCACTTAAAAGTTATTTGTAAGACATTACGAAAAATATTTCCACTATTATTGTTATCTCGTACAAAAATATTTAATGTTTGTAATAAACAGCTCAAGGAATGCCCATTTGAAAAAAAAGAAACGCACGTGTTTCTTGATTCATTTTTATTTTTTTATAAAATACATTACAGATAATGTGAATTGCGAGAATGACCAAAGATATAAAATAATATAAAATAGATCGTAAAACATTTTCTTGAACTTTGGAAAATCAAAATTTTTCGAAAATTCTAGACGGAAGTCACGCATACAAAAGGCAAAATGATATAAATGCGTTAATAAAAGATCCTTATTCGATATCTCGCTGCAAGAATCTATACGTAAATGAGAGAGAGAGAGAAAGAGAGAGAGAGAGAAAGAGAGAGAGAGAGAGAGAGAAAGACAAATAGGAATAACATTCAGCTTTTCTTGCTCTTTCATTACATCGCGAAAAAAATTTCTTTGCTCTTGACTGTTGTGTCTCGAGAAAATTAGTAAATTACGAATTTTGGTTTTTTTGCTGTGGCTAATTTCAGTTGAATTTGAAACTTCTTTAGAAACGTTGAAATTTCTTAATAATCAAGAAATCTAAATTTATATCAAGCGTGTTTTGCAAGATTGCTATGAGCTCAATAAAAATATGAATGTTTAAATATGCATGAATATTCAAGTATGCGTTTTCTAAATATATTGATAGGTGCGTACATTATTACTTTCCCTTTCTTTTTTTCTTTATTTCTTTTAATTTCTACTTGTGAAAAATTTTATACTCCATAGTGAAAAAATATTTTTTGAATTAAACGTCACTCGTTAAAAATTATTTATCAACTAAAGACGGCGACATTCAATGCAAATTATTGAATTGGTAGCTGATAATTAACGTGTAACTTTTTTCTTCGTTGACTACATTTTGTTTTTAAATGGGCATTAGAGCAATTGTGCACCTACTAAGCTCAATTATTATAATGAGGCCGTCGTTTGTATCTTCTTCAAGTTCATGGATTTTTATGTTTCAAGCGAATCTTTAGTATCATAAGCAATTTTCTTACTTTCTCTGAGCATTAAATAGTTCATTTGTTCAATAATGTGCCAAAGTAGGGAAAGAAGATAAATTTTTTTAAATCGTAGAGCAAGGACATACACATTTATTCGTATGTTTGCTTATCATATCTAAGCAAATTTTCCCCAGAACGCAATATATTTTTTGATGAGCTGCCTAATGCCCGAACACGAACACAAGAAGTCATATTCGACGATGTAATAAAAGTGAGGTAATCAAGACGAACGTTCATTTTCCATCGCACTTTCGCGGCGACTACAAAGTTTTAGGTAAGCGTCGGGAAGGATAATTCCAGTGATGTAAAAAAGAACTCGCAACAGTAACACACGTGACGAGAGAAAGGAAGAGGTTCGAGGCTCGATTTTCTCGCTCTCTCTCTCTCTCTCTCTCTCGGTAATAGAGATCGGCCAACTGTGCCGCTGATAATATAACTTAACGGTTCCCTTCAAACTAGCTTTTTACTCTTCAAGCTGTGTATGCGCGCGCTTCAGCTTATTCCTGCACCACGGCCTCGTCATCGCCGCCGCGATGACCTTATACTCGGTTCGCCATCACGTGGCACCAGATCCGCGCATTCGCATACTTGTGCTTTAAAGTAACACTTTTCTCCGCATCCTACGAGAACATCTCTACGATTTAACACAAGATTAAAAATTAGCAGGAAATCGCGACTCTCGTCCTGAATTTTTGGATTCACCGTGGTCGATGACCTTAAGATATAATATGCCTCTTATCCCGAAAAATTATTGCGAATTATCATTGAGAAAGTTGAGATAAACGAAACGATTGCACGAATTATTAGGAAATAAGGTTGGGTCTGCGCCGACATTGCGAATACCGAACTTATCAACTTTTCCTTAAATTTTCCTACTTTATTTTCAATTCACTAGTGAAATCTACTTAGAAAGCTTTCTTAGATATTCTAGACGTGCTGGAAAAAATAACCGAATGGAGCTCGTGTATTTCGCATATGTTGTATAAAAAACAGTAATTTCTACGGATCGTTAAAAATATAATGGTAACATTTTCTTAGAAATTTGTACTGTTAACAGTACAACTGTTACCTTAACATCTAATTATTGCATAATTATAAATAACTTAGATATGCAGTCTATTGTCTGATTACCTCTCCATGTGAAAAGCAAAGAACCATCAATTTAAGCTACCGTCCTTTCAAACGTGTAAACTTCTTTTGGACGCATTATAAAATATTGCGATTAATAATACATTTTTTACGGATAAATTCAAATTATGAAAATTAAAAAATATGATTTTAGACGTATCTTATTTTAGGTTACACTTGATTCAGAGAATATATTGTGCTCAATTTATGAGAATCAGCAATTATTAGTAATGCCAATTTATAATACATAATTAACGTAATATGTAAAATTCTAACATTTCAATTCTGTACATGGTAAACTTTCGAATAGGCTTTAGATACGAGGCTATATGCCATCGCGGATTTATAAATAAGCTTATCAATGTCATGAAATACTTCACGCTATCGGGAAAATTTTTTATTATGATACACTTTATAAACAAATTTATTACAAAAATATCTTTAAATTTATTTAAATTCACGTAGAAGAAATTAGATGTATCGACTTGAGTTACGATTTGTAAACTTTTACAACTTTTATTATTGTTTAGTTAATTAATTAGATTACATTAATATTAATTTTATTTGTCAAGAGGAAAAATTCATCTTAACTATGAAATTTAAAATAAATTTATAAAGACACAGGTTACAATTAAAATATTTTATCAAGCAAAAGTTAATAATTGTTTGTAATAAAAATTGTTTAATTTGCATACGAAATCTGAATTAGTTTATAATTCATATTGTAAGCTAATAGAATTTATATTGATGTTGCTTATTCCTAAAAGAATTTAAATCAAATTATAATAAGAATATCGACAAATTGATTTTTTGTCAAATAATGTTCGATAATTTATCTTTAAATGCAATATTTTTATTTTACTACCAATTAATTAATAATTAATCAATTATAAGTGAATTTCATGACGCCTTATGTCTCATGCTTTATATAAGCCGGTTGCATGTAAACTTTTAATGTAAAGTCACGATACTCTTGTTTTCTGTAGATCGGTAAAGTTACGGAACCTTCGAGGCAAACAAAAGAAAAAGAGTTTAAATTAAATTAAATAAGATATGCTAGTCGAAAAAATGTAGCATTGGCCTTCACATTGATAGATGGAAAGAAACTAATAGAAAAACCGACCGACGATACAGCATTACTTAATAGTTCTCTTGCATCAAGATATGCTCAAATTAACCAATTAAGTCGGGGGAAAATCAATTGTCGATTAATTCATGCTCGTAGCTCAGAAACCTGGAGATAAAAAGATGAGACAAGAGAAAACAGTAGACGCAATGAAAAGTCTTGTGATAGCGATCAAGTTCTATGCGTCAAAAGGTTTCCATCTTTACGCTCTTCGTTGCCTTAATAACTAAATGCAACAAAAAAAGATCTCGAGGTAGCTTATCAGTGTTCACGGTACACTCTAGAGAATCACAGTAACCTAGTGACCCGTGTCTAGAAACCGTTAGAATTCCGTTGCGATTCCCCTACGTGCACGCGTCGCCCGATCTCTGGATGCGGGATGCTGCGCCAGACGTCACGACACGATTCGGATTCTTTCATCTGATAACTCACGCCATGAGAAAAAATGGTGGCTGCCGCTTTCAGCCTAATCGTTATATAATTGGAAGAGTGCCTGGATGGCGCACTCGGAAAGGAATGCCTCTCCTTTTATAACTTCTGCGGCTTCCAGAATCACCGGCTGCAGCCAATGTAATTTTCGGCTCGGGCTTGCCTTAACTGCGCTTAACTCATGCAAGATCCACGTGATTTCCGTGCCTGACGAAAATCAATGTTTGAAAAAGAATTTTGGGCGGGCGCACATGAAAGATGTGAGAGAAGGAGGATTAAGCAACCCTTCTTTTTGGACTTTAAACTCCAGAAACTAGACTGATTCATCCGCAGAAAAGTCGAGGCAAAGTACAGCACTCCCAGTACTTGGTCTTAGATCGATTGCTGATCATGGTATTTTGTTTCTTCTCTAAACTGCATCGGTAAAAGAAAGTCTTTGAATCAAGTTCCGTGCAGTAACGGTTAATTTGCAAGGATTTCGATACGAGTAAACGAGTGCTTTTTTATTGCTGAGTAATGGTGATTTGGTACTTTTCTAAACTCTCTAGTCTCACTTTAGCTATCTAAATATAGATTTCATTATATACAAGAAATCATTTGGATAAAATTATTTTTGTCCACGTATATCATGCCCGCAAACGCCTGCATTTTACGATATACTCATATTTTGTCTGCGTACGTCTAGGAATAACTTTTTGTTATTTATTCACACCTAACTACGTAAAGTTTTTAATTCAAATTATATTCAAAGTATTTAAACTCTTGAAATAAAATTCCGAAACATAAATATTTTAATCTTTTATTTAATTACATTTGATGATTTCATATCTTATCTTTAATTGCAGTCATAATTTCAGTAATTAACAAATTCTTATACGCAGAAGGATTGCACACGTGTACTTATTTTTAAACGCACGTTTTTATTTGTAATATAGTCATTTTTCATATTTACATTAATAAATCACGTAGATTTGATTTAATAAACACTTAATTTTTTTTGACTATATTACTTATGTTATCAAAACTAATTTAAAAGATATAAAACTATGAATTTTATAATGGTAATAAACCCATTATTTTTTATACATACAATAAGTATAAATTTACAAGATTTTCAAAGTAAACAAAAATCTTGATACACTATTCAAGAGGTCATAAAGTGAAGGTTTCAAGCTTTCAAATACATGTTAAAAAATCTCGACGCCTTTCACCGAATAATACAAGTTACTGAGCTTAAAATTTTGATGTGTATAATATATTTATAAAAAAATACATTAGAGAATAACGAATGGAAGGAAGTGGAGAAAATTTAAATAGAGCAATGTCAACGAGCGTGGATAAACAACATAAAGAAATTTAAATATGCAAAGGAATTTAGACGTATCATAATAAAGAGCATGAAAGAAAAACAATGTATGAGTGTGTGTAAAAAAAGAGGGAGAGAAGAGGTTTGGAATAAAAATCTTAGCAAAATTCATGATGGGTAAATATGGGACGAAAGGAAAAAATCGATGGTTGAAGAATGAATGGGTAGATTGTATAAAGAAGAGAAAGAATAAATGGGACACAACATGTAAGTGCAATAGAATTTAATGTAAGCAGATGGGAAAATAGTATGAAGGGAGATAGAAGAGATATAAGTTCAATGTACAATATCACTGGGAGAGAGAGAGAGAGAGAGAGATAATAGAAAACAGGAAAGCAGAATATTAAGTGAAAACCGTATGTGCAAATCAACCGTAAGTATGAATATTAAGTGAAAAGTCGTATGTGCAACACGTGAAATGTAACGTCAAGCGTAAAGATTCTATAAATACAGATACTTGATTTATTTATAGCAAAAAGTCACCAAAGCATTTCACGTAAGAAAGGTGTTAATTTACTGTAAAGAATAATAATTAACTTCTTAGATCAAGTGCTGATCGATATAAAATTGGCTGGTATAAAAAGAAATGTATGGATGTATATTCGATTATTATAGGGTGTATATTATTACAATAAAGAAATCATCTGCTTGTAAAATATATCAAATATTATAATTAAACTATTATTATTTAGAAGATAAAAATACAAAAATAACTAAAAGTTAAATATAAAAAAGCTAAAAAGTTAAATATAAAAAGTTAAATATAAATATAATTAAGCTTTCAAAACTCATTTTTTATATTTAAAGCCAAATCAATAAATAAATCTAAATATTTTAAAAGTATAATAAAATGGTAATTTTAATTTTAATTAATTTAATTTATTTGAATTATGATTTCATTTATGAGTTTTAAAAATTTTAGTTTTTCATTTATTTAACTCATTTACTTAAAGATAAAAAATATATCATCAAAGGATCGTATATGAACATGAAAAAATCTATGAATCAGTACATACAATCATTTTCAAGCAATTTTACTTTATCTGTTATCTATGTTTATGAATCTAAATTATTCCAATATATAGCATATAATATTTTGATTTAAAACTTGAGGAAATTTTTAGAAATCTATGTATTTTTTAATTTTATTAGCGATTTCAAATATTGATAAAATAATAAACGTTTTCATTTCAAATATTAAAAGGTATTCTTTACTTTACAAAATCGTATATACTAAAATAAAGCTTAAGCATGATTTATCAATCGTTATAAATAACGCAAAAATTACAAGATATGATAGTATTCTACGGTCGTGAATGTATGTATATTTATTTTTAAATTTGATAAAACGTTTGTTTGAACATAAATCGGTTATTTAGGTATTTATTATTTTTATGTTAACAAATTGAAGGCGTTCAAAATACAATTTAAAAATGAAATTATGACTAATTGATCAATGTATAATGATAAATATTTCAAATATAAGTAATGAATAATACACTATTAAACGTTCTTAATAAATTTAACAATGTTTTTCAATTACTAAAATAGTCATGGAATGTATGTCTAGTGATTAAATTATTTAAAAATAATATATTTTACTTAGATATGCAATTAAATGTACAGTTTTAATTTATATTAATTTTTAACAAATCTCAGAGAACATTCAGCGCCTATCATGGAAGTAATAATAATATTGATGATGATGATGATGATAATAATTATTAAATAATTTATTTATTTGTATTATTAATATTTTTAATCTAATAATATTGTTATCATCATCATCATCATTATTGTTGTTGTAAAAATTTAATCCAATTATAAAACAAGAAACAATAAATAAATAAAATAAAATTTATGAAAAATTTTAACGTTCAGGTTTCTTTTGAATATAGTTTTATAAAAAATACAAATGGATATTATGGATTTGAATATTAATTTTCATGGAAAGTTTCCCTAGAATTTTTAAGACATGTCTTTATAAGTTATTTTTAATTTCGTTCCTATTTATACGAACGTACTTATTCGCTTGTTACTCTTTCAATTTACGTCTTTTAAATTTTCTCTATCAGCAATATTTTATACATTCTTTTTTTGGTTTATTTTGTTATTTGGTTCATTAAATTTTAAATATCACCTTATTAATATCTTATGACTAAATAAATATGGTCAATATTATTCGATTTCGAAAAATATATGTTTTTTACCTGTACTAATGAAATTCAAATTTCTTATTTACTTTACTGAATATATTATACAAATACGTAATATAATATATATATAAATTTTCATGTATATAAAAAATGAATTTTGAATTTATTCTCAAAATGATGAAATTGATATGTTTTATATTGGTAGCACACTAAGATTATGTATCCACTTAATTTGTAAATGCGTAAAAATTGTGACGAAATACTAATATTTATCATTTGATAGTTCATTTTGTTGTGGATTAAGTTCATTCATCATATAATTCAAGATCAATGAGATTAACTTAATCGTGATATGTTAATTACAATTTATGTTTGATTGTGTATATAATTAAATAATCAATTTATCAAAGTATAAAAAAATCTTTAAATTTGATAATGCCATATTTTATCTTATTACAAATTTAACTTTTTGTTAAGTCCCAATTTTATTATTATAATTTACCGCAATGTTTTTAATAAGTCTATAATTATACCCAATATAATGTGGCAACTTTTTTAACTTAATAACTTTGCTTTAATACTACAATTACAAAAAAATGTAATTTTCAAAATTTTTAACATATAACTTATTTATGCACATAAGCAATTAATTTTAGTAGTGGCAATTTACGTGTGTAGTTTCTCCAACCACGTACACTACAGAAAATTGAATAACTTTTATGCTACCATAGTTAGCTTTCACCATACTTTTTATGTATTTATTAAAATTCAATAAAAATCTATATTTTTTTAAACTTTCAAACTTTAGCGTAATCGATAATAAATTAAGCTTTAGCGTCTAACGATTGCATGTTCGATTATTTATATTGAAATGATTTTTTAGTTGATCACTATTGTTTTAATAATTTTATACAAGAGTTGAAAATACTATAACTAAAAAAAGCTTGTGTATTTCATACAAAAATTGCAAAAAAATGATTAAACCATCAAATTAGTGCGAATGGATAATAATAAAATTCATATATTATTATTGCAAATTTATGGTCGTTTTTTTTGGTACATTTAAATATAACCTATTTTACTTGAGTCTTATATAAACAGAAAACTATAAATCATATCGAATACTTTGAGTCATTTATTTATAAGTTATAAAATTTTTAACGATGTACGTAAATTCATATACGGTAAAAAAAAATAATGCAGAGTAATTATTTTAAATGTGCTGCACACATCAACATAATTTTCGTATTCTTGTAATTTAGAAATTATAATTTAATAAAATTCCTTCAAAGATTGATCCAAATAGAAAAGGCATTTTGTTACAATTAAACTATCCGATGAATTAATTTTATGATATTTATTTTATGTAATATAATGGAAAAATAATACATGTAAATTTAGATCACCGGAAATTAACCTTTGTTTCAAAGTACGCTATGATTTCATCATACTTTTACGATGAATAGGGAGACCGTGTAATATTTTAATTATTTATTTTAGATCAGTTATTGATGTATGTTTAATAAGAATTGGTTTTATCAAAGATAATGTTATGACCCACCTTATTTGTGATTGAACATTAATCTCGTTTTTTGTTTGAACATTAAAACGTTTTCAAGGTTAAAAAAACTTAATTAGATAACATCAGCGATAAACTTCACGGCAAACTGTTTTCTCGAACGAAGTTTTATTTCAAAATAAAATATTATCCGAATTATTGAAAAAAAAACAAAAAAAAAACAAAAAAAAAACAAATAACGCATTAATTATTTGAGTTTTCTAATGTAAATAGTAGACGTATAATTGGTGTGTGGTTGGTTACCGCTGTCTACTGTCTTCACTGCCATTGATAGAGCTAGAACATCGGAAATTGAATTTCCAATAATTTCACCAACATTTTAATAATTTACAGAACTTTACGTCTACTCGTAAATTAAAAATGTGTATGTTTAACTTTATAAAGATGTTTCTCTAAAATGTCAATTCTCGTTTTTTCAATCAAAAACTCGCGAACGTAAAATATTAAATAGACAAACAAGTATGTTTAAAAAAATTAAAACATAAGTATCCGTAACTAATTGATGTTTCAATATTTATTTCTAGTGTGACAAAACTATTAAAATTTTTGTAATATTATTCATCCGTTATTATTGGTGGATTCTCTTGTAGCAGAAGGCTAATAATCGAATGGGGAGTACAGCCCACGTGTACAGATACTGACTAATAAAACTAATATTCCACTGACCAGTAAGTATGTTTTTCAATATTTTATTCGACCCATTCAATAGTATTTCTATTCTTGAGCGAAACATTACACCTGCTTGTCTCATATTTTTTTTTTTTTTTCAATATTCAATATTGTCTATTTTATCGCCCTTATTTAGTTCGGTAATAAATTTTTTCCTCCTATTGAATCCAAATACGCTATTTAGGAACAGCTACTGAGATCCGTCTTCAAAGTTCGTAATTTAAAAAGCACAGAACTAGTTTATTTCTACGATTAACTATTTTGCAATGAAGAAAATCGATAAAGTTTTCGTCTCTGAATGAATTTAATAAAAAACTAATTTTCTCTGTATTTTATCATGAGATTCTTATCACTGTCAGATATAAATAAGAAAATTACCTCGAAGTACTCGTATGAACTTATTTAAAAAAACTATTGATGCATATTAGACGAGAATTAATTGAGAAATGTTATTTGAAAAGTTTGTTCAATATTTTAATAACTTTCGTATTGAACAAGTATTTGAAAATAATAGATAACAATAACTTTTTATTATTTCAACATTGATATATTGATTTAGTTATTTTCTTCCTTAACCCTACTTTTTCTAACTACTTTTTAATATCGAGAATAATTCTAGTGTTAATAAGTCATTAAGAAATAGTTAATTATACTAATTTATAAAGAAATTATTTTCATTTCTCTCTACTTGAATTATAGCCAAGACAATGGATAAAGATTCTTGTTAGATTCTCTTAAAATATAAGATGATTGAAATTTTAATGGTGACACTTTGTAAAAAAAAATATTTGATCGACCCTATAATTTTATTACGTGCGTTAATTAAAAAAACTATGATTAAAAATTGAAATTAAGAACAAATTTTTTACACACCGAAATAAGAGTGACTATTAAAATAACGTAAACAAGTTTATTAAAAGGAAGAAGAAGATATTGAAAAACCGATTATGGCCAATACTAGCGTTGAGCTCTGACACGAGCTACTTCACAATAAGTGGTGTCAAGAAGATCGATCATGCGGCAGCGCTATGGTTAACGAATTTAAAGTATTGGAATTGACTGTATTTATAAACGATAGATATTGTCAACCAACAGTGTGTAACAAGGAGTAGAGAGAAAACGATATTGTTCAACGATAGCTGACCTCAATTTGACAATTAAAATCCGCTGAATCTGTAGTAAAATCTTATATTTCCTTAGCTTTCTCACACATGTGCGCGTGCGCGAACTTTCTTCCTTTTTTAACTTTGTAAGTCAACTTCTCGAGAATATCCAACCATTAATATCGCGACTACAAGTGCAAAATGAGTTTCTCGATTGAACGAATTGTGCAGGCACACAAACACAAGGAGTGTTACGTGAGCCGATAAATATGCATGTCAACCTCAATTTAATTATAATCAACAAAACGTGCGCTTAGTAATTTAGCTTGATTGAGTAGACTAATCCGCCGATTTTTCGAAAGGTTTTCATATGGTATTCACTTCGTATTTTCTGCGTCCTTGGACTTCTGATCATTGTCATTCGAATATATTATGCGATTCTTCTTTGGACGAGACGTCACGTCTGAAGAAAGACCTTCGGCCATGGCTTCTGCACATTTGTTATACAAGAATATAATAAAATATCTTCGAAACGAGCGAGGGTTCGTTCATATTAATAAAATTAACGTCTTACTGCGTAAATAACTTTGCTTTGTATTCAGCAGCTAATATTGAAAAGAATGCCCAATTATAAAGTATATTTATTCTGATATCGTTAATCACAGGAAACGGAGAATTTTCCTTTAATATACTGATATCTTACGTCAATACTATTCTTGCATTTGATTAAAACGTATTTGTTACTTTTTCGTACTCTTTGCACATCTTATTTTATTCAGTTTACTTTGAATCGTATAATAAATTTCTATCTAAAATATAAGAATGCACATTTTATTAGATAGCTTTTAAAAAGATTTCCATTTTTTAATACAAATTCAAATAAATTAATTTATGATCGATTTTGTTAATTAAATTAAGATCCATATAATCTATGGTACGAGCAGAAAAAAGAATAAATAAATTAAAAAATTTTAAAGTAACAGAAGCTACACCAAGCATGAGAAAACTCACATAATTTATTCAAAATTTACGAGAAAGTAGAGTCGAGTTACCTAGTAAAAATATAGTAAGGATCAAAAATATCAAAATTGCAATGATGTGTCTTTCTATATTTTTAATTGACATTGTATATAAAAATGTAGAAGATATACTGCGCTATACTTTTTTTATTGCATAATAAACGAAAGCTTTATTTAAGTTCTCAGTTTTTTGTTAACAGCACATAAACATTTCAAAGATTCATCATCGATTGGTCAATTAAAATTACCTTTTTCAACGGTCTATAATCTTTCCAATAATTTCTGTAATCTTTGTATAATCGTTGCATAAATGTTATGAAAGATAATGGATGATTAATCAATTACTTTTTATTAAAATTATGTAATATAATAGTTAGATGTTACTTTTGAGTAACTTGCTACATTTTTAATCTGAAAAATAAAATTTTAAATGTTTTACCAAAACGCTAATTGTATTTTTTATAAAAAGAAAGTATCATTCTAGTTTATTGCAAAACTTAAAAAGTTCCATAAAATTAGTTAAAATTTTACTAGATTTATTTGAACTAATAAAAGTGTTATAATATATAGTTTTAAAATTATATTTGAGATATCGAACTTATATTGTTGGGCTTATATATTTTATTGATTATTTCAATTATTTTGATTTAATATTTATTATTTTGTTTTTACCATTTTCAATGTCTTTAACATTTATGAGCTCATATATTTATATAAATAATTTTTATTATTTGAAAATTGTTTGTTCTTTCATAATTAATATTTTTACTTATAAACATTTTTTATAAATCGTTTAAATATCTAATTCATGAAATACAAGTAATTTATTATATTTTTTTCTACAATTAAAAATTTGTAATTTAAAATACAATTTATCTATTAAAGATATTTTTAAAGGAAAAATGAAATACCAAATGGCCAATTAAAAATTCATTATGGGCAAATAATATGTACAAAATACTTAAAGTGTTCAAATATATGTATAAAATATCTGCACCGTTCAAATAATATCTACATAATATCTATACTGTTCAAATAAAGTTTAATCATAATATTTTTATTTTAAATTCTTAAAAATTCTTAAAATATCTTTCTTAAATAACAAAAAACATAAAACGTGGTTGATTTCTTATATATTTGAAGTTATCATAAAATTTTGTTATTTTACAATGAAAAAAGGATTCGATTTTCCGAAATTTTATGTAAAATCATAAACTTGCAAATGTGGAACTCAATAAATAAGAAACTATAAATGACTAATTTTATATAATAACACATTTATTTTGTTAATATAAAAAATTGCGTATGATTCATATATAAAGAAAAATAATGTACTCTTTATACAAATAATAAGAATTAGTTCTTATTACTGTATACTACAATAATTACACCTATGTATTAAATAGAACAACCTAATATTTAAATTTTTTTATTGATTAAATGATAAATAATGAATCGTATTAAAAAATAGAGATAAAAAGCTGGACATAATTTATAATACTACTATCAGTTTTTATTATTTATTTATTATTATTAGTTTACGAATACCACCGGTATTTATTATTATATTTTGTAATAAATCTAATTTTGTGCGTGATCGGCACCAACTAACGTTATTAGTAAAAAATTATATATTAAGCTACGTAACATTCACGGGTTCAAATTATTTCAGTTATTTAGTTTTTAGAAATTAGCGACAATGATAAAAGGATTTTTGAGATTAATATTTTGTAATTTAAATTTACCTTTAATTAAAAACTAATAAATAAATCCAATATTTAGTTTAAATTACAATTTACTTTATTCAAGTTCATTATGAAACTTGAAAAGTTTCATAAAATATATTACTAAAATTAATTTAGATATTTATTAAACAACTTTCTAGACAGTCACTTGTTTAAAATATGATTATATATAATGTATAATTTTTTTCTTGGCTTTCTTCTTTCTTTCATAATTAGAAAGAAATTTTTGTTGGATATTATAGATTTCTTAAAAAATACAGTTTTATATTATTAATCTTAATTTTAATTAAATAATTTCTAGATACGCATTAGAAAATATTATTATAATTTAATTTTTGTAAAAATTTGTGTTTATTACGTTGAACTTTCAATATATTATATTTGAGTCCTACATTTAAAATTGTTGGTATGATTTATTGACAATGAAATAACCAACGCAAGATTATTTTCTTTGGAATCCAAAACGTTAAGTTACGTAAGTTGTAAGAACTTAGCTTAATCCTTATGAGCTCAAACATGTAATGGACTTCAATGATATGGCTACTATACGTACATGCAGATAATCCATGTAATATAATTACATTTTATTTTCAGTTATATGTATTATATTAAAATAGAATATATTTTGAAGAAATTTTAGTTCTTTATAACTTTAACATAATTAATTTAATATAATTAATTTAATAAATTACAAGTTAATATAATACAATTGATCAAATAAATATTTATTTAGTTAAAAATTTTAATATACTTATATTTTAAATCAATATATTCAATTGAATATGATTTAAAATAATTAATGGATTTATTAAAATAAATTTTCATTATTATCAATTTAATTACTATGATTATAATTTACTTTTTTACTTTCAATATTAAATAAATGCACTGCTGATTCTAAATATATAAAAAAACATTTTTAGATCGAAGAATTTTTAATCTAATGAAATTAAAACATGTGCATACTTGGTTTGTTTAAACTTATAGTATTCTGTTATTGAAATTGATAACTATTATTTAATATGTGAAAGATAAAAAATAAAGCAATAATAACCTCTACTTATAAATGGCATATTGTATTACGTTTTATAATTATAATATCATAAATCTGAATAAATATTGTTAATAAATGTCAGCCGATTTATTAAAGGTTTTAGATTAATTATATCTGACACGCGTAGATTATAGTTAGTAGGTGAACGGTTGTCAAAATTATGAAAATGAACGAGAAATAAATTGAATCATTGCATACATATTAATTTATATCATAGTCTTAATTTTAATAATTATAGTTAATAATAATATTATCGAAGTGAAAATATTCTAAAAAATTAATCAAGTTTTTTTTTTGTAAATAATGTAATTCTAATCTTGATATGCAATTTTTTAATATTCTCTCCGTTTCTAATTATTTATTAATAAAAAATTAGACTAAAAAGAATCAAAATTTTGGAATATGGCTACGTATACGAAATAAAATATTTCAATTTTAGACTAATGAAATATTTACACATTACATATAAAAATTTACAAATTCTTTTTTTTCATTCATGTGCATATTTATAAGTATAAACACATCAAGAATTAATGCTAATATATATAAAAGTATAATTTTTTATGTTTCATAAACGGATAAATCAGGCAAATCGATTTTCAACTTACGTTTCATCAGAATACTTTTCTTTCCTACCTGGCATTAAATTCCTACGTTTTATTAATGATTATACACAGAAATATCAAATTAATTTAATTATTTTTTAGATTATTAATTTTATCGTGCATATATAATTAATTTTTTTTAATAAATATAAGTTTAGAAGCAGAATTAACAATTTTGAAAGTTGTTTGATACATATTTCGACACAAATATATACATTATTTTTACAGTGAATTCAATAGCATAGATTAATCTTAAATCATTTTAATATATTCATTCATAATAAATTATAAATGTTTCGTATTTATTTCATAAAATGGCGAGTAAAAATTACATTTTTTAATAGTTTTCACTTTTAACTAAAAATTAGAAAATATTTAAAATTAAAGAATATTATTTATATTTAAATCAAGGTTTCTTCAAAATATAATATTTTTAAAATAATCACAATTTTTAGTATTTATTTTTATTGCAAATGATACTTTTGAAGTATTTCAAATAATTTTATCCTATTTATCGAGAAATTTTATACGTCTAAAATAAAAAAATTGTTTTGTGATTACGTGATGTATATTACCACTCTTCAATTTATTATATAAAAATAGTAAATAAAAAGTAGAATTTTAAGTGTAATAATAAAAATGTGATAAACATTAGTAACATCAAAGGATTGAAATTACCGTATTATTTATAATTTTTTTATTCAATAATTAATCGTGTTATTTATTAAATATTTATAAATCCGTATTACAGAGAAAAATGTAGTTATCTAAAATTACATATGTATAATTAAACGTAACATTGATATTCATATAATGATAATTTTTTTAAATCGACGTAAACCAAAATATATTTATGCTTATATAAAATAAAAATAAAATATATTTATCTGGAATAAACAAAAATATAAATTACATAAAATAATTTATGGAAAATTTTTATTTGATTATCTTTATTCACTTTAACTATACATGGCTTATAAATTAGAAATTAATTTCTTTACATCTAATTATAAATATTATTTTTTTTAAATAACTATTAGAAAGGATCTATTACAAATATTTTTCATTAATATAAAATGCTTGGATTATTTGGAAATTAAAAAAAAATTGTTTTTTTTTTTAATTTTATTGTCTTATCGCATCGTTCGTCCTTAAAAGGTATCGATGAATTTTGTTGATTATTTTAACAATGATTAATTAGCTGAAATATTTTATTGATAATAATTAGATACAATGTTAAATAATAATTTATCAAGATTCAAATTTGGATTGTAATTGCTTTATTAGGTACATCACTACGAATAAAAATGCACTTAGAATAATTACAAATTACTCCAAAACAAATAAAAAACGTGATTAAAAAATATTTAGTTGTTAAGGTATTTGAAGCATGTATTTATTAATTATTAGTAAATTCGTTTATTTAATTATAAGTATTAATATTTAAAGCGTATACTTCAATATATAAAAAAAAATATATATATACTATATTGATATACTAATAAAAAATTTGAATCTTTCTTCTAAATTTCTCATTGGTAATCTAATTTTAAACCTTAAATAAACATTTTTTATTAGAACTTCGTATATTTAAATTATATGAAGTTTTAATTTAATGCTTTAAATTAAATAATAAAGGTATTTAGCAAAAATAGTGAAAAAAGCAACGAGACACTATTTATAACTTTTAATTATTAAAAATTTTTTGTTTACACACTTTATGATCATTATCGTAAAATTTGTATGAGTTTTCCATAATTACATTTTAAAATAGTTATATTTTCAATTGTATCAAGTACAATAAACTACAAAATTTTAGTCATCATCATACAAAATGATTTGTATATCCATTCAAAAATTAATACATTTATAGCCAAATTGATCGAACCTCAAAGTTGATGGGAAAAAGCTAATTTTTGAACTCGTTAAATAAAGTGCAGAATTAAACAACTATTTTTATTGTAAGCAAATGTAGGAAAATTTATATGACTCATCAAAACTTATCTGCATTAATAAAATAGCAAGGTCTCAGGTAGTTTGTTAGAAAAACGAATTAGCAAGGTGTACCGAAAGGAAAGTACCGAGAAAAAAACTTGAGAAATTTGTTTTTTGTTGATCGACTGGTCACTTGTTTGTTAAAGGTCGAAATAAGTGCTAAAACTATTGTCAAATGTCTAAACAAATCAACACTTATTTTAAACAAAACATGAATCAAGCATACGCAATTGCCGATGTAGAAGGAAATCTTTCGAACTCGCGTAGAATTCTCATCGAACGATAAAACAGGAAAGCAATTTTTTTACGTTGTACCACAATAAAATTTATCTTAATAAAAGCAGATTGAAAGTGCTTTCTCTCTCTCTCGTTCTCTCTGTATCTTTTTCTGTCACTCGCGGTTAGCTAGATCACAAACAAGCTCAAACAAACCCAATGCTTGAATAAAGTTTTATCAGCAATGGTCTGATGAAAGTTGATAGGATAGCGGATTGAACTACGAAAACCAGTCTCAATTGGTTTATTTCCCCTCTCAGGGACCAATCGACTCTTCGACCGAGCGGTTCACAGCCTTCTGATAAAAGGGGCAGTCGTACGCGGCGAAGGTCGAGGACAAGAGGCGACTTACGTGCGGCTTTTGAGCAGCTTCGCCGGCGGTGGCGCCAATCTTCGGTCGTCCATTCAATGGTCCATGGATAGCCGCACAATTTCGAATGGAACGGCCATTTCGGCTCAGACAGCCCTAGAGGCGAACCGAGAGAAGCTAGGAAGAACCGGCGCGGAAATTTGAGGCGCACTAATACACAAATTTTCAAATTGATTCAACGGCGTCTCGCCACTGACTGACTGCTGCAACGCGCGCCGCTCAGTTCTTGACGGCGTCAGCGGCGGCGGCTGCGGCGGCGGCCGTCGACAGCGGCAGTGGCAGCGGCAGCAACGGGGCCGGTCGCCGACTCGCGGCTTCCCGGCCGAGCCTGTGTGTATGTGCGTGCATGTGCGTGCGTGCGTACGGTTCGCGGACGAACGGAGATGGCAATGACGCCGGGAGAGGCGGATGCCAAGCGATTGGTCGATTTCGATCGTGCGCAGGTGCCCTTTTTGTGGTTAAAACTGGCGGCCCTCTGCTCTCGCATTGCGGAAGGGGGTGGCGGTCGTTTCCTGCTTTTCTACTTTTTAGGCGAAGGAAGCGTAGCGAAACGCCATGGTAACCTTTTAAAACGTGTCTGGCTAGAGTAGAAGCGACCGTGGCGATAATGCAGTGCGTTACGCAAAGGCGAAATAAATCAGCGATCAAAATAAAGTTTCGTGGCTGCAGAAGAAAGAAGACTGTAGCCAAGGCTAATCCTTCTATATGCCGTTGTCGAACTATATTGATGTTTTAAGCCCTGAAAGTAGCTTGTAAGTGTAAAACCTTACCGAGCTATTACCATAATCGTTCCTCACCTTGTCCCACCTACATTTATTTGGCAATTGATTTAAGTTTTTAAAATTACACTTCTTCCTACTTCTGTTTTACGGATTATAAAAATCAGATATTTTTTGGAAAATGTTTAAAGTGCGACAAAAAGTTAAGAGTATTTTAAAACCATAGCGAAAGCGTAGTTTGGTTTTGATACCTATGTGAAAGCTATAAGATAATAAATCGAAAAAATAAAGATATACTGTATAATAAGTACACTACCGTGCAATAAGTATATTAGTTTACTACATTTTAAATACGCGCACATTAAACTAAATTTCTACAGATAACCGTAAAAAGGAAAAACAAGATAAGTTAAAAATAAATTTTCAAATTCATCATAATTGGAAAAATGTCATCGGTTTGGTCTACCTAAGTACTGTTTACCTGATTATCTGATCACTAATTCATTTTATTCGTAAGCTTAATATTTCTTAAATATTATATTTATAATATACTTATTTATAATTGTAATTACTAGTAATATAAATATTACATTTACTTATACTTTTACATTCTATTTATGCTTATATTAATATGTGCATATTCTATACACAAAAGCGAGTGATAAATGCACATTTTAGAATGCGAGAAAAATAATTTTACTATTTTCAATAAACTATAAGTATAAATGTCGCTATAATTTTAATATTAAATACTTAATGCATGGTCATTACTATTTTATATTTGCAGATTATATATAATAAAATAGATATATCGTGTATCTAAAACATTAATCAACTAATTTAAATTAATTGAAATTTGAAATAACATATATTGTATAAAATTAACAAATAAGTTGATAAATAAAAAATAAAAACTTTCTAATTAAATTTAATTCGAATCAATAATTTATAAAGTAAAAAATGTAACATAAAAAAGTCTACAATATTACTTATTTGTTATACAATATTCTTTTAAATACAAATATAAAAAATTTAATTTATATAGTTTTGAAATTTTTGAATAAATAGATTAACGGAAAAATATAATGAGATATACCGTCTTGATATCATCTCAGTTTTTATTTGCTAATTGAATTTTTGTCATTTGTTAGTTAAAATTTTCTTTTATAATTTCCAGATGTTTTTTCAGTAGTTAAAAGAAAATAATACGAAAATTATGTAAATATCTAATATACAAATATTTTAAAAACGCAATCTGTAAATACTTAGTAATTTATTTAAAATATTAAAAATTTGTATTTTTATCAATATAATGTTTAATAATATTTCGATAAATAAAATAAAAATTTGGTTTAATTTTCACCTATTTGTTTCATATTATCCTATAATAGAAATCAGATAGAAATTATAATTTTAAGAATTGAAATTGAAATTGAAATTCATTCTAAATTCTAGAACGAATATGTGGTGATGCATATTGTAATATGAACTGCTGAAGTGAAATCGTATAAGTATTGTATTAAGTATCTTAGAAATCAATTTTTATTAAATAATATTTAAGAAAAAATATCAGAGAATAGAATTTAGTTATGTACTATCTTGTTAAATATTACACAAGACATTTGTTATAGTCAAATACATTATTTATTGAATACAAAATTGAAGAATAATGCAATTATTTTTCTGTTCTTATTTTGAAATTTAAATATGTATTTTTTTTTCAAAATTTGTGTATTTTAAGATGTTATCATCGACTGAGTCTGGTAGATCTACCTCCATATATGAAATTTCACGATTAATACTGTAGTTTTATTCGTGTAATTATGAAATGTTTATTGTTGTTGTATTCTTTATATTTTATTATAATTGGTCTCGTGTGTTACACTCGCTTGTATAATATGTTTTCGATATTTATATTTTTACCTTGACGAATCTCAACGTTAGTAAATAAATGCTGAGTCTTTGCATATAATCGACTGCATACACAGATAATGCATAAATAATTTTTTAAAGCACTACTGCATAAGAGTTAACGTAACTCTCACCATTATGTGCACCTCTTTGAAACGTCATAACTGAAATCGCGAAAAAATAAACTTATTTTACAAATCGATCTTTTATAGCAGACTGCGAGCTGAATAATACGCATTAATAAAAATTTAGTAACCTTTTCACAGAAAAAAAGAAAAAAATTACTAAATTTTGAGAACGCAATGTAAATTACGTTATTAAATTTATGTGGAGATTATACGATAATTGTTAATATTTTAAATCAAACTCCTATTGATTTAGATACTAAAATTTAAATTAAGCATATGAAGAATGATATAAAATACATGTTTTTTATTTTCATAAATTTATCATTAAATCATCATCGCATAACATGCAAATATAATTAACTTGATAACTTTGATTTTGTACATTAACAATTGTGGCAATTTGTAACAATTGTTGTCAGGCTTGCGGATTTAAACATAAGACCCATAGTGAACCTGAAAGTGCGGAACACAGCCAACTGTCTAACCTGTATATTGCGAGATTTCTACGTACAATGAAACTACCCACATAGCAGAGGTGGTAAAAGTGGGCTCTTTTGTACACGCGAGTTGACGTTGAATATACCCACATACGCCCCACCTAGAGACTAGAATTAAATTTATATCGGAACTGATCAGAGCTCGGAAGGGGAATGTTTCTTCGTCTTTCACGAGCCCATGAAATTTTGAAAATGAGGATAAGGAAAAAAAGAAAGTAGTGCCTGTGTTCCACCGCAAAAAGCCCCGCATACGAAGTAGCGTTCAGGTAAATAAGCGCACACTCGCACAAATGCAGTCGCAATCCGATTCAGCCAAGACTCGATATTCTTATTTTTTATCTCCCATTGTGTGGCAATTTCACTTAAAAAATCATTGCGCGTGGCTCGCGTTTCCAACGTATCGATAGGATCCGAGGTAAATGGTGGTGGTGACCGCAACAGCAGCAACAACAGCAGTGGGTAGCTGAGTGCTTCCGGAAGTTTGAACAGCCAAAAGAGCATATATATAAAGTGCTCCTCTTTTGCTTCTTATTTCTCTTTTGCTTGAGCCTTTTTTGTCTCCTTCACTGCTCTGCGCACGTTCAAGAACTATTCTTTCCCGCGGGCCTTCTCACACTCTCGAGCCTCTTCATCCTTTCCCTCTTATTACTGCTTTTGCACCAGCTTCATTATTGTTACTTCTTTTTCTTCTGTTCTTTCAACTTGCCTTTATCTCTCTTTTTTGCTTCTTCTTTGCTTATGTTTCAGTCTATCTGGAGTGTTAAGCTGTGGAAAGAAAATAATGTCTTATTCGCACGTGGCTGTGGTCAAGTCTTACATTGATGTCCCGATTGAAAAATATTACCAATCACTAAAAATATCCTCGTAACGTTAATGAGCTTTTACTAATGTTTATACAAATGGAAACATTCTAATTTAATTTCAATGGTTTCCAGCCCAAAGTTGTATGTGTTACGTCCCAGTCATAATTAACATAGAAATTGCAAATTAGCCTGGATTCTTTTTTATTACAATTAACTGCTTGTGGGTAGCATAATAATGAAACATCATTGAACTGAATATACGAAGAAAATAAAAACTTATTAAAATTCTTTTGATTTGTTCCTTTTTTGTTCCTTTTTATTGCATCGGAAATATCGCTAAAAAAATAAAAGCTTACATCTTATAAAATCGCCTGGAAACCGAAAAATCTTTTGTAATTTTAACCTATCCATACCAATCAAATTGATTAGTTTTCAATTGTACAAAGTTCTGACCGCGAACTATTGAAAAAGCATTACGCTGGATTCTGGAGTATAGTTTTAGCAATCAATTCTTAAGCACACGAAAGAAAAACCTTTTCGTTCTCATTTAGAGAACTACGTGCGAAATCCGAGTAGTAATTATTATAAATATACTTCAATAACTGTGAATAGACTTTTCAAAGAACGATTTTTGTATGAAATATTAAAGCTATAGTTTAATATAATATCAGCAATAATTTTGCATACTTAGAATAAAATAGAGCGATTATTATGAATACAAACTTAAATTAATAAAGACGAATGCTAATTTGTTTCCAATATCAATATTATATTCGTGGTGTCCAGTAATGCCTTTTTGCTATTAGAGAGATTTGTTTTTTAATTTTTTAGTATGAATCAAATTTAAGCTTTTTGAATTCTCCAGTAAAATATTAAAAATTATTAATAAGACTTTCAAGTTTACAGTGATGGAATAAGAATAATACAATTCAAATAATGTTTGTACATGTTCATTATTTTGTATTATTACTATAACTATAATTACAATTATTATAAAACCTCATAAACATGATAAATTTAAACATCCTAAAAAGATTTAATTTAGAATTTGATTCTAATTTATTTGCGAAGGAATATTATCTATTGAATATTGCATTTTACAGAAGATAATTTATATAAAATTCACAGTACACAATATGCTTGTACAGAATATTTATTACATACATCATTAATATAATTATTTTAAATTAGCGAATGTAAATTTTTTAAATGTACAACATGCAAGTAAAATTAAGGGAGAAAATAATAGAAGAAACAAAATGTATAATCGATAGAAATAATATATTCCACAAAGATTTTTTAATTATTACAACGATCTTTAATAAGAACATGTAATTAAAATTCATGTTTAGCAATAAATTAATACAATTAAATTTATTATTTATTTAATATTATCGAATAAAAGTCGATACAATTTCTTATTGATAAATTAGAAATAAAACGCAGATATAAATGTACTATTAATTATAAATTAAACAAGTTAAAAATTTACGAATATTTCTTTAAATATTTTAGAATATGCTTAAATCTAAGTTAAAAATGTTTAAACTTTGAATTTTTTTTTATAAGGTTTATAATTTCTACGAATTATTTGCATTTTTTTAACTAGATATTTTCTTAAATTATTATTTGAATTAAAGCCATGTAGAAAACTATATTAAAAAATTCCATTTTTACAAGGAAACGTAAGTCTAAAGTAAGTTTCATTAACTTCGATTTTCAATTGACGATAGAAATAAAACGTAAAGATATAAAACGTAGACATAAGTAACGAAAGGGGAATCGATTATAAATTGAAATAGTCACGGTAAGATTTCGTGTATTAATGAGAAAAAAAAGAGTAACTAACACTTGATGCAATAGAAAAGCACCATCCTTGTCGAGGTGACACTCGATTTTTGCTTCGATTGATAGGTTATATCGGAAGATGCTGTCTTTTATTAAAATACTTGAGAGAAATCACATAGAAACAAAGCTAGAACACCGATTTTTGAGTTAGATAGAATCATAATGTTTCAATGTATCTATCATTACGCCCGGAATGTAAATTAAATGTGAACGAGTTTGATAATAAATTGCATACAACTGTAATTCTATATTTTTATTTCTTAAATTTTATATTGATTTGCTCTACTCATACGCGTCGGTGCGGGCGCTAAGCAAATGGCTCTTGTATAAAGTGAAAGAGTAATTCAGACGTTAGAGTCAATCATCTACATTCCCTCTGTAATATGTGTACACTACAAATGGACAGTCTATTGTTGTTTAGCTATATTTTCAACGCGTATTCTCCTGAATTCAGCCTGATGAACATCAGACTTTTATTGTATCTATGATCGAAGAGATAACGTCGATTATAAAGCCAATTCTGTATTGATTTATTTAACGAAAACACGTGCCAGAAATTTTTTATACAATTATTGATTGAGAAGGAGCTTTTAGAATAAAAAAGAAATAATTCAGTTGGTTTAAATAATAAATTGGCGGTAATATACAATTTTATAAATAACCTTATGCGTCATTTAAATTAGATAGAGAAAACAATTAAATTTTCAGTAGTTGTCTGTATTTTTTTACTTAATTTTTACGTTAACCAACTTTACACATATTCGGTTTTCAATTTATGATCTATTCAAAATTATCTAACTTTCCAATTTCCCTTTTCTAGATTTAATATTATCTTTTTATTTTACTTTCGAATAAGTCTTATAAAATAAAGAATTAAACGCATTTATAACTCTGTATTTTTATACCGTGAAGTAACTTATCGTAGTTAGCAAAATTTTATTTTACGGTTATAAAGTTACTAAAAATACACTATTTTTATGAACTTTTATTATTTATTTTTAACGAATAAACGACATTATTTTTTTCTACTCTCGAGACAGATCAAATATAAATATTTATTTCTTATTATTTCAAGAGTTTTTTTTAAACAAGTACACATCTTTTCACTATTTTCAGAATTTATTTTAATCAAGTAATTAAAATAATATTTCTAAACGTGCACATTAATTTTGATTATTTAAATTTTTAATGATAGAAATGAAAATATATGAAAAATATAGAAAAAATATAGAAATGAAAACATGGATATTATAATGATCAAAAATAGTTTGTTTACAAATAATTCATAAGTCATATAATGTATTCATCTTAAAAAGAAACAGATTCAATAATTTCACTTTCAACAAAAAAGTAGATGGTTTTTTCTAATTAATTCTGATGCAACATGACCAAATATTAGATTTTCAGGATAAAAAAAAACTCTGTACAAATATAAATACACATTTCAATTTCTTCAAACTCTATAGACATCATATGTACTCCAAATTTTTATTTTTTATAAATTTTTTATTAAAATGACAAATTCTGCTTGAAATGACAATGGTCGGTAATACTTTAGAAGAATCAATAAAATATTTTCACTTCAAAATTTCTTGCCAGAGTATAAAAGAATCAAAACTTTGAGATAGTTAAAAACAAATAGAACAAAGACATTTTAAATATTTATTTTATTTATTGATCTCACGAGTAAAACCAAATTTATTTGTTCGATCTTTCTTATAAACAAATTAAGTATTAATAAACGAATGAATCGTTTAAATAATATTAGTTGTCATGATAAAGTTTTATATACAATTTATAATAATATAAAATAAAGGAGAAAAATTATTAATTCCTCAGAGGATTCATGAAAAATTTAATTTTAGTAAATACGTGGCCTAAGCATTATAGCATGAAAAAACGTGAATTATACTGTGGAATATAGCAATGGAATTTGTTGGACTAATGACAAGTGTAAGTGACCTTAATCGCAGCTATCACATACTTCACAACTTGCTGTTTAACGTACATCTTTTTCAGCACTTTTGAGTTTGTATTTTTGAAATTAATATCGACAACGTTTGCTATAAAAATATGCATATGTTAGCTTTTAATATTTATTAATTGATTGCGCAGATACGCAATCGGAGAATTTGTTGTAAATACCATTTGAAATTTCATAAAATGTTTAGAATTATTATTAACTAAAGACTATTCAATTCATATTCTTTTAAAAAGAATTATTATAATAGAAAATACTTATTGCATAATTATTTCTGGCGTTAAAAGTTTTAGGTCTCAATAAGTCAAAATTCCTAACAATTTTCTAAATTATATAAAAAATTAATTGAGCTTAAAAATATACTGTATAAAAATATATTACATTTTTTTCGAGAGAAATATAAAATGAGGAATTAATTAATTACTCTGTTTTAGATTCAAAATTTTATAATATTTTGGAATAAATTTCAGACTAATAAATATTATTTAACGTATCGACAATAACCGTTCTTTATAGATATCAATTCATTTAACTAAATTTGGTTATTTATAATGATTAAATTTATGATTTAATATAATATAATTTAATTATTATTTATTATACTATATTAATTAAAAAAATTATATTTATCTTATTTATTTAAATAATAATTATAGTATTTGTTATTTGTTTGCAAAAATAGATAAATTATAAATATTATTATACACGTATTTTGAAACTTTTCTTAAGTAGGAATGATATCCGTTTTAATATAATGCAAAATAACATTATATAATTAATGAATGAAACTTTTAAATAATTATAATTAATAATTATAACGAATAAATATAATTTTTATAAAAAAAAAGTATTGACATATAAATAAATATTTAATTATGAAAGGTGTGTAAAAATTGAAAATAAAACTAATTAAAAAACTTTATCAGTAGCATAAATAATAATAAAAAAATAAAATATTTTAAATTTATTATTTGTAAATGTTATCAAATTTAATCTATACACACAAGTGAATGAAGTATGCACGAACACGTGAACATTGTTATTTAAAAAATCTTATGCTTTTTCTTTAGCAGCAAATAACTACTGCCACATCGGAAATATGAAGTGTGGAAGTTGCAGCGGATGTAGCATCTGTATTGCTACAAGTTTGTTTTGTATTAGCATAGACATAAAAGCAACGTGAACATTTCTCTAATGTTGTTGACGTTTTCAATTTTTTATAAACAAGTTGTCAAGATGTTTGTGAAAATATTCTACTTTTAAATAAGTATTTGTTAAATTTTTACTTAAATTCACATTGTGCGAAGAATTAATTTCTTCATAATAATAAGAGTAAAATAATATGAATGATATTCCATTGGTCTTTTTATTTTTTTTAATACTTAATACCTTTAATATTTTACACTTTACTTAACTTATCTTTTTATATTTAATGAATAGATTAGAGTCAAATTATTTATTATTATTTAATAATTTGCATTTATTCGAATAGATCCTTAACAAAACGTAAGATTCATTGATGAAATCCACTTAGATATTTAACAAATAATGTAAAATTATATTTTTTTTAACTATCGAAATCGATGAATTATTTCAAATTAATGTATATACAAATAATTGAATATCTAAAATAGATACTATAAATATAAGATTTTTATCTTTACTATAAGCAAATTCGTTTTATCAAGCAACATTTAGTTCCATTGGTAATTTCTATTTCAAACATAAAATTACTTTTCATCCTTAATTCTCTACAACTATGTAAAAATATTTAATTTAGCTAATAAAAAAGTATACTGAATTATAACTTTTAAATTGAAATAAATCTACAGTACTACGACATAATAAGATTATAAATTCATATAGTGTAAATTGTTCATAAAACAATTGATTGACCAATAAGATTACAGTAATGTAGAAAACATAAATTTAATTATCCATGAGTTTTGATTTTATTGAAATATTCGTTTTTTAATATAAAATATTTAATAAAGGTTCTTCCAGAGTTTTAAATTGATTTCTTTTAAATAATATATACCAATTATTAGGAATGTAAAATGAGACCATTTTCTGTTTTTGTTGAATTAAATGATCTCATTTATTAAACTCAACCATATTTAGTTTAAAAATTTTTTTTTAATTTTTTCAATGTATTAATTGCTCTGTTAAAAATATTATGAAAACTTATAAAATTTAGTAGGGATATAATTTTTAATTAAGATAATATTTTCTGTACAATACTTTTAACTTAGAAAAATATATACAGAATATTTTTTCATATACGAATAATATATAACATAGATGTTCTGCATAAATTTGTAACATATCTATATCGTATTTTATCAGATAACTGGTAATAATTAGCAGGAAAAAATTAATTAACTATATTAGCTGAATTATCAAAGGAACTCTTTGTACATTAGTGAATTAGTAAAACTTTTTGTAATTAAATATCTCTTTAAAAAGGTTTTTTTAAATTGTATTTTTTGTGTATGCTATTGACGTATATTTTAAAATAAAAAGTTTACGGAAGATAATTTATAGTAAATAATGAATTTTATATTTTGTGTAAATATTATGAATATTACGCTCTTTCGTATCATCGAATAAACAAAAAATAATAAATATTTGTAATTTAACTTTTATCAAATTTGTACATGCTCATTTATTATAAAATAAATATAGCTTTAGATTATATATATAGATAATATTATTATTCGATGACTATGAAATGTATAATTAGCTAATCGTATTTTTACTTATAATTCGAAAAATTTTTTAAATCAATATTTGAACAATATATTAAAATATTTCTGAAAAATATTTTGTAAAATATCATGCATACTTTTAAACAATGATTGCTTTGTTGCAATTATTTATTTTTAATGTATGAGTAAGTTTTGGTAATTACTATTAAAATACTAAAAACTATAAAGTTAAAAAGTTATTGTACAAATTGATTATATAATCTATTAATCTCATAAAATACTTTATTTTCAAACCAAAAAATCTAGATTTACACTTTTAGAATTATTGAATATTAAACGTGAATTGAATTTGAAAATTTATCCTTCATGCAAATCTTGTAAAAAAAATGTATATCTAAGTATTTATAATTTTTTCATACTGACGTTTGAAGATTATCAATATTATTATATAGTATGCAGTAAATAAGATGAAAGAATGCGATAAATTATTATTCCCTACGTAAAATTCAAACACACAAATTCGTGTGCGGAAGTTTATTCGAACTAAGACTCCGTTGAGCATATCGTAGAGAACAAATAAAACATGTGGCGTACAGACCTCGAGCTTCAATCCCATTTATTTCTTCTCGACAATTTCTAGGAAAGGGTCCTTTTTTTGAACAATTTCCATTTTGTAATTTTTTATAGAACGTCGATTTTAATTTTCCGCTAAGAATAGCAAATTCTTGCGACATTTATTCAAGTGCAACTTCATTTGATTTGTGTATTTATTTATTCTAATAATTATTTTTCATAGTATTATTATAAGCTTCAATTTTTTGTTCTAAATAAGTTTTATTATTATTGATATATTGATTCTGAATAAATATATATAAGATTTATATAATCTAAAATTTATCGAGAATCATATTAGAAAATTTTAAATATTAAAAACTATTTATATAATACTTTAATTTATTAAAGAAATATTTATATCGGTTGTCAATTTCAATATAGCATTAAAAATTTTCTACAGTAAATTAAATCTATTTTTCAAATAAAAAAAATTAATATAAATAATTAACGGTTGAAACAATCATTAATTGTTTTAAACGCTTTTTCAAATTTAATATAATTTCACTGTGTATTAGAAAGTATTTTTTGAAAATAAGCAATAAAATTAATGTGTGTTAATCGTGAACTTCTAAATATAAAATCTAATTTTTAAAAAGAAATAACAAATACGGGTGGTTGAAGAAAAATTCATATCACCTTAAAATATAGATCAAAATAAGAGCTGTAAAATTTTAAACTAAAATTTTCTTTCACATTTTTATGAAAAAGAAGAGAGTGCGTTATATGTTCCACCGAACAATGGAAAGATGTAACATTTATAAGATAAAATTTTTAAAAAACTTATATTCTATTTGTTGTAGTTCACAACTTCATAATTTATTAAAAAGCAATTATTCAAACTTAACATAATTCGTGTTAATTCACTATTAATTATTTATTTGAAAATCTAAAATTAGTCGAAAAACATGAATTATAGACTCTTTAAAAGTGACAAAATTTATAGACTCTTGATATTATCTTGACACAATAGTATACAAAAGTTTTCTGAGCAACTGATTAATTAAGTCATATTCGGTATTGATTACCGAATATCAGTACCGAATTTTTTAATTCAATATATATTTCAAAAAACTGTTTGAGTACGTATTGAGATATATTGAACAACTCCAGTTTTGTTACACAAAGCCTGTTGTTCATTGTTTTGTCCATGATAAAAACGCATCCCAAATTTCGTCTTGCAAAAATCGTTAGTCGGCGTAAGTCAGAGAAATATTATAAACGTAATATCCATAGGAGAATGTCTTTTAGTGGTGAAATTTTCCTTTTCATAAATGCCACAGAAATCTCGAAACTCGCGGCGGCTCATTAAAGTTATTTGCAGTCGATATAATTATCATTACATTCTTTTGATTCTTCTACGTTTATTAGAACTTTTTTACTCGATTTATGTGAACGTGTACACTAGAATTATAATTCAGAGCTTTTACAGTAAGTGGAAATGTAAAAATCTTAAAAAACAGCATTGATTAAGCGTTCATCGTAAAAATTTTAACGCTAAGATAATACGATAGATCGTTGATTTTATTTACGTTCGATCAATTATTCAAGTTGCAATGAAAACGAGGCAAAGAAAAGGAAGATTAAAAAGTTCGGCACCAGACTACAGTTGTATAGTCATTTCGGCAAAGTGCGCAGAATTACAACTACGCGAATGTCGCACGAGCATACATCGATGACCTTGGCGAGGACTTTCGTCACGCAGTAAAGATCACACTGTTGTTGTCTCTTACCGCGTTGCCGCACACGGCTATGCGTACAACATGCGTACGTCATCGTTTCGGTTTAATCGCGTATAATGCGAATTACCTCGCTGTGGCGATAACAATCGTGTCATCGGCCGAACCCGCCAACTCGCGCGCGCGAGCTTAGAAATATGATTTCTTTACACTGACGAAAACAACGAGTACGATTAGTGGCGATTTTCCGTTGCAGTCGTTACGTTAATCGCCCTGGAAGAATGAAAATTACTGGTCACATGATTCACAACGCATTTCAGATTTCTTTGTAAAGACTCAAGGTGTAAGACTGACGACCTACCACGAATGAAATTAGTTCTTGTTGGCCAATAAACGAGAACGACACTCTAGGGAGCTACGTCTATTGATTTAAGCGAAGGATAAATATAGATTTTATCAGTTTATCGAACTATTAGGTTGTCCGAGTTCCATTTGGAATTCACTGTGGGTTACCTTCTTAGCAAAAGTTTATATTTTTTGACGAGTAAGTTTATCGCTAAATTTATCAGAGGCATGAAATATCGTTGATGCATCCGTTATTTGAATACGCTATTAATTTATATCTCTTAATCGTTAGTTTACGATTAAACGGGAAAAAATAATATTATTATTTTTTTCATCTATTGATCTTGGGGCAGTATTGGGATTTATTATAAAAACATTTATTTTGATTAAACATTATCAATCAAATTATTTTATGAATAATATACCCATTTTAAATAAACTTTGTATTAATAAAAGTGTAACTTAATTACCTTATAAAAAATATTGAACAATATCAACACGGTTTAATAATTTTTGAATTGGTTATGCTGTATTTTCATACAAGAATAAAATTTAAAAAAATATTTTAAGATTAATTAAAATTAAAAAGTTTGCGATTATTCTTTGAAGATTAATTAAAGTTTGTACAGTGGGCTGGTCAATTGTTGAATAGCTGAATATTGCTCTTTTTTTATGGTATTTGCATATATTTGTATATGTTCAGGTCACGTATCAGACTAATTCCTCTATTTCTCTTCCAGAACAGAGTTACATATTTTTCTTAGGTTCCAAATACGCATATTTTTTTAAGATAAATTGCATCTTTTTATGAGAATTTGCGTAAATAGGAAAAGTGAGTAATAGCTAATACTAAATAAGACTCGTGGAAAGGGTAATTTAATATCACGATTTGTATTTAAGAAATAAAATGTAGATAAAGTATTTAAAATGTTCAAAAATTGAATTACAAATTTTAAATGTTTAAATAAAAATTATTCATCTACTGTTTGTACATAAATATTTATATTCAAAAAATTACCATCTGTACATCCCACAAATTTAAATGACAACGAATGATTGAAAAATGTATTTTCTTTTATAATAATTTTTTATTAAAAAAGTCATAAAAATATGTTTTTCAATATCTTATTTTCCGAAATAAGATTTTGTCATTAACTAATTGAAAAAATTATATAACTTCCTTAAAAAATCTTACATTTTAAGATTTTTTTAAAGATATTAAAAAAAAAACGATGATGTCATTTGTATTTACTTATGTGAAGGTTTTAATGTATTTCAACCTAAGATATAAGGATATAATAGCATATATAATTCAAATATAATAATTAATTTTTCATCTGTAGACTCGAAATAATGTGTTCAATAATGTATTTAAACATTTAAATGTGGCTCATTGTGCTGCATCAAGTCTAACCTAGCTTAAATAAAAATAAATAGCCGTATTATCGTGCAATAATAATAGCTATAAAAAATATAAAGTATATAATTGTAATATAAAAAATAATTTACTACAAAAAAATATATAGTTATAAAAAATGTAAATATTTAATGTGCTTGCCTATACGTGTAGATCTATACGTGCATGAGTGTGTGTATACGTATGGGTATATCTATACATATTTATACGGATAAATCAAATTAGACTAGATAAATTTTTGTAATAATAGATATGTTTTTTTTATATTTTTACAGTTTATTATATTGTATTGTGTTTTGTCATATTGTTTTTTTACTATTCTTTTGTCTATAATTTAGAAGTTTTAAACATTAAATATATAAATTGAAAAACATAAATTGAGAAATAACCATGTTTACTTGCGTAACTCACAAGAATATAGTAGTTGTGGTCAGTAAAATATTTTTCTTTATTTATCAGTATCAATTTTCAACTTATCCTGTTATTATACTTACTAAGTTATCTTTTTAGTTTATATATTTTTAGATATAATAGCCAATAAATATGTTACTTTGTTTTCTTTAATAAATGCATCCTTTTTATAATTTCATGATTAAATCCATTTACGTACAAACAAAAAGCATTCATTTTTGAAAAACAAATAATTAGTATAAAAATATATTATTATCAAGATACATAATTTTTATTGGACTACACCTATATTACAACTATTTTTTAATTAAGTTATATTTTAGCAAATCGTTTTTTAGCGAAATATAATTCTATATTTAAAAATATTATTATTACTATTTATTTAAGAATACTTTATTACAATTTTGTATACTACTTATTCCTAATTTACATTTTACAGAATAATTACATCACTCAAACTTATTATAAAGTCTCATACTTATATATCTAGTATATATTATTCTAACCCTCTTTTTTTCTTTAATTCTAATATTACTTTTCCTTAAGTCTATTTCTCCTTTCTTTTTTATTCTGCATATTTATATTTCCTAATAAATCTCGTACAATAAATTTATATGTTTTTGTCCCCTTCCATAATATTCTTCCATTTATTTGCATTTGATCCTGAAACATTGTACTCTTATAATGTACTTCATTGTTTTTTTTTGTATTGCACGATCTCAATTTACTTCTTTCATCAACCTGTTTTTATTGCCTTTTATTTTGTTACCTATTCTAAATCTCACAAAAAAATTTTATTTCCATTTTTTTAGTTCTACTCTTTCCCTCTATCATTTTATTTATAAATTGTATTCTTTTAAATTTCTTTAAAATAATATGATTAAATTTTCTTGCATATGTTGATTTTCCAGGTTGTTTTTCCAATTTTTCTATTGCTAAGATATTTTTATTGCCTCTATTTGTTTCTACACTATTTATTCTCTCTTAAATCCCTTCAGTAGCAACTTCACTCCCTTATTTTTTATCAGAAATTTATCCCTCTTTTCCACAATAAAAAATAGTATCAGAGTTATATCTTTTTATAAATCATCATATTTGATACATTCAAACAAAATGTTTTACTATATGCAACCAAAATCTGGGACTAGAAGAGTTGAGATAACATAGAACTACAAAAAAATACACTGCACCATATGAGGATGCTAAAGATGTAAAGAAACAGAATAGAAATAAAGTCAATAATGAAGATATGGCAATCTTCAATAACTACATAAAAATAAAAATAAGAATTGAAAAAGATCAAGTTTTTCAAAAAGTTTGAAGTAAGGACAAAAGGGAGTAAAAGAACTCCGGAGCAAAAAAAAGTTTTATCCTAATATTAGATCTTCAAATTACCTCTAGAGCGAACAGATAGAAGTGGAAGAAATAATATAGAAAGAATTACAGGTATTAAAAGTAGCATAACAATTGCAAATCTGGATTAATAAACGATAATTTCAAAATATGCAAAAAAAGCTAAATACGTCATAATAAAAAAATATAAAAATAATATATATATGAAAAAAGAAAACATGTGATGAATGATGATATTAATGAGATTTAGTATAGAATCAACTAAAGCAATTATAAAAGATTATAAGAAAGATATAAAAACGAAATACGATGTAAAAAATTGACTGACACAAAGAAAGAAAAAGATAGAAGGGACTGAAAGATAGGCAATTGAGTAAGACGATAGCAACGGAGAAGAATTATATAATATAGAATATGTAGAATATTTTTATATTATTTGTTTTAAGGATATGTAAGAAATACTACGAATATTCGTAATGAAATTGTGTAAAAAGATATTTAATTTTACAAATTTTTATTAAAATATTAATATTTTTTAATTCAATGTAAATGAGAAAATATAAATAATATCCATTTTATATTAGCTTCAATTCAATTTTAATAAATGATTGACTTTTTTATACATGTTTAAGCTAATTAAAATTTAACTTAACTTTTTAGACATAAAAAAGTTTTTAAATTAATATTTGTAACTGATAGGTTGAACAATTTAAATATACCATTTTAAGTTATAAACATAAAAACATTATATTTTATACGACGATATTTGATTGAAACTTATGTATATAAATATGATTAAGAAAAAAATTGAAATGAAATTTTTTTGAAACTTATACTAAATTTAGAAATGATATTTACAAATTTAAAAATTATATTTCATTAGGTAATAGAGAATTTTATGTTTTGATATAGATTTTATTTTCATATAAAAGTCTTAAAAAATTAATTATATATAAAACTAAAACACGTAGATTTAAATTTGTGAATAAGTTAATCTATTTTGCTCATAAATACAAAATTAATGATTTTATTGGAAATTATAAAATTTAAATCGATAAATTTAAAATTGAATTGGTCAAGAATCAGTATATTTTTAATTGATTAATCATAAAATTTAAACAATCAACTGTTAATGAATAATAAATTATTATTTGCACATGATTTTAAAGTATAATATAGAATATGAGGAATTTTATAAATTTGTAATGATTTAACAAGTGATGTTTTATACTGTTATTAGTTTCTATTCTATATTTACAAATAATTTATACACTGTTAATTACATTTCTGTATCAATCTATATTAATTTTTATACGAATTTATAATATTTAACATTATATACTTTACACTTATATTTGTATATCACATTTATTTTTTTTCAATCTTCGTCATTCCTGATTTTCCCTTATTCCATCTCCTTTCTATCACTTTATTGCCTTCTATTCATTCTAATCTAATGTATCTTGCACAATATGTTTATATCTTTTTAACCTTTCATAATATTCCCCCGCTTGATTCCTTTAGACCTCGTGACATTGCAGTCCTTTATAAAGTGATGATTTGAACGCATCATGATGTGATTCGGCGTTTTTTTCTGTATTCATTATTTATTTTGTGTATTTTTTTCGAGCTCTATGTTATCTCAACTGTTCTAGCCCCAGATTTTGATAACATAACCTAACACATTTTGTATGAATGCATCAATCTCTGTGCTAAAAAAAATGCAGAGTGCTTTCCTCTTTGAATCAACTTTCTGTTTATATAACTTAATATTGTTTTGATATTACGGTTTATATTTTATAACTTAAATTCATGAAAAAATAATTATTAAATATTTTTAAAAACAGTTTTAAAAACATTTATAAATACAGGATTTATACCAACTATTTTTCATATTAAATTCATATCAATAAATTAAATTTACGAAGAACTGTAATATATCTATACATATACTAGGTAAAATGTTTTCCCTATATTTATACAAAATTTTAATTGTCCAAATGCAATTATATTTTAAATACATATTTAAATTTTTTATTTTAGTAACTATTTATAAAGACACGTACATTTATGATAATAACATATTATCCGCGTATATACTACACACTCATGTTATATACTACACACATCAATATACTACACTACTCACAATCAGATTATAAAACACAATTAAGAAAACATCGTATACAATTTTTCAGTCGTTTCAAATTAATACACATATCCACACACAAAATTTTTCTTATTTAAAAAATGATTTCTATATGCGGCTTATATTGAATTTTACTAATATTAATTTATCTTAAAAATATGTATACAGAAACAGACGATAGCTGACATAATTACGTATGAGTGTTCAGTACTTACCAAAGATTCAAACCAATATTATCATTATTAATCTGAGAACCAATAATAACATTTTTATAGGTACCTAGCAATTTCCATAACTATAAGTCTTATGAAATCAGTTTCAACTAAGTAAAGTTCTCAGTGAAAAATTTAAGCAAATTACGTCGACTATAGTGAAGTAAATTTATTTATGTATACTTTAAATATAGTATTTTAGATAGAAAAGTTCTATGAAAATAATTGAAAAAAATTAAATACTCGATATTTTAAGAATTATCATGAATATATTGAATTAACTATAGTTTAATATATAAAATAATTTTTTATCCTACATTGTTTAAAACAAATAATAAATTATTCTGCTCAGATTGTTGCATTGATATAACCATATTTTTTAACGAGAAGAAGATTATCTTCAATCAGTTTTCACTATTAAAGATTTATAATGTCATTACGTTCTTAGATACAAACGCTGTGGATGTACATAAATAGTGGTACATTGTTTTCACATTATCTTGAGTGTGCTCAAGCATTTCTTGTATTTATTTGTTATTCTATCAACAATTTAATGATCTTTTCGTTCTTCTATTAATAATAATTTTCAACCCTAATGACTCTTGTTTTAATGAATTATTCTGCATCTCACTCTTTCTAACGTGATGTGATTAAACAATATGAAACATTCATTCGCATCTGATCGGAAATTATAATAAAATAAAAAAATTATCTGTAAAATAATCGTCATTTTATTTACATTTTCTAGCAAATTATAACATATAATTTTATTTTAATTTGTAATAAGTACACAATAAAGAGATATAAAAATAATCTTAAAGTAATAGAAATAATTTATATAGCTAACGAAACTTTGTAGTAAATTTTTTTATACCGAACAATAGTTATAGATACTAACCTAACTGAAGTGAATGATTTTGCAACACTTCTGCTTTTATTTATAAATATAATATTTATAATAATAATATTATATTTGCTATTGAATTTCAAGAAAAATTGAATTCAATAAATAATATAATGTGTAAAAGTATAGAATTTTCAGTTAAATGCTTTATATATAATTTATTATGATATTTTAATCTTGATTATTTAATTTTTAAAATGTTAATTAGCAGCGAATGGTTTGTTAAATTGAATTTTTATTTAAAAGGAATGTAAAAATTTTTTCAACATAAAAACCACTAAAATTAAATCCATAAATTGAAATGGTTAATATTTATATTAATAACATACTTTTAATACGAAAATAAACAATGAATTATTTGCCAGATTAACAATCAATTACTTATCGATTTATATCAAGCATTTTTATGGATTGTTTAGTGAATAAGATGTATTCTGAGAATTCGGTGCTAAAATATTTTTATTAAAAAATGTGAAAATAAGAGAAGACTTGAAATGGAAAACACGTATAGTGAGTAAAATGAAGTAAGTAAAGTAAAGTAGAGTCTAAAAGCTTTGGAATTTCTAATTAATTTATAATCCAGATATATCAAGTACGAGATCGTAATTAGTGCATTAAATTAATTTTCACGACTTTTAAAGGATCAAGAGATACAACGCCATTTGCACAAATACATTGGGTGTAGTTGGCTGCACTTATATTATTTTCTTGACCGTGGATTATGACATTGTAAACGCATATGTTAACGATTAATTTGTCACTCAATATTTTGACTTTAGTTTGAGCTTTAGTGAATTTCAGTTTAGCTATCCCTTTTATGTATTCATCCATGAAGAATCTTTAACTTGTTTTTTAATAAACATTATTAAAACAATATAAAATTTGATACTCATCTTCAATACTTACTATGTTTTTAAAAAATAAATTTTTTAAATTTGATTAAAGTAAAAAATAATAAGATAATTAACATAATTATTTAGAAATTCTTAATAAGCAAATAAACTATTTGTAAAACTAAGTATTTAAAAACAACTATTAATAACTTAATTTGTGACTAATTAATTTTGTATAAAATTCATTCTGATCGATAAATGAGAATTTGGTAATCTATAATATTTCATAAAAGCTATTTATTTTCTATAATTTAAATATTAAAAAAGTTTTGAGTTATCATTCGGTTTCCATTTTGACACTATAATACAATTTCATAAAAGTAATTTGATCGCTAAATAGTAGAAATTTGCACACTTATTCAAAAAATTTAGAATCAGAGGGAAAAAGTAAGTAGGTTATCCAGCATATTTAAGGCGACGAGCTCCTTGTTTAGCGTCCGGCCATAAAGTTGAAAGTGCCTCAGAGATTTGCGTGATCGTCTGCATCGTAAAATTGCGTAAGATGACAAATAGTGATGATAACGTCGACAGTGACAGACCAGTGAATTGTGCAAATATTAGGAAGGATAATGACAAGCACCATCCGGCACAGTGATGAAGGCCTGTCGTTCGCAGACTGATCAGAATTGTAGGCGTTCGTTTTAACCCGCAGATCAACTAAGAGAGCGAACATAGCAGATTGTCTAACAGTCGGTAGTTTACACGCATTTTTGAAAGCAGAAAGATCCAACTCTATTCTCAACTGTAAGAATTCAAACATATTATGAGACAATGAGATCGCGACCCATATGCTAACTTAATTAACTTTTTAATAGATTAAGTTTAGACTCCTTGCGAAGGTATATTTTCACTAGAGCTTTTTCCAATATTTTTTAACTTATGGTCGGACTTGAATTTCGTATTATTTTTTCCTTTACTTTGGAAATTTTCCTCCCGTGAATTTTCCTCGTTTTTAATTTTTCAAACACCCTTATGGGAATGTATTGTTCTTCGTAATTGACTCGAAAATGAAACTCACATGATTAAGTTCAGAGTTAACTTGTACAATTTTTAATACAATTTTTACGACCATTCGTAAATGATAAATAACGTCTACAAAATAAATGAAAAAAAAGTTAATACAATATCAATACTGAAATATAACGCTTTATGAAATCTATGTGACTATAAATATTTTGTTCTAAATTAATTTTAATATTAATGAAAATAATAACTTATGACGGAAACTAATTAAATAATAATCAAATAAAAAGAATTTTTGAATTCTAGTATATCAATTTTAATATTTCATTTTTAAGAAGTTATTTGATAATAATAGATAATTAAAGTGAAAGTAATAAATTTTCATTTAATAACAAATTAAAATACAAAAAGATTAAAAAAAGATAATCTAAAATGTTAAACAGTTTGTTTCGAGTAAAGCAATATATATTTTTAATTGTTTGTTGAATGGCTCAAATTGATAAGATAGAAAATTTAGCTTTTTAAAAAATCACGATGTTATTTTTTGCAATATAAAAGCACATATGAAAGTTACAATATTTTATTTTTATTCATTGTCCGGAAATAATATTATTAATTAGTGGTTAATGTATGTTTCAATAGAAAAGATAGACATAAAAGTATATAGTGTCAAATGTCTAAACGAACAAGATAAATTATCAATGAACTGATATAAGTTAAATATTTAGTATTTTGTAGATAAGTTCAAGAAAAATTAGATTTATGAAAACATAAACTTTTAATTTATAAATGAAAGTGTAATAAAAAATGTATATGCGAAGTTTTAAAAAAAGTGCAGATATGTCAAAAATAATTATGCTATAAATATGTATAAGCATAAATTGTAATACACAATATCAAATATTTTTGAGAAAAGAATAATGATAATATAGGTATAAGTAAAAAAATCATAAGGTAATAAATAATAAAAAGTGTAAAAGTATAGTTTGTAAGTTTATAGTTAGGAAAATATTTTAGTTACGAAATGTAATCATATTTATGTTTTAAGATGTAATAATTTAATTATGTAAGTCATCATAACAATGTATTATATTGTTCAATAAACTAATAACATTAATAAAATAATAGTATTTTGCAGATAATTTATATTGTAATATTTATAGATATATATTTTTTTACGAGACAATTAGTTGGTTATTTATTAAAGAATATCGAATGAAGAAATGAATAAAAACGCTGAATTGCATAAAAGCGAGGAATGATTGGTTAATTGCTGCGGTGAGTTTTTTCACTGAAAAATTCAGGTATGTCATAGCAAATGTTTATGTTATAATAGTTTAACATATTCATTATAAATATTTATTTATGCAAGTAGTTTTTTCAAATAACAAGCGCCTTCCTGTTTCCGGGAGTATACAAAAAATTTTTACATATTATATTTATAATTGCATTAAAAATTTTGTCCGTTCAATAGTGATTGCGGTACAAATGTGTACTAGTTTTAGAGGTGTAATTTGGTGTTATTTTCGAATTCACGATGAATCTTTCAGTCAGTGCAACTTAAAAGCGAATACACAAGTGTGTTTTCCAGACATTTCTAACTGTTTTAAGTCGTCATTTTGTATTTTATGATGAAGAGGATTACGACTCGCTAGTTCCCAAGTGACTCTGCCAGACGTTGCTCCGATCTACATCGCTCAAGGACCCGCATCCCTTGAAGTGAACGAGTGACTAATCAAAGTATCCATTGATCGTAGTTGGTAGCAGCGTTGAATTCAAAAGGGAGACGAGGAGCGGACAGAAGGTCAACCGGATTCCGCTTGGGGCAGCATTACCTAAAAGCCCATCGTGTTTGGCCATCTCGACCTTGCGCTCCTTTCCACGAGTCTGCATCGCTTGCGCTCATTCGTACAGTCGAGGCGTTGCAGACTTCCATATTCTTCCTCTTCTACTTCTTTGTTTTATGACTTATTGTTATTATCAACCTTCGTTTAGTTTTTTCTTGGTTATCGGCAAGGTGTTCATTAGTATCACAGAAGTCCTTTGCATGATATTTATTTGTATTTTGTACTCTCGGAAAGACAGGGAACTGCATTGAAAAATAAGTTCAAGGTATTCATTTCATTGTTTTATTCTTCTTCATTTTTTTGTCTTCTTATTTGTAATACTACTTTTTGCTTATATACATGATAGTTCATAATTCTCAACTATTAACTTTTAAATTATCTGATTTTTTTCAAAAAAACAAACATGATAATAATCCTTAACAAGTAAGACAATTTGCTTAATAAAAGTTCTGTACATTCACACGAACTTGTAACGAATAGATTATTCAATATAGTGAATCAGGTATCTCCTACAAAGATATAATATATATTTTTCTTTTAGGAAATATTCTTACTTAAAAATGTACTTTCGTTTTTCATAATTTTTAATCAGACATCGTATTATCATATAAAAGTACATTTATTCTTAGCCATAATAAAAAGTAAAAAGAAAATCACGATTCCTCATATTTATCTAAATAAGTTAAGAATAAACTTTCAATATTTATAAATAAAGTTTTTTAACAAAATTTATTTCAATTATTATAAATATCATGTATATTGTATATGATGTAAGTATTTTTAATAAGCTTTCTGCCCTGATTCTTTACTTCTTTTTTGCGGCTTTTGGATTTGAAAAAGGTATCATAAAAACTGATTAAAATTTTCCAACACTTTCAAGTACTATATCACATATACATTTATATTTAGCATTGTATGAATACGCACGTGTGCGTGGTTTCCAAATGTGCATAAGTAAATGTTCTATATGTAAAAGAATGCATGGTTATGCAAGTATGTGAAAATCGTTGTGCTTTAACAAATATAAAAAATATTATTCAATTGTTCTTTAAATTAAATTTAAAACACTATTTTTGTTAGAAAATTTTAATTTTCTTCGGTATCTATACAACAAATGTTATAACGATGACAATAATTTTTATTTTTTTACCTCAAGAGTATCATTACGAGTGCATCTTACAAAATAAGCCATATAATTTAAATATTTTTTCAAACATTTTTAAATCACTGCAGAGCATGAAATTTTTTAACCTCATAACATAAGAATTAAAGAATTTTAATTAAGAAATTTATGAAAGTAATGTTAAAAATTAAGCATATTTGAACTAATTTTATTCACCCGAGTATTACCTAATCGCACAGAAAAATTACCTCTTCTGCCTTATCTATACTTCAAATAGATGCGCTTATCTCAAAGTTTAATCTTATTTAACATTAAAGATATCGTAAAAAGTCTTATGTATCATTAATAAAGGAATAAATTCTGTACAATAAAAAGTTTTCATCTATTAACTAACTGCGTAGTTTAATTAAATGTTTTAAATATGAATTGAAAGAAATTAAATTCATTAAGCTTATAAGGATAAATTATGTTTCTGTCTGCTTTTTAAGTATTCCTTAAAATTTCATAGTATAATTATTTTTATACATTATACAGCTGATAATTTTACAATTTTTTAGTACATATATTAATAATCTAAATTTTTTAGACATTTTCCATTAATTGTCAAGATTTAAATATGATTCAATTAATAAGGTGTTAACAAAAAAGATGAACTCTATAGACTATTTAATATTTCAATATTTTATACACAATCTGTGTAAAGTTTAATAAATGAAATTGATTAAAAATTTAATAGATATCTTACAAATTATTTTCGAAGATCATACAAAATCATTTTTTCATTTATAATAAGATAATTTTTATAAATTTCAAAAATGGATACCACAAAAATTTTTCCTATCTCATTGGAAGGTCATAAACGTATAAAAGATAAACCGCATCAATTGTGGTTTTTAATTGAGAAACAGAATTAAAATTGTTCATTTGAAAAAATAAATAGTAACTAAAAAGTTGATATATCACAAACATTTGCAAATTTTATAAAGTACGAATGATAGAAAGTATATTCATATTTTTAATAGTACTAAGAAATGATTCATAAAATATTAAAATATTATAGAATAATAATACTTGATTATAATAACAACATTTATAATTCTTGTTGTTATTTTATAATTAAACTAGAAGTAAATGAGCTGGTACAATATAAAAAAAATAATTATTTTTTAGCTCTAGTTAATAAATACATAAATAAAAAATCATAAATAATAACCATTGATTTTAGTTATTGATATATGTATAAACTTATAAATTAGTTTTTAATGAATTTTTGTATTTCAGAAATAGATTATTTATTATCGTATATAGTATATTCTCATACATTTAAAATTTTTAATATTTTTTGTACCACTAAAATCTATTTTTGTATATATTTAGTCGCATTTGACGTTCAAATTTGAATTTTCTCAGTTTTCATACTTTCGTTTATTGTAGCGAATAATAGATTTATATAAAAAAAATATGTGCGTGTGTGTGCGCGCTCGCGTGTGGGCGCGTCTCTACGCGCACGTGTGTGTATCTATGATATTTTTATACATATGAATTTATAGATCCTGTCTGTATTTTTTAATAATTATAAATAACTTTATATATTTATTGAGGATATTGCTTTGTCATTAAATTTCAGAAATAGTTTTTAAAATCACACAGGAACTTTTTAAAATCATATAAATTGATTAGTTACTACATTACGAATCACTGTTTGTTGAATTAAAATTACTTGTTAGAATTTATATAGAAGTACGTTTAAAATTAAATAATTATGGCTAAAACATTGAATTGTGAAACAGTATAAAAAACAATAAAAGTGACTTTTTAAGAAAAGTTAAAAATATTTATGTGTCAAATATAACTTGGAAATAATTCAGTGGTTGTTTAAAGAGAAATAATATTATAAATTAGTAAAGATAATATTATTACCTAATTATTATATTAAATTATTATTATCTGATTCAACACCAGTGAAATTCTATATTAGATATTAACTAAAAAAATTCTGTTAAATACTATAGTACATTGTATTTTTATAAAACTATAATCGATGAATTATACATTTAAATGCAACAAATTTTCTTTTTTTCTTTCGATGTTTTCTCTTTTTTTTGTATATTCATTTGCGTTTATCGTAAATTGAATATAAATACTGTAGATAGCAATCCATAGTGAATAGTATGTCTTGAACAATCAGCGTGCGTTTGATATTTTTCCATTTTCTTTCTATCCATTTCTTTTTACCTTTCGATATTTATTTAAACTATCCATTATTCCTTGAGTTTCCACCCAATTTTTCTCAAACATCTGGTTTTACGAACTTATAGATATTCTGAATTAATTTCCTTTATAGTTTCGAGTACTTTTAAATTTATATGAATAATAAGTAATTAAAGTGCGAACAAAATTATAGCTAAACAAACACTTTTTATGTTTTATTTCCATTATTTTAGAGTTATAAATTTATTTTGTTTTCATTCTGATATCCGTGTTAATTGTACATATTTTCTCAACTTAACATAACGTAGAATATTTCCAATATTTTAATCGAGTATTACTTGAATTAGTGAAATTTTTAATGAAATTTAAAAATAAACTCGACATGAGTCATTGCTAAATTTAAAATTATATTTAATAGCTTTAAAAATATTTTAATAATCGACCTAATAGAAAAACAATAATTAACGAGTACGTAGCTTATTATTTTACGTGCGTGTAATATAATTCTTTTTCAACCTAAAGTGCTGAATAAAAATACTAAAAAGAGTAACATTATGTATGGAATGATAATTTGAAGAAATAAAACATTTATATCATCTTTATTGCGGCTTAGATATATTTTTAAATCATTATTGTCAAACATAAAATTGAAAAAGAATGTAAAAATTTGGTTTATATTCAATATCATACGCAAAATCTTAAACTATGATTTTAATATTTTTTATCTATTTTGTAGCTAATATAATTTCAAAAAATTAGATATACATACTATTCATTTGAATCTAATATGGTTTAATTTATATTTAAAGAGAATTAAAATTATGAGAATCTATTTTTGTATTATATATTGATATTTTTTTATTTCAATGACACAAAAAATTATAAATTTCACTTTTTTGAGTACGTCTTCAAGGCCATGATTATATATAAAATCAAGAACTACAATTTTCTAACAAAATAAACTTTCTATAAAAACTCAATATCAGGAGTAGCTATTTAGATTAGAGGGCCTTTATTTAAAATTATTAATTGACACAGCAGCCACAAAAATATTTTTTTTATACGAGTTGAACCAAATATCTATTACATTTTATAGTGTGGTTTAGATCACACTTTGGATTTCCTTGCAGGAAGTCGAAAACGTACAATAAACAAATTGAGTCTTAAAGCATTGGTTATTAGATTCAGTACTGTGAATGCCATTAAGATATTGAATGTCAAAATACGATCAGATATTGGATATGTATCTTAATGATCTCAAGAAATTCTGATGCTTTTCACGAAACCCCATTCCAAATAAAATTCGACAAGCGATTAATTCAAGGCATTGTAGTACATTTAGATATAGTTAAATAAATTAAACATGAAACTGTATACAACTTATGCATGAGACAATTCGAGATTTCACGATGAAAGAATTACACTTTAAATATTTGCTTTTAAATAATAATTTAAAAAATAATAGTAATAACTAGTTTCTTTATTGAAAGCTTATAAAAATACAAATTATTACACACGGTATATATCATACTAGTACATTGTACATTGTTCCAAGTCATTCATTTTATTTTCATTGCCTACATTTGGTAAACTAAATATAAAGATATTTTTTGTTATCATTATAAAACACAAAATAAGTATAAACTTCAAGATGATAAAGAATGTGTGTACGTGAAAGAAGAGGGAGAAAAAAAGATTTGAATTAAAAGTTCTAGGATGGGGAATGAGGCGAAAGCAACTAAACACTGAAAAAATCAAATAAATATTCAAATATATAAATGAATCTTGTAATGTATTATAATTATGTAATATTTTGTTCAATAAACCAACTATCTATAAACTTCAAGATTTTAACGCGTCGTTTGCTCGAATAGTGCATAATTTTTTAATTGAAACAGTTTGTACAACAAGCAAATAATATATTGTAAAATTATTTAATATAGTGACGCTAGTTGAAAACTTGTAAGTCCTTACAAGTTATTGAATTAATATGTTGTTGCCTTACCATATACCTTAGCATAAATAGTTAAAAAAAATCAATTCATTTTTATAAAACATAGGGTCATATTTATTAAAGAAATTACTGTGGAGTCTTTTTTGCAACTGTTAATAATAGAAGATCGAATATCGTAGAACATGAATTTGAAATACATGTAAATTTAAATATAATTGCGAACTTAGGAAAATTGTAAAAAAAAATGTAAGACTGTATTTCTAATAAATTACGTTTTAAAGGGAAAAAGGTTTTTTTAATATTTTTTTTAATTGTCTATTTACCAAATATATTAAATTATTTCATTTTGAAATCGGAAAAAAATAAGAATTATAATTATTTACTATTAAACCTTTTAATTCTAAAATCTTGAACCTTATATAATTAAAAATCTTAATGTATGCAATTTCAATTATTGTCAGTCATGAAGAACGATAATTTTATTTTTAAGTGCTACATTCAAAATTGATTTTACCACTGCTAAAAAATTAGCTTGCAATTAGAGATATATAACCGAAATTAAGTATAAGAAGCCATAAAAAATAGTTGTAAGTAACATAGTATTAATATAAATTAGTAATATATGTCACTGCACAAATCCATGTAACGATATAGTTAAAATATTAAATACAAAAATTTACTTTAATACCTAACAAAATAAATTAATATTGCAAGCTTTATTTTTTAAACTGAATTTATGTATAAAATCGATTTATAATATTTATGATTTATGATCTGTACATGAAATATAGCTTTGACGTATAATTTTTTATGACATTTTTCAGAGTACCAAAAACCTGTGAAAGGTAGGAAGTACGAGATATGTCAGTTTAAGCGGAGTCTGTAAATATATCACCGTTCATAAATGTATAACTTCAATTTATATTGTTCTATATAAATTTATGTATAATTTATAGTATTTTTCACAACACTATATATTTCTTTTTACAAATCTACTGTAGTAATTTTTAATCCGATAGTATATTTATAATTAATCGATGAAATAATTATTTTCAAAGAATATTAGAATATTATTTATAAATGTATATAAATCAAAAAATTAGAATAACTAATAATTAAGTTTGTCAATTTAAAAAAATAAATACATGTATATAACAACGTAATATTTTAACGTAAGTTAATATGGAATCCAAATTGTGCCTTAAGCACAAAACTTACACGAATTAAATAGTATGCTTTTCATTCTTTTTTACTCAACTGATTGAAATTTAATACGTTGTTAGTTAAATAAAATAAAACGTTGTATTATATTTAGAATAAAAAGATATGTATCTATTTGTAATATTAGTTATTTTTCTTTGATATGATGATGATAAAATTCCCTGTTAAAAGAAAATTAGTGCACAAGTATTATTATTTATAACGTTGTGGCAGCTTTAATATAACTATTCAGAAATATTTTTATGTATATAATTTATCGCTATTGGTAGGTAACTTATCTCAAATACCCAAAGTTTGCTACTTTGGGTAAAGTAGTAAGCTACGTAAATACAAAATTGCTTATGCCTGTAATGAAGATAAATGAAAACTTTTACTTAATTTGTGAAATTATTAATAGCAGTATAATCGAAGTCTTTTAAAATATTATTAATTTCCTGGCAATTAATCATATCAGGTTTTCATAAAAGTAAATAAACCCTTGGCAATATATATCTGGCGTGGTTAAAAATTTTTCTCAACGCTGATGTATCTTTGCCAACAGTTTTATATGTCGTGTAGCTAACAGTTAAGTTTTAAGTGCTTTCACTGCCCTCCAACAAGTTTCTTCCGTAAAAGTAGTAGCGAAGACAAATCGAGTACCAGAAGTCACTTGCCGGAAAATCATACGTTACAGTTAAAAATATAGTTCTCAGTATGTTTGATAAAGGTGACAAACAATTTTTTGTAATTGTCCACGCTTGCATACTTTTTCTACAATTATTTTCATACTAATTATGACGCTCTAAATAGAGTAATTGCTTGGGTTCCTTTATCATTATACATTCTAAAATTATGTACTTTAAAATCATCATTATTTTATTTTTTATCATCGCGCATTCTAAATGTATTTACTTTAAAGTCATTATTATTTTATTATTATTTATTTGTGTATAATTTATTATTCGTTACATTTTCGTGCATTGATTGAATGTAAATTATAAATTACATATATTCGTATTACTCAAATTTATATAATTATATGCATAGACATTTCTCGTTTATTAATTTTTTCTTTTTTTTCTTTATGATGTATCTATTTCACTTTCCTTTTTTCCCTTCTCTACTGAAATGGGTTTTGACAATATCTTTATATTTTTCGTTGAAGTTGCATTTTTGTATCATATTTTTTGTAGTTTCTAATTGACAAATTCACACGATTTTCCTTTTTTTATTAAACATTACTTGTTGATTTCATTTTATTACCGATGTCATTCTCGCTAATATCTTGATTTCATACATTCTTTTTTCTTTATTTTCTATTAATGTACATGTTTATTTCTACTATAATGTATTTAAATTCTATAATTCTGAAGTTTACAGTTTATTTGTCCAAAGTTGCTGTTACTATTCTCCTTTAATGTCTCTATTATTTCCTATATTGTTTTCCTTTTCTATTTTTACCCTCCAGAAAAAAGTTGACCATTTGATGCTATGAATTTGAATAAATATATTTCCTTCTATATTTATTTTACACATTATTTGAGAATTTCTTCATCTTCATGATTTAATAGTTTGATTTCGAATCCAATATCTTCTTAGCTACCTATATGTCTACTCTTTGTCTTCTAGTTTTTAATTTTTAGTTAAATTTTTATTTAAATTCAGTATCTATTTATGTATATTCGTATCCTTTCAATTTTCTCGTAGCTTTTCCATCATCCAAAAAATTAATATATAAGCATTCAAAATTTAATTGCATGCAAGATATTACTATGCACTCTTTTTAAAATTTTTTTTAAGTATAATATTTCATTCTTAAATTATTATTGAAAGTAAATATTTTATTTTAAAAATTGCATTACATTTAAACTAAATTTTTTATTATTCAAAATTGCTTTTATTATTCCAAATTATAGTTCTATTAATGCGTATATTTGTATTTTATTAGATATTATGTCTTATCAATTTATGTTTTGCTTAAAATTATTTACAAATTTAATAGTTATCGTTTATTTATCAATTATTTATAAATATTCTGTACGCAAATTATTTTTACAATGGCAAGTTAAATTTAAATTTAATTACCTTATGGACCTTAATTAGATTACTACCAATACGATTCAAAAAATTGAAGTAAACGTAAGAGAGAAAGCCGATCGGTAAGTAGTAGAAACGCGGTGATTTAATAATTGATGCGTTGTAATAATGAATGATAAACTATTTACTCCGATCATTTATAATATTTTTAATAAAACAGTAGTGGTTATTGGTATTTATCTTTAATTGAATGAAATTAATACTAATTTTATTTTAAACTTAACAAACTTTTATTTAATAATTGTTTAACATTTATTTATTTATTATATATGAAAATAATTTTATATTTTATTCGAATTTTCAATTAAATTCGATTACGAAAAGCTAGAAATTATTCTAATTTATTTTTAAAAATGTAATAAAGTTTTCAAAAATACATTCACAGGTTTCTTTTTGTTTTTGCAAATTATTTGAAAAATTTGATCATATTACTGCATTTATTGTTAATATAAAATTTTATATTCTGATTGTTTCCTAGAAACCATTATTTTTTTAAATTATAAAAACAAAATTTTACATTTTAATTTCGTCTCTACATTAATTTACAGTATTATTTTGAAATTACTGTTTTTTATTAAACTAATATAAATAAAATAGTTCGAAAAGATCAACGTAAAAGTTATACTTTAAGAGATATTAGTATACACAAAAATATTTTTTTATTAAAAGAAAATTTGTTAATTTTTTTAAATAAGCTTGTTGAAATAAAACAACGCAGGTATTTTGTGATATAATTATTTATTTAATGTAAGTGGAAAAGTACAGTTGTAATAGACAATTTTCTTTTGTCTTTACAAAGTAATATTAAGAACATTATTAAATATTAAAATAGAAACTGAGGCTTTCGTTCGCCGACGACCGTATATATGCATTTCTTACCTACGCTTGAATTACACAGGTTTACAATAAACATTCTAGCCACACTTAACGGCGCTTGGTGGTTATCCGTGCCATATTACGCATAAATACCATTGAACTCTGACTGCATTCGAGTTTAGTGTCATCGAGTGTTATTATTGTAGTATCGTAAAGTTATTAGGGCTATCATCAAGTACATGGCTTAAGATTATATTTCCAACAACGTTTATTTATAAAATTATAAAAAAAGTTAAAATATTGTTATTTGAATTAAAATTAATAAAAAATGATAAAGTCATAATTTTACATAAATACATTTTAATTTTAAATGTTTTAAGAATAAATTTATATGACTAATCTTGTAATAAAATATGCAATAAGATGTTTTTAAAAGATTATATTTTTTGTTTTTCAATGAAAATAGAATTAACAATACATATTACAAAATGCATATGAATAACCAAATAATAAAAAAATGTGTATTTTATATTAAATGCACGAACAACACTTTTTTAATGAAACAGACAAAATAGAATGACCGGTTGCTTATTTTCACGTATGCACAATAAGAGCGCGAACAGTACGTTATGATTTATAAATATAAGTTTGTAAATAAAAAAATTGTACGAACTTTATACGGAGATAAAATATAAAATCTATATATTAAATGTTTTCAGTATCATTAATTTTAATGTTGAGATCTGCTAAAATACTTTTGTATCAAAAAATAAATAATTGTGATGCTCTTAAATTTTTGACGCGTAATTTTTTAGAAATTATATTTTAATTTTGTTTAAAATTAATTAAGTTAAATACTTTAAGTATAAACAACATAAAAACTAGTAATTAGATAGTTAGTTTATTGAACAATATATTACATTTTTATGGTATACCACAATATTCATTTATACGTGTGTTTTTCAAATAATCATTTTACATTTCTATAATCATCTTACAATTTACATATTACATTTTTTACTTTTTAGCTTAAATTTTATTATATGCAGTATGACTATACACTTTATATTTAAATAAATGTGACTTGCACATAATAGTCACTTTTTATCTATCTTGTTTTTTTCTCTATTTCTCTTCCAGTACATTTTGTACATAAAACTTATATCTTTTCTATCCTCTTTTATACTATTTTCCTATGTGCTTACACTAAACCTTTTAGACTACATACTATATGGTTTTTATGATATTTAGATTTATTTATTGATTTGGCTTTAAATATAAAAAATGAGTTTTGAAAGCTTAATTATATTTATATTTAACTTTTTATATTTAACTTTTTAGCTTTTTTATATTTAACTTTTAGTTATTTTTGTATTTTTATCTTCTAAATAATAATAGTTTAATTATAATATTTGATATATTTTACAAGCAGATGATTTCTTTATTGTATAATATACACATATAATAATCGAATATACATCCATACATTTTCTTTTTATACAAGCAATTTTATATCGATCAGCACTTGATCTAAGCAGTTAATTATTATTATTTACAGTTAAATATTAACACTTTCTTACGTGAAATGCTTTGGTGATATTTTTGCTATAAATAAATCAAGTATCTGTATTTATAGAATATTTACGCTTGACGTTACATTTCACGTGTTGCACATACGACTTTTCACTTAATATTCATACTTACGGTTGATTTGCACATACGGTTTTCACTTAATATTCTGCTTTCCTGTTTTCTATTATCTCTCTCTCTCTCTCTCTCTCCCAGTGATATTGTACATTGAACTTATATCTCTTCTATCTCCCTTCATACTATTTTCCCGTCTGCTTACATTAAATTCTATCACACTTATATGATGAGTCTCATTGATTATTTTTCTTCTTTACACAATCTATCCATTTTTTCTTCAACCATCGATTTTTTTCTTTCGTCTCACATTTACTCATCATGAATTTTGCTAAGATTTTCATTACAAACCTTTTCTCTCCGTCTTTTTTTTATATACACTCACACATTGTTTTTCTTTCAAACTTTTTATTATATGTTTAAATTCCTTTGTATATTTTGATTTTTATTAACATTGTTTATCCACAATTACATTTACTATTCTACTTTAATTTACTGTACCTCACTTTACAATGTACCAAATTTTCAAATTTCTTTCTTCATGTATACTAAGGAGAATTAGTATTTATGCATACGTAGATTAACAAATATGACGGAAAAACATTGCAACATCAATTATTTCATATTTTATTCTTTTTTTAATAAATTTACATTTTAGCTACCTTACATAATCGGTTTTGTGAATCTAACAAAAGATAAATGTTTTATATTAACCAAAGATTTATAAATTATTTTTATAATTTAATGATAATTTTACAAACTTTATGCATGCATAAAAATTAATTTGAGATAAGCTAAATACAAATCCTAATTTTTAATTTTAACAATTCAATGATTCTTTTCAGCAATTTCGAAAAATCTATACAATTATTTTATTTAAATATTTATAGAAGTTTGAAATCTCTAGTATCTACGTTAAAAACTTGAGTTACACTCTTTACAACTACGCCTTCCAGATTGATTAGGACTGAAAGATCAATTATAGCCGAATCGAAATTTATCATAAGGTTTTATTTATTTTTACACGGTTAATTAATAACTTTAAATCCTACTTTAAATGTGAATTTTCTATTTTAGTCACAAAAATACTTCAATTAGGAACGAACTCGTTCAATTAATTATTTAACATATCCTATTACCTTAATATCACTCTTAAAATTCAAAACTACATAGCTAATAGATAATCAATATTATATTAATTAACCTGTGTTGAGATTTTAATTATTTCATGAATTATTGTATATTATCTTTAACGAACATTTTAAAGATAACTTAATTTAATCAATCCTTATTATCTGATTAATTTCTTAATACTATCAGAAAACATAAATTTTAGATATATTCAATTTTAAAGTACATCATATTTTAAAGTAATTTACATATTATAGAGATGAAAATATGATACAATCTAATAACAATTATTTTAAACGTATTTACTTTACCTGAAACGCTTATATTATTCATTAATAATTTATAAAGAAATTTTATCACTTTTTTAAAAGTACTTAAAGTTGTTTATTTAAATTATTTTATGTGATGTGCAAGCCAATAATCTTTCTATTAAAAAAATTTTTATCGATTAACTCAGGAAACAAAAAAAATATTTATCATATTATCTCATTTATTACCACTTTGACTTCACTTATTTCACTTATTCTTCAAAAATTTAATAAATTCTATTAATTGTATACATTAATTTAATTGGGATTTATCTCTTACAATTATTCTCAATGTATTTAATTAATAAAATAGTAGCCTGAATAATAATTTAATTAAAAAAATAATTATGTTTAGGTTTTCATAATTATAAAAACTTAATAAAGTATGTATATCCGCAAAAACGTATATGTAAACATATTTATGAAAAAATATTTTCATGTGTTGAATTTGAATGTAATATCGACGTATAGGGAGCCGATGGACGTTCAATACGTGTACACAGCAACCGCACGGTTTAAACAAATAATATACAACCAATATCTTCCAAATTGACGATAATTACTCTACGTGTATACATAAGTTCATTATATGTATACCGTAGTGTCAATGTGGAGATAATAAAGTGCCAGGCAAATAATGTCCAAGGACTGAGAGCAATGGTGACCTTTTATGCAGGCTAGAGCAGCCAATGGTTATATCGCTGCAACAAAAGTATGTGATAATCAATTATTAATAAAAAAATATATATATACAAATAATTGGTTTCATGTTTTTAACGAAAATTAATATCTAATAGAAATCGATATTCTCCAAAAGTTCAAAATATACTGTAGCAATTTGTGAGATAATGTAGAATAGTTATTTTGATATATTTCCATCAACTTTTCTCTATTTTTGCTCTCTTTGTTAATTAATTTCTAGATGACTTTTTCTTATTTGTCATTCCTTGCTTCTTCTAATTTCCTTTATAATTTTTTTCTCATATTGTTTTCTAACAGTTCTTTATAATTATTTTATATTAAATATAACATTCTCAATATGTCTTTCCCTATCATCTTCCTTATTTGATCTTTCAATCTGTCTGTACATTTTGATTGCATTGGTTTTTCCTATTTCTTTCAAGATATTTTTGATTTTCTTTTTTATCTCTTTCCATGTCTTTTAATTCATTTTTCTCTAATTTTCTCTTTTTTTCTCCGATTTCCTTATGATTTCTATTTTTATCCTCCTTTTCTCCTCTTCCATTTGTCCTCTAACATTTATTAGGTAATAGTTCAATTTTATTTTGCTCTCTACTAAAATTTTCTCTATGTTGCTGTCTAACTTTGCATTTTCTATTCCATATTTTATTACAATTTTTCTTACTTTGATATTGTAGGTAAACTCACTGCCTTCATCTCTTTTATTTCCCTTTGGTATAATTGTAAGTAATAATTTAAAAAAGAAATAATTCTCTTACTTCTGTCAATTAATTTTTCTTTTTAGTTTATCGAAATTCCTTCTTCTTTGTTTTAAAATTATTACCTAAAATTATGGCTTGTTTATAATTTCATTCTCGAAGAAGTAATCCCATCCTTTTTCCATTTTGTCTAAATCTGCCATATTCCAAAAAATCAAACTTAATTTTCTTCTTTCCTTCTTTCTTTAGTTTGCTTTATACTCATTGTACACTGTCTTCTAATATGTCATTATTAATTATTATTACCTTTTCACCTTTCTTCTTTTAGTTCTCCAAATTTCATTATTATTACTCCTTCATTGTTCTTTTTTTTATTTTATTTTTCATTTTAAGTACGTAAAACTATTAGTCTATGAGAGAGATAAATTTAAATCATATAAATACAATTTTTTATTGTTCGTCTAACAGGTTTTAGTCAGATTATAAACTAAAGTATCTAATGACATTTTATTTATCAATATACAATTAATTAATATTGAATTTTTTAAGGCACAATACTACATATTTAAAATCATCAAATTTTCAGGAAAACGATCTCTCATAAGAAAAATAAACATACTTAAATAAAAAATAGAATATATTCAAGATTTATTTAACGTAAATAAAAAAAGATTCACCTTAGATATTCTATTTATTGAAATTTACTTACTAATAATATAACATTATATTTAATAATATAATAATATAATAATGTAATAACATTATAAATATTATAATTATATATTAATATATATATATATATATAATACAATAAAATATATATATTAATAATATTATGATGTAATATTTATAAGCATATTTAAGAAAAAGTCTATCAAAATGAAGTTTCTTCTTTAAATCAACTTAAAAATGATTTTTGGTTATTCTTGTAGTGTATATCAAAATGTCCATTTCTTTTGTCGTATGCAATAGAATCCATTATTAAAATTAAGACATATCAAAGGTTTAACATTATTGAAATTTTTGACAATTTCATTTCAGTTATAATAAAGAAATTAAAATTTATTATTTATTTTTTATTAAACTCTTTTTGATTTAATTTACTAGATGTTAAATTTCGTTTAATTTTATTATATACACACTAATATCCAAAAGTTTTTTACTTAGAACTATTCTAATTATCTATTCATTATTTTATTTTTATTCAATTTAAGTTTATAACCAATATTTTAGCCTAATATTTTTTACATTGTATTATAAAAAAACAAATGAATTCACTTTATAAAATAAAACTAAATATATCTTGTAATACTTTGTATAATAGATCTAATTAATTCAATATAATTTAATTCTGAAAATAGTAAACTAAAATATTGCTCAACCATTTGCTTCTACCAATACAAATTTAAATATTTTTCATTGTCGATATATAATATCAATCTATAGTATACATATTTAGGTATTTTTATTTAATTTTTTTTTTAAAGAACTTTAATATTAAATAAATTAATATTCTTTTTTAAATTTCATCTACAGGTATTATAAGTTGTTCAAAGCGTATTATGATATTTTTGTTCATACTAAAATATCGTAGTCTAATAATTATATCTAAATTCTTGTTTACAATATTTATATAATATTAATGAAAAAAAATTATATATTTTGTGTAAAATAATACGGCGTATTTATTCAAAATTAGTATTTATTATAATTCTAAAAATATTTAGTTTTTTATAAAAAGAAACTCGTCAAGAATCAATATATATATAATTAAGCGATTATATTATGTTAAGTAAATTTTTTTTTAACTTTAACATAAAAAATCAATATTGATCAATTTTGTATCTAATAGTGTATACTGGTTATTGTTATTTAAAATATTTTAACAGATTGATTCTTATTATATGATAATTTAATTCATTGGTGATTTATAATTACTTAGTAAACATAAAATTACATCATGCAACTAATAATATTAGATTTCACTACACTCTTAATAAAAGAAAAATTGTTTTTAATAAATTCATTCATTATTTTCAAGAATAATAATAAAATGAATAATAAAGAAAATCGATTAGAGAAAATATTTAGATCGTTCTAAGGCATTGTTTTTTATTTGATGAATTAATAATAATAACAATATTTATAATTTTAAATAGATTTAAAAAAATTTTTAGTTTATATTTGAAAAATATATATAAATACATTTAAAGAAACTAAAAAAGTTTGAACTAAATAAATTAAACGAGGATGATTCACACTAATTGCTTTAGAAGCTATCTCATGAATAAGTGTTAAAAAATCATCTTTTTGAAGATGCTTGCATAAAATAAAAATCTAGTAAAAACACTTTATTATTATCTAGGTTAATACAAAACAAAATGAAATATACACATAAATATTATAACTAAGTTATAATACGTTAAACATTTGTAATACTAATATTTGTATACCTCCATAATTTTTGGTGTACACTTACACAGTTATCTACGTTTAAATAACGTAAATAAAAATAAAATGCACATTAAATTAATATTTCATTGAAAAATATTATAAAATTAATTCTTCTTAATTAAATTGAGAAAACTTGTTTTTATAGTTAACTAATATTTTGTCTATACAAGCTAATAAAATTCTATTTTATTTCAATAATTAAATATTTTTACTGTTTATATTTTCTACGTATCTCCTATATAATGTGAAAAATAATAGAAAATTATATAAAATGATAATTTTGAGTAAGGTTAAAAAAAGCTAGAATCCTTAAACTTAATCAGATTAACTTTAACTTTACCTAAGGGCAATGAATTAATTATAAAATTTGATATTTCGGAAACATATCATTGACTTTCTTTAATTTTTTATGATTGTAAAGGAAAAATATTGATTGAAAAACATACATTATGTACATATACGTACGCATTTTCTACATATAAAATGAAATATAAATATGTATTATGTTTAATGAATTTTAGGAAAATTAAAACTATTAGCGTATTTAATTTCTTGTGCAATTTTTTGTTTTGTACAAAAATACTTGCGGACCTTAGCACGTAATATGTAGCACCTAGTGATCGGCAAAACAGATACAGCATTTTCAATTTTCCAAATGAAATATACTATACTGGTGATAAAGAAAAAAAGTAGTTAAGAATAGTTCGCAAGTTAAGATGAAGCTCTTGAAACGAGTATCAAAAAGGAAATATAGCAATGCAGCAACGAGGCTCGCAAATAATTTTGTAGAATAACATTGCGCATGACTAACTGAAGAGGCAATTTTCTTGTGCTCAAATGCGCTGCCATACTAAGGCATTTGTGTATTTTCGACGTATTTATCCTTTTACAGGGAAATTTAATTTAAAGTTCTAGCGACATTCTTTATCTTATGTAAATGATACTTTTTTATTCTAAATGCATTTCTTCGTGGATTTTATTAAAATAGTTTAATTTGCGAGATTTACATGCACAAGTTTAGAAAAGCTCTGTATAGTAAAGTATATATAGCTATATATATCGTCATGAATACTGAAAGAAAAGTATTTTCTGTTTTTTTTTTATACATTAGAATTAAAAATTTTTTTTCTTTATCATAAAAGTAAACTAGACAATTATAAAAAGTACTTTTACATAGTACTAAAGTTTTCAGTCAAATTTGTAAAAAAACATATAATTACTAAAATAATGAATAACAAATAATTTACTGTAACGGCTTTGATATTAAAAATATTTACAAATGATGTGCACGTAAGATTTGTTAATTACCAGTAATTTTTCTGTATGCGATATTTTAATAGAGATCATTGTCATTAATCATACGTTACAGGCAATATTTTTATTAAATAGTTACTTTATTTTTCTTTGAGAAAGTACTGTGATTCTAAAGAATTTTTAAAAAATAAGGTTTTATTAGCATCATTTTAAATCTAATATATAAAATTATTACATCACACAGAGTTGAATAATGTGATATAAGTTGATTTTTATAAAAAGTAATACATTTGTTAAAAGTGATTTACGTTACAAATTTGATCAACAATATACTGAAGTAGAAAAGTTATGAGGTTACTCGAGATTAATTTAAAAATATCTATTGATAAATTTTTAAAAATAAAATGAAATGATTACTATTTTAAAATAATAAAATTGTTTTAAAACAATGTAAATTAAATTCAAAGTTATTGTAAAACGAAAGATTGATATCAGAATTGAATTTAGTAATAACAAATATTTTTATTTATGGTGAAATAAAACTACGATTAATTTTAAGGAAGGCTTGAAATTATTATAAAATATTATTATGTAAAACTAAACTTGTTGAAAGCGAAACACAATACTATAAAAGAATAATATATGTAAAACAAGTAATATTTCATTATTGAAACATAGTGAATCAACTTTTTACTTTTTAAATTGTCCGAATTATCGTAACGTATCGATTCAAAATTTTTTTCTAAGGGTCACATTAATAATATTTCACGAACATATTTCATGAACATATTCATTTTTTTTGCATTGACCTTTAAATCTAACCTCAAATATATTCGTTACACGTTTTTTAATTCCCTGATAAAATAGAGCGAAAGAAGCACTGCATCTTTGTAAATTTTTTTTAAAAGCATATCATTGTTCTGAAACATATGAGCGGATGTAAACCTCCGGATGAGCAACGTTCATGGTGACAATGATTTATGATAATCTGCTTATGTCCACTATTGTATCTACTTTTATACACTTTATAATGTTGAATGCAGTAGAATTTGCGTACATACATTGTCATTTCTTTATTAACATTCAGAAATGATGTAGCCTTTTTTCCTGTAGCTACTCATGCGGGTCAATAACTTTTTGACGTTTTCTTGTGTCTCAAGAATTTTCGTTGTCTGACCTTGTAATTGCATACTAGTTGAAACAGTTAAATTAAAAGAAAGATTAAATCGTTTTTGTTTGAAATTGATAATGCTACTCTGGATTTTTTATGAATTAATTTTATTAAAAAATTAAGTATAAACAACTTTTTATAATTATTATGCGTGCATCGAAAACTATGTACTGCCATCAATAATGACGAAATCTTCGTATGGATCTACCTCTCAAATTACCTGTCAATGCTTACACGAAAGCTAGTACTTTTGTGATTCTCTGTAATATTTGAAAACTAAAGAATCTTTAATAAATAATAGTAATCAATTCAAAATATATTAATAAATTTTGAAAAAACAATTATATTTACATATTATTAAAGATTACGTACATTATAAATATTATTATTTAAGACATACTTGTTATTATATAATACATTTATATATGCATATATTACTTTTGTTAAAATATAAATAGTATTGTATATAATAAATTTATTACTAATAAGAAATAATTAATAATGTTCATATTTAATTATTTTAAATATAAATGATTTCATATAAATAATTAAAAATAAATAATTAAAACATTTAAATTAATTACGTACTTACATTTAGCACTTTTCAGTACATATGAAACTATATTAAAAATTTATTTATATAATTTACTAAAAGGCAAGTAAAGGGTAAAGCTATTTTTACGAAAAAAAAATTGTATAAAAGAATAATTGTTTTTGAAGTTGAAATTATATATAATTAAAATATATTTTGAAATTATTACACGTGATGGTGTTTTTTTTTTAAATACCACCTAAACCTTTTATTTCTCAATTGTTTTATTTATAAAAACTGAAGATTGGTGTTTGTAAAAGAAAAATAATTTTTTTAATCACAATCATGTTATTAAAAGTTGCAAATACGTTTCATCTTTATAAAAATTTTCCTAAATATGTCTTATAAACTAAGTACCTATGAATTATTTATCAATTTTAAATGAATAACAGTAATAACTAACTATAAAAATACGTTGTACTTAAATTATTAGAATTAATATTTTATTCAATATTAATCCAAAATATTCTTTTATTCATATTTTAACAACATATTCGAATAAACAATCAATTATTTTATAAATTTTTATGTTATAATATAAAATATTATATTGTTCTTAGAATGAAGTACATTGTACCTTTGAGATATTGTGAAATACAAAAAGTTATTTATATAAATCAGTATAATATATTATTAGACATATATAGAAAAAAATTAGCGAGTTTTTTTAAGAACATGTTAAGCATTATGGGGAAAAAAATTAATTTTTTTTACTATCAGACTTTTTTTATCAGGAATTTCTTATCATATTTAACCAATTACTAAATTCAATAATATTTTTTAAAGTAGCGCTATTTTAATTTATGGTAATTTTATTTAAGACTGTTTTTAATTTAATATAATAATATATTTGTATTATTTTTTAATAAAAAATAATTGCTTTGAAATGCGAACTATGTGCGTCTAAGATGTTAACTATATTAATAAAAAATTAGTTCGTCTTTTTTGTATACAATAATAGATATATTGAGATTTTTTACTAATATATGTACGTTTATAACACATAAGTTATGAAAGAAAGTTTAAAATACAAATATTATGTGTACTGTTTTGAAATTGAAATCAAATTAATGAGATTTAATAGAATTATTGCTTCTAGATATTATCCTGATAATGAGAAAATGTTTTTACGTACTATTATTATTGATTTATTATTGAAATTCGATAAGAATTATGTATTCACCTGTCCCTTGCAATACATAATTCATGATTAGTAGATATTATTATTCCTAAATTGAATAACGTCTAAAATTATTCATTACAATATTATTTTATAAATGAAGCAGCGATTATACCAATTAAAATTATTGTTATTTTAATTTGTATTAGCATAGAATTTAATTATCATAACTTGGCAAAATTTAATTATATGTAGTTTAAATAGATTTAAAAAAAAGTAATTTTTTTCGTAAATTTAAAATCGTATGAACAGTGTGTAACACAGCCACTTAACCAATTTTAATGTATAAGATTAATAAAAATTTATTTTATATACGTTCTCCTCTCTTTTTGCCTCCTACTCACAATCAAACTAAAATCATATTTTAATGTTTTACACATACTCCAACATTATCCATTATTATAGTATTTTACGACGAATAATTATACGTAGCTTCAGTGAAGTATATAGTGTTATTTGTTTGTAAAACTATACCATGTAAATGCTTTTGGACAAAAGATTTATATATTCCTCTATTTTTTACAATACAGAATAAATAATTAGTAAATACGTGTATACCCATAATAATTGGTGCATATATGTTTTGTGTTTATGCAACAACATAATCTACATGTTATTTCATATTTTGGAGCAGTGAACGATTTTTATAAAATTACATCTTTGAGAAGAATCCATAAATGGTCCACTCATTGTATTAATATACCTAACATAGATAAAAAAAAACTTAACGTATTTAAATATCATTTAAATGATTCATGTAAAAAACCATCAACAAGAATTCACGTACAATATAACATAGTGTAAACCCAAACGCAATCTAATCGCGCTGCATATAGATTAAAGTGTTTGACTAATAAAGCATTAATTCGTCCGAATTCAAACTCGTTAGTATATAATTCATTTTTTATATTATTCCTTTAATAGTATAAAAAATGAATTACGTAGTTTAATACGTATAGTGATTATAATATTTTATAACATTTTATAACATTTTATAACATTTTATAATTATTTAACTTAATAGTCGTTTTCAGTAGTCGTTATACAATACGTCAAATTGTAAATTTATGCATTGTGTAAAATATGATGACAAAAAATCTTCTTTTTATTAACATATACATATACACAGTTGCATAAGATAATAAAAATAATATATTTTCTTGTAAGTTATCATGCTTAATTCATATCAAACATTAGCCATCATTCAATAATGTAAAAAGCATATAAATATTCGAAAGAGTTTTGATTAAACACCTTGAATATTACAATTAGTACTGACTTAGAAATATAGTCAAAAGTTATTTTCCGTAATTTCTAAAACACACGCATAACTTATTTAAAAATTAATTTTTTCAATAAATATTAAAATATCTTATAAATATTACAAAATAAAAACCTGTTAGAATAAGTATTACTTAAATACACCTGAATTATATTTTTTATCAAAAGACATGCTACATGACTAAATACATAAAAAACAATAAAGTTAATTATAACATGAAAAATCGAAACCGTATGAAAGATGTCTGACGAGTAAGTTATTTATCTAAGTTTGTTATTTGTTTTGAGTTCATTTTTAATTGCCCAAAAAACTCGATTAATAGATTTTAATTAAAATTGAAATATCGAAAAATGATACATACTATACTCGATATACAACAGTTTTTTATTGAATTAAAAAGAACTTGATTTACTATTCTAAGGCAATATTGACTTGGAAGCTCATATAATAAGTGATGATTAAGAGCCAATAAATTATCAATAAACTTATTAAAAAGCATCACAAATTTTATAAAATGTACTTAGCAGTACATTAGAAACAGCCATGGTGGATGTGTTTCAAGCGGTAAATTAAATGCATATAAATCGAGAATCTTTAATTTTAAATATTTGATTGAAAAAGCCAAAATAATAAAGTAGGGGAAGAAAAGCAGTGGTTTACGAACACACGTGTGCTGGCGCGTTGAGATTGCAATAGACACGGCCATCGACGGATCCTAAACATTATTGTTAAGAATTTATCGACAGTGATATAACAGAATCCGGTACTCAAAATACAAGCAGTCCAGTTGCGAAGCTCCTAGATTATAGCGTGACATGTTTGGCCTTGTACCGCATGAGAGGATTCTAAGTCAGAGCATTGACCTTAGCTTGACCTTCCCTTCCCCGAGAAAAAACATTTAATATCCGATGAAGTTGATCTTATTTCAAACAACTTGTTATTACAGTGTCGATGCTAATGTTGTGCAAATAACAAAAGCAGTATCATCTTTTGTTTCCAGTTTTTTTCGTTCAAAAAAGCCACAAGGAGTTTTTACTTATGAAATAAGTTTAGTTCCATTATCCCCATCATTTACTTATAGTACCAATTTTGAATTATATTCTAATCCCTCTTTTGAATTTTTTAAACTTTTGTTGTAATTAGAATTTAATATTAGAATTTTAAATAATTTTAAAATAATGTAATTTTAAACTGTCAACATGACTTTTTTTGTTTAAATTTTTAAATTGTTTTTTACACGTGGCAGAATGAAAATAAAAAAAGAAGAAATCGCATAACTAAGCTAAATAAAATTTGTTTGACCTATAGTGTTTACCTAGGTATAGAGGAAATAGCAAAACTTGGGTTTATTTGCTTTACTTATTTACGTATTTCTTTATTATTTTTAATTTATTTATTAAATTATTTTTATTCTTTAATTATTTATTATTTTTCACTATTTCAGTTATGAATAAATTAAACAAAATGTGTTGTAAAATAAAATATTTTTTAAATATACAGTACTATTAAAGTAAATGTAAATTATGAAAGAAAATTTATATTTTAAAAATCATCTGATTTTATTTCTTCAGTTTCAACTATTTCTTTTTTATCCTCGCAGTTATTTTCTGAATTTTTCTTTCATTTTTCTCAACTTTGCATTTTTTTAATATATTTTTTTCTAAATTGAGATTACCACTCTTCCTTTGGAATACTGTCATCAATTTTTCTTTTACCTTTTTCCCCTGTTCACCCATTTTCAAAAGATTTCTCATATCTTATCACCCTTAAGTTTCATTATTTACTTTTTTCTTCTTTTATCTTTTTGTTATTTAATATTACCCTGTATTTTCCCTTACTTCTTCTTGTCTTATTCTCTACTTTTATCCTTCCATTTTTTATATACTTTACCATTTTTTTCTTGCCCCCCCCCCCAACAATTTTCGTTCTTCCATGTCTTATTTATTACTTTTTCCATATATTTTTCATTTTCACTCTCGAATCTAACTCATTCATGTTATTCATTTCATCCTTATATTTTTCTATTGCTTTTGATGTTTTATTATTTTACGAGTTTCAGTTCTCTTAGTATTTATTCCTGTCCTTCAATTTTTTCTATTAAATTTGTCAGAATCGATTGATGATGAGACTCCATTTTTCTCATTACTTTCATGATTTCTATTCTCTGCTATGTTGTTCATTATAATTGCATATTCTATCATAGATGCTTTAAATTTGCAATTGATCATAAATTTATTGTCTTCCTTTTACCTTCTCCTATTTAAAATAAACAATGCTCTTTTTTCAATCAAATCTATTACTACTTCATCCTCTTTCTTCACAACTTTATCCTTAGATATTCTTACTTCCTTTCCTTATAAGTTTTATATGCACGTTCTTCATTTATTCTATTAAATTTATATCTATTTTCTTTATAATAGTAATTCTCATTCTATCCCCTTAATTACTTACCTTTATATAACACCTTTTTAATACATTCACACAAAAATGTTTATTCTTCGATTATAAACACTTTCGTTCTTTCAAAAGTCTTTTTCTCATTATGGTCGTTTCTACGTGGTTCTCCTCCTTTAGTGTAATTTCTTCTTTCATCTGCTCTCCCTTGCTATATTTTTATGTTCACTGACACCTTCATGACTTTTTCAAACCACGTATTGATTTTCTCATTATTGTATATTTTCTCTTGCTTTAGTTCGAGAAGTGCTTTGGTATACTTTTAAATCATGTAAAAAACAACTATGTCTAGTATATTGGTAGAATAAAAAACAACAGTGGGTCATGTGGCTTTTTATTCACGTTGTATGGACCATATTTCACCGCGATCGGGTTCTACTCTTTCATCGAACCAACGGCAGAACCAGCAGTTTTCGGCATTGAATGCGTTTCTCTCATTCCACACTCAGTTATCCTGATTACGTTGACGCACGCCATTAACGATGAGATGGAAGTTAGATTGTACTATAATTTAATTTTCTTTAGATTTTCAATTTTAATGTATAACTTGGTATGTGTATTACTATTCAATTTTTTATATATTGTTTAAAACTGAATACTTTGATGTAAATACTATTTTTCAGTATATAACGTTTGTTTATAAAGATAACGAGTTACTTTGATTCATCAGTTTATTATATGCATAAATAAATTATTTCATTTATTATTTATAAAACTCATTAAATTCTTATTCAACAATAATTTGCATAAATGAAATAAACTGTCCTGGATTTCTTAATACAAAAATATTGGAAGGTTCTAAAGTACACGAATATATACTCGTAAGATACAGGTGGAGATGATGAAAATGAAGAGAATTTCAACTGCTTAAAATTAAAAATGTACAGTACTTGTAAGTATATTTAGTAATAAATAATTTATTAATCTTATATGAAACAATATTTTTCATGAATTTCTAATGAATAATTAATTAAAATTACAAAAAATTTTAGTGAATAATTTATCTTCAATTTTTTATTATATATATATATATATGTATATATATAATATAATTATGGAATACAATACTCATAATTAAAAAAATATATGATACTCTACAGACAATTAAAAATTTAAAGTAAAAAATTTATTTTATAACTTTTTGCACCGACTAGCTTATTTAAAACGAAGCGAATTAGGATAAATTTAGTACTAAAATAATGCATGAATAAATTTATATTGGGTTTTATTTGCACTCATTAAGGCTGCAATAGAAGCGAATATCATCGATTCCATCATATTATATATAATTTTATCTAATCTGATCCTAATAGAATTAAATTGTATAATGATTTGGAAATTTACAACCATTTTATTGAGGTTTGAAAAAAGCTCTTTTGCTTTCGATTTTATCTTTCTTAAGTATTTGAATAGTAATAATTGTTTTAGCAGCTATAGCAGATCCTGAATAACATACATATAAAGTGAATGCTAATTTGATACACATGCTAAACATTTGTTTCCATTATAAAATATCATATCGAGAACAATTATTATATATAAATGAATAATGTCAATTTATGGAAATAATTGAAATCATTTTGAATAAATTTGCACTAAGTGATTTCTTTCAAAAAATTTGTTTAATTCTTCAAAGTGCCTCTCGATTCATTTTATTTTATAATTTTATATTATGATTTATTATTTAACATTCATTAATAAAATTTCTTTGATTAACATGTTATAATTTATGTTATAGTATTTAGGTATATTATTTTCACAATATAATGTATAGGATATAATGTATAGAAATTTTTTATAATTATTAAATAAATATATATATATATTATATAAAATATTTATAATTTAAATTTATTAGAAATAAAATTAAGTAAAAAATGAAATAATTTAATAATATACATCATTAATATCAAATTTTTCAATATCTATAATATATTATATATCTACAATAATATTGAAGATTTTGTTAATTTGTAAACACACTTGTAATTTGCAAAATAAATATAAATAAATAAAAATATGATTATAAATGTAAAGAGATGATCAAACATGGTTTATTTTTTATGTGGTTGAATTTGAGTGTTTCGGTATGTTAAAATTAAAAAATCAATTTTTGTTAAACTTCTTATTTATTTAACTGTCTTTATATACAATTTTGTACAATAAAAAAAAACAATTTTACATTTACTTGATTTGAAAATATATACAACCACCATCTAACGTAACTTATATTTACAATTCCTAAGATTATTTGATGAAAATAATAATACATATATTTATATGATTCAGTTGCATTTTTTCGTATATTTAGATTTATAGTAAAAGACAAAAATTAATTTTTTAAATATTCAATGAATATAGTCTATGTAATATATTATAAAAATTTATTAAAATTTTACAATTGTAACTTTGTAAATATATTTTAAAATATTCTGCGAGCAAAAATAGAGTAATTAAAAACATGAAAACATAAAAATGAATTTAAGTACATACTTGAAGTTAAATTTTCTTAACTATTTTTTAACTTTTATTTATAATTATAATTAATATTTATAATTATAATAATGCATTGATTTTATTGATATAGTCTTTGTTAAAAATATGTTAATTTTTATTCATTGGATTTCTAATCTTTTCATCAATATTAAATGCAACAATTTTTTTAATATTTGTATGTTTTACTATATATATTGCATTATTATAATTAGTATCTTAAAATAATAATTCTGAAGTAATTAATAATTACCCATTGGTCAATAAATTTTTCTACTACAAATAAAATAATTGTAAAATAATATATATATTTTATATTAAACAAATAAAATTAAATACCGTAAATATAAATGATTATTTTTAATTAAACTGGAATATCGCACATGATTTAAAATCGATAGCTAATAATTACCTAGAGTCAAACAAGGTGTGAAAGTGAAATAAATCAACACACAATCTACAGAACGGAAAGATATAAATGTGCCTTAAAATAATCGTAACCTCATCAAATATATTACTAAAAACAAATTAAAAAAATTGAAAGTATTGATTACTTTTTTTTGTTAAAAAATTTAAAAAATGGCTTTTGATTTTCTTAAACTTTAATTAATTTAAACTTACAATGAATGCAAAGTAAAAGTTTCATTTAAATCTACTTAAATTGGTATCTAGTTCTACTAGTTAAATGTCATTACGAATACTATAATACAACCATAATGTATGATCAAATAAATCAAATAGCAATTGTATTTGTAGTATATGTACATCTACAGTATACCTAAATCTACAAAAATTTCTTAACAATTTTCTAATTGATACTTCAAAATTTTCTATGACATACGAATTATTATAATGAAAATAAAAAATTTGTTTATTCACTTATTTAAACTAATTTGATTACAGTATATTATCTTATACAAATAATTAATTTAAAGTAATTTTTCTAATACTTAATTAATATTATTATATTAATCTTTAATTAAAGTAATTAAAAATATGATTTTGCTATTTACTACTAAAATCTAAATTTATATCTTAATTAATGAAGCGCAAGAGATAGTTTTATCAATGAATTCGTGAAGAAATTATCAAGAAATTATAAATGCAATAATCGTCAAATTTTTTTGTAACATAATAAAAATATAATTTTAATATAAAACTAAATTATTATTAAAACTAAATTTGTTTTCTGAACACTGAAAGTGTATTCTAGATAATATAGTTTAAGAATTATTCTAATGATTTAAGTTTTACAGTAATTTAAGTTTATTGCGATGAAAAGAACACTAAGAAAATTAGATTGAACAACCGAATAAAATCGAATATAAAATTTATTTAGCTAATATACGTAAGTAAATATTAAGTTGTTTATGATTATAATTATATGAATTATTTTAATGATGACGATAAAAAATGTTATAGTCAATTAATTAATTTTTATCGCTTGAGTATTATGTGGACCATCGACATAGAAAAGAGAAAATTCAAATAAGGATGAGCGCAATTTGTTCAAGCACTTCGAAAAGAAAAAAGTGGTTTTCTAACTTGTGATGAACCCGAGCCTGACGTACTTGACTGGTCGCAATACCTATTTACGTAATGTGCCTGCATCTCACTTGCATACATTCACAATTTATACATTTCTCAAACAAAAACATATATTACAAAATAAAGTGCACTTGTATACTTATTTATGAATCTTGAAAGAAAATTTTTTAGAAAATAGTTTTATTTTTTATATTTATCACTTTACTCTGAAATGATAAAGAAATTTTATAAAAATATTAATATTTTATGATCGTTTCCTACTCTTAATAGCGTTATGAATAGGTTGCCAGTTTCATAGCTTCAATGGAAACTAATATTTTACGTAGTGAAAAATTTTTTATGAACTTGTATCTTTATCTTAACATTCCCTGTTACATAGAACGTACAACTCTTTCGCATACATGCATATTTGTTTGCATTAAAATTGTTAGTTAAAAATGATACAAATCGAATAAAGTTAAAAAGTTGATATTTTTTTGTAATGTTGAAACGAAAAGTTAATATGCAAGTATCAATAATAAAAAATATTGATTATTTAAGAAATAATTATGTATTTTTGTATTAGATACATTGGTTATATTATTACATGAAAATTTACAAAAAATGATAATAAAGATAATAAAAGAGGTGTAAGAGATAATACATTTATAAATTAAAAGAGAAAAGACAATAATAGTGAAAAATGAAATAATAAAAAAGAGATTATAGAGTGAATAAGAAATAAAAGATAGAAAAGGTACTTAAAAATAGAAGGAACGATATAATCAAAGTAAACAGGAAGCAAAATTAATCACGAAAAACAAAGAAAAGAAAAAAAATTAAATTTAGTTCTTAGAATATAATAGTTTTAGGGAAAATAGAAGATCAAGAATGTAAATATTTCTTTGAGAATAAAAGTATTAGAATAGTAAAACTTAAGTAGGTAAATAAAAAAGGAGGGAAAATGGGAAAATATTTTAGCTACTAAAAAAATTAAAACATAATTTAAAAGAAATAAATGTAAACATTTAAGAATTGATAAGTGCCAAATAATTAATAAATACAAAGCGAATAAACGATATTGTGTTATTCATACAAGCAAAGAAATATAATAATTGGAAAAATGGATTTTTTAAAAGAAAAAAAGAGAGAAATAATATATTAGCCAAATATTGATAATAGCAAGAAATATAATTTTTACTAAGAGAACGAATAAATACTGGATGATAGAAAAAAAGAAAATGTAGAAGAAAACATGAAGCCCTTATTAAAAAAGTTTAGTGAAATAAAAATCAATAAAAAATATTGAAAGGTAATAATAAAAAAACAAAAAAAAATTAAATGCATTTATACAACATATTTAAGTGGATAAGAAAAAGAAACACATCGTAAAAAGACTATATTTGATACAAGAATTATATTACGGAAAAGGTAATAAAAGAGAGACATGGTTGAATGAAGATTGTTTGGACAGCAAAAAGTAATGATGAAAGCATATAGACAATAGAGGGTTAAAAACGGAGAAGAGAAAAGGAAGATGATATCAAAGAAAGGAAGAAATACAGAAATTCTTAAAAAATAAAAAGAGAAGAGAAAAATACAAGGACATAGAGGAAACTAGAAGAGGTAAGATAGGAAAACCATTAGAAAAATTGTAAATAGAAAAAGAAAGGTAAAAAAAATAGATAAAATATTCCAAAGGAAGAGTGGTAGTGTCATTTTTGGAAAATATACGATCGAAAAATACAGAAGGTGAAGAGAATAAAAGAAAAAATTTAAACCATGACTCTGATCAACCATGAGGATGATGAAATAATGATTGAAAAGATCGAAATGGAATAGGTGGTTCGAATAATGAACAAAGAGCCCGGGACATGATACAGTCACAAATAAAATGTGGAAATATGCAGATAAAGAGATTTCAGTATGTGTGACTGGAGAAAAAATACTAGAACAGTGAAGAACCGGAGGTACTATACCAATATTTAAATAGGTAGTAAGAATGGTACATATAACTGTAGCAACATATATATGTTATAAAATATATGTAGAGAGTAAAAAAAACGAAATAGAGGATTTAATTTCAAAAATTCATAAAAAAAAAACAAAATGTATAATGAGACTGTATTTGAAATTCGACGGAAAAAAACAAGACCAAAGCGATACATATGTTAAAATCAGAAATAGATGCACAATTGAAAAAAGAGAACAAGGAAGTACTCATATATTTTTCTGATTTAAAGATGATATTTTATAATATTAAAAGAGATTAAATATGAAAAGGTATGAAGAAGGAAGGCATAAAAAATATTAATATAATGTGTAAAAGAGATCTATAACGAAAGAAAAATAAAAATCAAAATTAATGTGATATAATTGGTAAAATAAAAATGAAAAGGTTAGTAAGACAAGGTTGTTATAAACTCAACTCTTTACAATACAAGGATGGCAACAGGAAGAATAAAAAAAATTCAAGAAGCTAAATTATGCAAATATAGAGAATTAGAATAAGGTCCATAATGAATATAGATGATGTAGTAATAATAGAAAAACGTAAGAGAGAATTAAGAGAAATGCTAAGAATATTTAGTAATTAATTAAAAAAAGGTTTAGATTTAAATACAGAGAAAAGCAAATAGTACATTGTGTAAAGAGAAATAATCAATGAGACATAGATGAAAGAGTAATGATTGATACAATTTATGAACAAATAATTGCGAAAATAGTATGAAAGTGGATAGAAAAGATATTAGTTTAATGTACAAAAGACACTAAGAGAGAAGAGGAGAGAGAGAGAGAGAGAGAGAGGAAAAACAGAAAGATGAATTTTAAGTGATAACCGTATGTGCACACCGCATGTATGAATTTTAATTAAGAAGTCATTTGTGCAATCCTGAAGTCTAATTTATGTTTATATTTTAAACGTAGTAAAACTTAATTATTTATAGCAAAATTTTTACCAAAGCGTTAAATATAAGAAAAAATCTTCAAATTTAAACGAAAATAGTACAAAAAGTGTATAGGCTTAGAATACAAGATGCTATTACATATGATAAATAGATATGATACAAAAAATATTAATACTAATAAATAAATCCGTACTATTCGGTAGTAATATTAATAAAAACTTTCAACATTTCGATAAACTGTATAATGATTCTAAAATGACTTGTAAATTAATTTTAACTGTATAAAGGAAATATAACAATATTAATTCACTTTCTTGATTTCGGAAAAACATATTAACAAAATAAAATCGAAGTTAAATAACATAGTAAAACTGACGTTTTAATACGTAGTCCAATTAATGAAAACGATTTAATATCATATTAACTTATTATTCGTATTATTATCTAATTTGCCAAGTCCTTTATATAAAATGTTTATGGTAAACATGATATCATCTATTAGTTACCTTTTTAAGTGATTTTTTTTATTAAATTTTTTACGAGTTCTTGATTTATGTATTAATCAAATGTTATAAAGTTGGTGAACAGAGAAGTGAACATAAAACTATAGTTTTATTTTTACTTCTTTTTAAGATAATAAACTTTTGCTTCATTTATTATAATAAATTATTAAAGTATTTAAATAGACTTTTTCATATAAACTGCTTACTACATTTGACGTTATCTTTGAAGGATTCATCGATTAGACCATTGTAGACGCCAAAAAATCTAGTATGAATAATATAATTATTTTTAATAAAAACGGGTTCCTATTACAACATAATATATATATATATATATATATATATAATATGTATATCACATATTACTTATTTATATGTTACTTGTTAACCAAATTTTGCAACATATTTTTTTAAATTTCAGTGTATGCGCCAATAAGAAAATATAAATTTTCTTCAAATTTATTAATGGATACACATTTGTAGTCGTTAATTATAGACCTGAAGCAAAAAATATTTTTCTTATAAGATTATTTCAAAACAGTGCATGATACTTTGAAAATATTAGATTTACGTAAATATAAATAACGTACTTTAATATATCTAAATGAAAATTCCAGCCTCTGCGCAACCATGGGCTATCGTTGGTTTCGAGTTTTTAATGATATCAACTAAAGACCAAAATACATTTGTAAAGACCTGTAAGATTACCTCATCCACTATAATGGACAACCAATAATTCAATGAGTTAGCAAGTCTGTGTGAGCTGACAACTACAACATAATGCAGTGTGATGGTGAGTCCAGTCTTATTTGTAGTGCAGATATGAAATGATTTGTGCATCCTTTCAGGCGAAAATTTAATAACCCCTGTTTATTATTTAGATTATAACTATATGGAACGCGGAAAGTAAAGATGAAGCCATCGCTGACTTCATTACGGAGAAAAGTTATATCTGTAAACGAATACCTCGAATATCCTGGAGGTAAGGGCATCTCTATGGTGAAGGACCTAATACTACTATCGAAAGATTTACAGAGCATGGAATTAAAGATAGCGATGTGAAGAGAGAACAAATATCCTTTATCACAAGAGGCTTTGTCGGAAACACGAGCGCTCCCACTAATTAATACATAAAACCATATATCCACGAAGATGTCGCAAACGATACAACAGACGTCCAACAAGTACTGAGTAATAATGATACTGTTGATAATATGACTTTGTCGAAACTCGAAAAGAACAGTTTTGACTTCTTTTTCGAGGCCAAGTACAAATTTGCAACGACTTACCCGCGGTATGCATTGGCAAATCAGTACTAAGTTCTACGAGATTACCATCAATAATGCATTTGTCCTAACTATCAGGAAGATGTTCCTGGGCCAACCCTTACAAGAAACCTCGTTTTAAGCCAAGTGCTTCCGGATTAAGGTGAAGTAGGAGCCCCCTTAAAATTGTTCCAATAAAAGCGCTTTATTGATCAAGATTTGAAGTTAAGCGACATACACCCTTCAGGACCTCCTCGGTCGATATTCGGTGACTAAGAAAACTATTGAAAGTGATGTTGGTGGTCGAAATAATTAATTATAACGTCTTTATTCTTCTCTATAACAGTCATGGTGATCAAGAAAGGTGGTTAAGCAGCATCACGGATGATACCATTCAATTTTTAACGATGATTTACGAGATACTAAAGAACCTTTACTTTATTGTGTAGAAATATTCAACATTAAATTTATGAAAAATTTTAACGAGGTAACTATTTATTTTATATAAGTGATGATGTGTTTTGTAACATAAGGAAGTCACAATTATTACAATTTATTAATTAACTTTATATTAAAAGAAATTATTACACTATGAGTTTAACTGGGCTTCATGTTCAAATAAATGAAAATAATATAAAATATTACCAGATGATTATATTTTTACAGTTTAAAAAATAAGATAATAATAATTTTAGATTGTTTCTTCTATTTTACTTCGAATAGTTATTTTAATTTAAGCAATAACACGGAAAGATAGAGATAAAATACAGTAATATAAAAATATGGTGAACTGCAGTAATATATTATACAATGTTTTACTGAATGTAAAATGTTATATTGTGTTTAAAATAAAAAATAAAAGTAAAAATTAAGTAATGGTATGTTCTAGTATATTTGTAGCACGAGATCTTTATGAATAATTAACTTTAATTGCTTTATTTACAAATTTTACATCAACTTAAAGTGTATATTTTAGACAAACGTTGTTTATTATCAACTATTTAGAGGACTTTGTCACACTTTTCAAACAGTCAAAATATTTGCGTAAATTTAAACAAAGGTAAAATCGATTACTGAGTTTGAATAGCACATAGTTTTTGATCTGCTTTTAATTTTATATAACAATTACAAACTATCTTTTTTCCCTCTCTCTGTGTCTCTGCCCTCTCTCTCTCTTTCTCTTTCTCTTTCTCTCTCTCTCTCTCTCTTTTTCTCTGTTTCTTTACTAAAATTTAACTAACTTTCAAAAGTACTTAACAATTTAGCATTGTTAAACCGTAAAATATATAAATATATAAAATCAAACATAAAAAATAAAACTGTTCCAAGTCTTGACTCAATACCCCAGGACACATTATCGGTTCTTAAACTAGTTTTTTTTTAATACTACAGCATTCATTTTATGGTATACTACTATTATAATCGGTTCTTAAGCTAGTTTTTTTTAATACTATAGTGTTCATCATATTCAAGTACTGTAGATAAGTTTCATTACAATTTTATTGAAGAACTATACGTATTGGAAGACATAGTTTGTTTTATCAGCAGATTATAAATAATTGTGCCTCTTGTTATTAAAAGCGCCACTCGAAATTCTGTAAAAGAAAAAAAAATTATCAAGAATATTATACAATGATCGATTCTGCTTAAACGAATTCTAATACTACTAATACTATTACTACTATTAGTACTACTACTACTACACTACTACTACTAGTACTAGTACTACTACTACTATACAAAATTTTTAATTGCATCATAATAGAATTTTCTTTTTGAACTAATAATGCTTATATACAACATGCAACGAAATTAACAAAATTTAATTAACAAAAAAATTAATTAATTTTCAAAAATTATGGTTTGATACGAAGCATTACCTATTTATTGAATTTCAATCAATAAACTTAAATGACTGAAAATATAATATAAAAATTATCAGGATAAAATTTTTAATGTCTTTTAATTTCTCATCATATAAATATTTAAAAATAAACAATTCCTAATTTTTAAAATAATGAAAATATGTTAAAAATAAAAGTAATTTATAAATAAAAGCATTTTACATATGAAGCCGTACGCAGAGTTAATACACAGTCTACGTAGGTATAAAAATAATTACCTTTTTTATTAAACGCTGAGCATTGATAAAAGTATTAGCTGCAAAAGAGAAAATAATTGCATCGTGAATTTTGGTCGGTCTTTAATAAAACGGGAAAAAATTCCAATAAATGAAGAAACAAGTGAGAGGTCGAGTAAGCGCATCAACTTATTTTCGTTATTTCACGCTTTATTACTTAATGAAAGACAGAGATGGGGGGAGGGAGAAAAATATAGATAAAGAGAAAGAAGGAGTGAGAGAAGGGGGAAAGATTAAAAAGAAAGGGAGAGAGGTACAGAAACGAACCGCGAACTACCGGTAAAGTTCTTTTACTATGCAGACAGCGTACGCGTATCAAAAATAATTAAATACCAGGTTTCTTTTGTCGTGCTTTCCATCGCTGTTCTGTGGCTTTTGTGCGCAAGTCAGCATTCTTACAATTGTTTTATTTACCTTTTAATTGCGACCGTAATTAGTTACTAGACTTACGAAATTTATAAAACAGCTATTATTAAGCAAGGTAGTGTAGTTGTCGTAAGAGAAAAGACCCACAATTTTTACGTACAATGATAAATTACGTATTTAAATCATTGATATAAAATATTAAACACCTTAATAAGAATATTTATAAAATCACTTAAATGTAATTTCTATAAAATTCTGCTTATATAAATTTAACTACAGCCACAACTGATTCGTGCTTCAACTCATTTGAAAAGTTTTTGAATTTTTATGAAAATATATGAAAATAGGTTTTATAAAAATAATAAACTAATTTCAGCGTAAAAGTATAAAAATGTACATTTCTTGTTATAACGAAATATTTTGAAATTTATCATCAATGATATAAAATAATATCTGGTATAATTGAAAAAATTTTAATCCCTTATTTTACATCTATTTTAAATTAAAGTTTTTCTAAATTAATCGTATGTAAGTTTATAAATATATATATTATAAGAATGATATAATTTCATTCAGTACAAACAGTAGTAGTAGTGGTAGTGTTAATAGTAGAAGTAATAGCAATAAAATGTGTATGAAAGAAGTTATATATGTTAAGATAAATATTATCAATATACAGAAAAAATTCACATTTCTATGAAAAATTTATTTGAATTATTCTCTTATAAAAACGAATAAAAATAAATCTCTTTATATAAATTATTCGAATGTAGAAGAGATGTTTCAAAACAATTTGTAAATCATACAAATACAGATAAAATTTTTTAATGAATTTCTAAAAATTCATTTATAAAATATTTGGTAAGTTGTTTATTTGACAAACATATAATATAATAATTTAAAAATTTTTTAATTTTCATAATTTATTTCATTTATCCGGGTAATAGTATGGATAAACTAGAAATATCAAAATATGTAAAAAAAATTCAACACATTTCAGTAGAAAATATACAAGTGACAATGTATACATGAAAACGAAGAAGCAGAAAAAGAAAACATGGAACAAAATTATTAATGAAATTTAGAATGTGTAATCAAAATAACCATTGGTTAATAAAAAAGGAAAGATCATATAGATTGTGCAGTAATAAAAAAGAAACAAGAAATTAAGTTTTGGAGGAATTCAATGATACAGGGTTCAAAGCAATCAAGTGGGAGAATATTATGAAAGGTGATAAGAAAAACGTAAGCATTGTACAAGATACATCGGAACAGAGAGTGATTGAGAGAGAGAAAGAGAATAGTAATGTATTAAAAGAGAAACTGTGGAACAAGGCGGTGGAAAGTGAGAATAGCGAAGAAAAGAGAAATAATTTAATAAATAAATATGATATATGAATATAAATGTCAAAGTATTTGCTTATATATAATAGTCATACATGTATAAATTGAAATGAAGATTTAAGTTATGCATAAAAATATAAATAACAGTATATGAATTGTTCCTGACTAAATAATAATAATTGTAAAAAATAATAATAATAAATAAATAATTATGACAATAATATTATTAATTATCAATACTAAAGTTTTAATATATATACATATAAGTGTAAAAGTTGTACATATTCGAATATATGTAAATTGTTTTACTAACTCCAGTTTGTCAACTTTCCATCAGAACTCGGTTTTTTCCTTCTTACTTCTTCCTTTCTTACTCCTGTAATTCAAAAGATCCTAGAGTTCATTATTTTAGTTTTTTTCGTATTTAACACTAATTCAACTCACCTATTACAATATTAAAGAGTAAAGACTCACCGGAAACTCACCTTGTCTCACTCATGTCTCTATAATTATTAATTATTATTTTATTTATTATCGCAATTATCTTATTTTCTGTCCTTATTTTTATCTTTGAATCTCTATTAATTTTTTTATTGCTGTCGATCAAATATTTTTTTATGTTCGCTTGTAGTACATTTTTCCGTATCTCTTCTCTTTCTGTTCTGTCGTCGCTGCTTTAACATTTGCAAAATAAATGATATTTCTTTTTTTACTTTTTTTATAATCCCTGCATAAATTTTGTAACTTGTAGCCAATAATGTAATTCCCCTGTAATTTTTTGCGTTAACGCTCTCCCCTTTCTTATATATCAGCACCACACTTCCTATACCTCCGGCATTTTTGGACTTATAATTTTGTTTACTTTTTCAGATTTTTTCTTTTCAATTTTTTTTTCTGTACCTCTATATTTTATTAGATATTTCGTCCTCACCTGAGTTCTTTTTCAATTTCATTTTCAATTAAGTTCTTATATCACCTTTTCTACCACTTTTTCTGTCCCTATTGAATCCTCTTTCTTTTTTCCTTCGTCTTCTATCTTTTTGCTTAATTTTCTCATAAATTTCCTCAAAATGCTTCCTTCATTCTTTCTTCTTTATCTTACCTCTATCCTATCTTTGTTTTTCCTTCTCTTAGTAACCAGTCTTCGGTAACCTTTCCCTGATTTATCCTTTTTCGCCTCTTCTATTTCTTTCTTTATACTTTATCTTTTTTTACTTATGCTATTTATCTATATTTTTCTCTCTTCTCTTTGTAATTTTTTCTATCGTCTTCTCTGACCGTCTCCTTCCAGCTCTTAAACTTTCTTATAATCTTTTTTCCTGTTTTCAATACTCTTGCATCTCATCATTCTTCACTTTTTTACTCTTTTCTGTTTCTTTTTTTTATATATTGCATCCTTTATTCTTCTTTTTATTTCCTTGCAATTTTGATCATCGCCTTCTTTCCACTTCTTCACGTTCTCTTTTGTTCAAATCGCTCTTATATTTTCTTATCTTCTTCTCCTCCTTTTCAATTCTTCGAATATCGCTATCCTTAACGGTTATATTCAACCCTATCCACCACTCTATCTTTTCTATGTCTCTTGGATCCTCAGGGTGTATTAATACATAACTCTGTCCCCTTCCTACAATTTAATAATTCTATCCCTCTTTCTTCAATTCATTTTACTACTTTTTCCTTTCTTTTTTTATTTTTCTGTCCTTTAATTTCTCACCTCTCTTTTCACTTGCTTAACGTTAAAATTCATCCCTAAAATAATTGACTTCCCCATATACTCTTCATTTTTTCTTCCTTCTCTCTAGTGTGTATATAATCCCTATTTTCACCTATTTCTTCCCTAAAATCACAGAAACTCTTCTAAATTCGTCAATTTGTATTTTTATTTCTTTTATCTTTTTATTTTCTTTTTTATTGCCATGAAAATGTCACTCCATGGCTTTTGCGCGTTATTTTTCAGAACCTCATAACCTCTTAATTTTAATTTTTTTTAATTTTTTTTATTTATAAAAATAAACGTAAAAATTTCAGAATTTTTCTTAAATTTTAAATAAATTTTTATTAATTCGATCTATTCACAAGTGAGAATAAAATCTTTCTAAAAAAAGGAAATTTTTAAAAATTCTTAATTAATTTAAAAGGTCTTTTTATTATCCATAGTTTTTACATCAAATCAATAGAAAATTTACTTGCAGATATATCTATCTTAGGTTGTACCTTGTACTCACCGAATTTTAGATTCATTCGATGTGTAGAAAAGATATACTTTATTTAGTTAAATTTAATTTCGTTCACAATATATGTAAGTTTTTTAAAGAAAAGGCATTCGTAATAGATTTTTAAAATATTTTATTTTTAATTCAAAATTGAATAATTATGCTTTCATATAAATTAATCTTATTACAGAAAAAAGACCATAGCTACTATAACATAACTCTAATGTACATAATGTGATTGAATTTTTTCTAGTTTTATATTTTCCTAATGAATCAGTACCGATTCTTTTTTTTTATTAAGAACAAAAATGTTTTTATATTTACTTCCAATAATCAAGTAATGTAAGCTGAGTCTAACGATGAAGCATTATGAATAATATTTTTAATATTCTTAAAAAATAGTATGAGACAACTTTGAAAGAATATGTGAGTTTTAAGGTGTTCCCATTTCATAATTAAGCTCGGCAGCAAGAAGATAAGAAAGCTTTCCTACGCGGATACACTGAGTTTGCCAAATCTGAACAGGAACTAAGAGAACTTCTAATAATTCTTAAGAGATTTCTAGAGTAAGGGAATAAAGCTCAATACTACAAAAACAAAAATCATATACTAAAGAAGAAAGAGTGGAAACATAAAGAAGCTGGAAATACACTGGCAAAGTGGATATTCAAGGATATTCTATAGAAAAGGTCAGCAAACACACATACTTGGGAATCAGATTCGCCGAAAATAACGGAGAAACGAAATATACTAATTAGCCAGCAAGAAAGGTAAACTTGATATTGGAAATAATCGAAGGTATGGCGAAGAGTTATTTTAAAGAGAAGATAAAGTTAAAATTGAAGCTATTTAATAATTGAAGGAGTTCTAATGTACAGTGCAGAAATCTGGGGATGTGGGAGTTACGAAAAGATAGAAAAAATACGGAGAAAATTCATAAAATGGTCGGAAGGCATAAATAGAAACACTCTTCAGCGCATTTTTATATTAGAACTAAGAAGAAATAATCTCTGCCTAAAAGCAGCGAAGAAAGCGATAGTCTTCGAGGACAAAATTAGGGATTATTATTGTACAAATTATAATTAGGAAGGAATATGTTTCACACAAGAGAAAAAGAGATATACGTGAAGAGATGACAAAATTTTTAGCAAAATTGAGATTGGTCATAGGGCTACTGAGAGAACAAGTTTTAGAGAAAGGGGACGATTTGCAAGGAGGTAGAAGCATAATGAAAGACTAGCAGTCATAAAAATGGTTAGTAAACATAAAAAAATTAATTTATGCAACAAAGCGAAAGATTTAATCAAACGAAATTTGGAAAAAGGGAAAACCAGTTATTAAGCAGAAGGAGAGAGGAGACGCAAAAAAGGAATGAAAAATATTTGCAAGGTTTAGGATGGATAATGAAGCAAAAACGAACAGATACTTAAAATGAAATCTTGGATGAGGTAAGAAATATAAAAATAAGGCAGTAGATGCAATAGTGGATTAGTCATGTTGAAAACCCCAAATATACCAAAGAATTTAAAAGATAAGAAATGTATGTATGAAAAAAAGAGGGAGAGAAAAGAAGTTTTTTTTTTAAATTTTAGCAAGATTTACGAGTGGGAAATAAAATTAGAGCAAACAAGCACTTGTTGTCGAAAGAAGAAAAAATGTGTGACTGTGTTAAAAAATAGAGCATCGTTAAGACATCGTAGAAGACTGTAGAGAAATAAAAACCAAGGTAACCAACTGGGAAAACTGCATGAAAGGGAGTAAAAAGGATACGAACCTGCTGTACAAAATACATTGGAAGGTGAGAGGAGAAAAAAGTATAAATGGCAAGTTTAAGTAGAAATAATATATAAGTAGAAACAATAGTTGTAAATATAAGAAATTCCGATCAAATTTTAAATATAAATTAAAGATATAAAATTTTAATGTGAAAAAGTACAAAACTTTACATACATAATATTTTAGATGATATTAAATGAAACATGTAAATAAAATATAAATGTTCAATATATAAATTAATCCTGTAATATAACATAAAATGTAATATATTGTTTAATAAATTAACTATCTAACTACTTAAAATGAAACTAGTTAAGAGATTAAGTAAAAGATTGGGATAAATTCTAAGTTGAGAAAAGATTCAAGGAAGATAGTCCGATGCGACTGATAGGAGAATACGAAGGTCAGAATGGAGGGAGAAACCACGCGAAATGAAGATATTTAGAATATCCGAGTTACTAAAAGAGCCGCGGATAGTAGGTAAGTTAATAAAGGACATCGACGACTGAAAAGAAATGGATAATAAACTGGCGAAGAATGGTTCTCTTGATATGGGAAACGGTGATATAGTAACAGAAATCAGTACATAACAACAGCAAGGATAGACTTTGTAATTCTATAAATTAATTCTCTAATAGAGCAAACAATAAAGGAATAATTTTCTATTTTGTCATTGTTTTCTTAATTAATTTCTTCATAATTAATTTCTGTTTTAATTTTACATATAATTTCAACAAACTTGGAAAGCTTTTAAATTTAATATATATTACGATGTTTTTAATTAAAATAATATATATACATCTAAAATTTAATTTTTTATCTTTTCATCTATCACTGGTACGTTTACTATTGTAATAATAAATAAATTTCTAAACGATAATACTATATCTAAATATTTTAATCAAACATCAGTTTTTACTTTTTTTAATATAGTTGATTTTTACTTTTTATTTGTAAATCTATTTTAAATCTTACATCAATTTTATTTTTTTGGTAATGATGATTTATTAAACTTTTAAATTATTTTATAGAAAAAATTCGTGATTATATTTATGTTTTTTATGTATAATTCTTCTATCTACATCGGACATCACATCTAAAATTTTTTTTTATTTACTATCTGTAAATAATTATTCGTATATGTTCTTCATTCTTCATATTTGAAAATTATATTTTCCATTCAAAACATAAATACTAATTCATGAAGATTTTTTACATTGTTTATAAATAACACAGAAAAATATTCATCGATGATATTTTAAAATACCTTAAATATGAATATATAAACAATGAGAATAAATATAAGTTCAATTAACTTGCAAATGAATTATAAATAAGTATTGTTGTGTAATGTATGTGTGTAATATACAAAATTCATTTAATTTTAATAGTTTTAAACTAAATCTAATTCATTTTAGTAAAAAAAAATTTCTCAAACAATTTAAAATTATTTTAAATTAATATAATTAACATTTAATTGTAATTATTTAGTTTATGCTTAAGAACTATAAGATTGTGTAGAAGAATTGTGGAGAACTAAAAATTTGTAAAAAAAGATTTTTATAATTATTAAAAGTTTTACTATTTATTTCTAAGTCTTTTATAATAATTCTTTTTTAAAGTTTTAGAAAGTATTATGAGATCTTATTTATGAAGAGAATGAGGTTAATAAGAATCTTAACATAAATACACACAATAATCTTTTATTTTCTTTTATTTTCTGTGTATTTACATGTGTTTTTCCGAAATTTTTCCTTCCTGAATATTCTTTTTCCTTCCACAAGTGCTCTTTCGCTTCATACATTCTCGGGGACCAAGCCGCTTTTGTAACACACGTCATTCTCTCTCTCTCTCCCTCTCTCTCTGTCACTAGTTCGGTTACTCACTTTCATACACATCCGTAACATAGTTAAAACTTTATAATCTAAAACATTAAATAATAGAATAAATTCAACATAATAAAAATAATTTATAACTAAATTTCTAGATACATTCTTGAATACATATTAAATTCATTTTTAAATATTCTATTATGAAAGAGATAACCATACATTACAATAAATTATTTCTAATTAATTTATTTATTTTATAATTAAAACTATTATTTATTTTTCATATAATATGCAACCCTTCAATCATGCGAATCACATCTTATTAATTATCACACATATTAATTTCATCTTCTTATTTTCTTTTAATGCTAGACTTTTTAATTTATACAACGATTTCTTTTAAAATCTAAAAAAATCGTGTTAACGATTTAAAAAGATCGAACGATTTAAAAACATATAACGATCTAAAAAGATCTAAAAAAATCGTGTCAACAAACCTTATTATAAGATTAAAGGGAATATTTATTTAGAACAGGCCCATCTGTATGAAATAATCCGTATGAAAAAGTAGGACATTAGTCTTTAAAAAATATACAATTGATAATAATTTACACATGTTACACATCTTAACTTTTTTAAAGATTGTAAAATATATTATAATATTTTGAATGCATTGCAGTTAAAGTTAAATAAGTTCCTAATATAATGAATCGTACTGAATCAATAATTTTTCAGTTAATCAATGGATTATAATATGGTATTCGTAAAATATAATTTAAATTTTAGAAACTTTTATGAATATAATTAGAGATTAAAATTACATTGAAATGGTTGGAAAGAGTGTTTATTATATTAAAGCATAGTCATGTATTTAGTAAATATATTAAATTATATTTAATAAGCTAATTTAATACACTAAAGAGTATTTATAAAAATTATATGGATATAATAAATATATTAATTATGTAACACTTAGAAAGAACATTTAGGTAGGAAGATGCTCTGGCTGGTAGTCGAAAACAAGTCTTCGTTTAAACTTTATCTGATAGCGAGTGATGTTAATTTGTCTATCGAATGACGATAAATAAGATGAAAAAACGTGTTAGTTTGTATCTCTCTATACGTCTAAAAATTCACTGGCAAAATTCACTGGCATTGTAACGGCTTTCGACATTGAAAATAATGTCATTTTGCGCAGTGCGAAAACTTCATTGAATGCTTTTCTTGATCTTGTTGAATATAGACGTGATGTTTTTACGTTGTTATGCTGCCTTCTCTCTCTCTCTCTCTCTCCCCCATCTTTCTATTTTTGTCTATCTCCAAATATTCATTTTGCTCGTTGTAATTATATAGAGCTTTCTAAAATTATTATTTATTATTTGATAGATTTTTTAATTAGTTAATTACTTATAAAATACTAATAAATTATTCTTCATTTACATAATTTTTTTTCATGTTAAATTAACAAATTGAAGAATAGAATGTTATTAAGTATTTACAGAAATACAAATTATTATATATAAAAATAAAAAAATTTTACATTTTAGAATATTACTAACTTTTCAATGTATAATTACCAATTTCAAATTTAGTGATTCTAAATTTATTAAAATAAAAAAAAATTATAAGTAAATTTTAATATGAACTTTAATATCGTGCCAAAATTTAATACTGAAATTTTCAATTTTAATATTACTAATTTCAATTATTAACAATTGTATTCAAAAAATTTTTTTTAAATAAAACATTGTAGAACTGTTAATTAGACATTGTTGACAATAATGATATTAATTAACCAAAGGAAAATTATTTGGCTTAACGATTGTTATTTGAATAAAACAATTATTATTATTTTATTAATAACCTATATCAAAATATTACTTTGAATTATAATTAAGCAATATAGTTAAGCAAATTTAATTTTAAATATAAAGTTGTTTTAATGATGTAACTTAGTTCTAAAACTTCATGTATGTAGAAAATATACTTCACGAGATATATAAAGAAATATTTTTGTTTACTATTTTAATAAAAAATAATGTCAATTTTTTGCAGAGTTGAAAAGTTTATCTAAAAAAATAATTTTTTTTTAAATCGTAATTTATATTTAAAATTTATGATTATTCATTTTGAATAAGCTCTAATAAGAGAAATAATATATTTTTAATTTCAAAAGATAAAATTGACACGAAAAAATTAATAAAAAATTGAAAAATATTATTTAAATATTTATATTTTTTTATAAATAATTTTTATATAGAAAATATGGAAGTACCTGTAAAAACTTTAAGATTGATAATTATTATACTAGCGTCATCTGCCAGATTTCATTAAAAATTTAAGTGTAAAATTTACATTACCAGTATAGCTTAGAATTACTATTAAAAATTATTATTTATTGTTTATTACTTATTGCTTATTGTAACAAAGTTCATTTGTTGCGCTTGACTTCGACTGGAAAACGGATGTAATGATTTCACATGAATTGCACCCCTCCAAAAATATAACATCTTATTTTAATTTTATCATCGGTTGAGATAAAACGTAAAGACTGTTTAAAAGTCAATTTGAAGCATCTCTAACGCTAAAAACATATACAATAGAATAGTAACGAGTAGTCAGGACTGGAACTACTAGAAATCGATAGCAGCACCGACGGCAACGGCGGTCGTAGTTCACTCGGTGAACTGCTGTACTAATAAATGATCTACTTGATGCGGCAGCGTCCTCCTAACTCCTTCATTGGAAGACTATATTAAAACGCGGAGTAGAAAAGAGTGAAGAATATAAGAGGCGAGAGCATTGGCCACGTCGACAACCCCACCGCTAACAGCAGTTTCGATTTATGCTCGCGGCACAACGGGTCCACGATGTTCGATAGGCCGTCGATTTGGTTAGACGCAAGAAAACTTGTGTTTTGAAAAAAAGTCACGATACGCAATTCATTTTTCTGATTTTATATCCTGTCTTAATTTAACGAGCTTAGGAGATTTTATCAATTTCTTCGCATCATTCCAATCTCGTCAACTTTTGATTCATCATGGGTAGTCAGTAACAATTAAATTTTTTTTATTTTTAATTATTTCGTACTGCAACTAATTACTTCTAAGATATTTTTGAACATATATCAAACATTTTTTGTTTTTTTAGTTAAATTTCTCGAGGTGATAAAGCCTTTTTGCAGTATTTTGCCAGAGATCGCGAAACCACAACGCAAGGTATGTTTATTATTGATGACATATGTGATTTTATTTGTTATAAAATATTAAAATATTATAATGTTTTAAATAAAATATTAAGTGTGTTTAATGAATCGTTAAATTATGGTAATTTCAGTCATTATAACTGCCCTATGCTAATGTTAATACATAAATGGAATGTACTTTTTTCTATGTAATTAATAAAATAAATTAAAATAATATGATATGTATCTGTTTTCAGATACAATTTAGAGAAAAAGTACTATGGACTGCAATTACCTTATTTATATTCCTTGTATGCTGCCAAGTAAGTATTAAATATATATTTTTTAAATGTAATATATTTTATTTAAAACATGCTTATCGTCTTTTGTAGATACCTCTATTTGGAATTATGTCTTCAGATAGTGCCGATCCTTTTTATTGGATTCGTGTTATTTTAGCTTCCAATAGAGGTACACTAATGGAACTTGGTATTTCACCAATCGTGACGTCTGGTCTTATTATGCAGTTATTGGCTGGAGTTAAACATTATTGAAGTTGGCGATACAGCAAAAGATAGAGCTTTATTTAATGGAGCTCAAAAGTGTAAGTTAAAATAATATTATTTAATTTTTGTTTTTTATCGTGTATTTTTTCTTTTAGTATTTGGAATGGTTATTACTGTTGGACAAGCTATTGTTTATGTCATGACAGGAATGTATGGAGATCCTGCTGAAATTGGAGCTGGGGTTTGTCTTCTGATCATTATCCAGTTATTTGTAGCAGGATTAATTGTTTTGTTATTAGATGAATTACTTCAAAAGGGATATGGTTTAGGAAGTGGTATTTCTCTTTTTATCGCTACCAACATTTGTGAAACGATAGTTTGGAAGGCATTTTCTCCTGCTACTGTTAATACAGGACGTGGAACTGAATTTGAGGGTGCAGTTATTGCTCTGTTTCATCTTTTAGCAACAAGACAAGATAAAGTTCGAGCCCTGCGAGAAGCCTTTTACAGGCAGAATCTTCCAAACTTGATGAATTTATTAGCTACAATCTTAGTATTTGCTATAGTCATATATTTTCAGGTATATATAATGAAAGATTTATTTTTTAAAGATAATGTTTTTCATCGCTTACTAATCCATGATTTATAAATAAACTTAAATGCTTGGTGACTAATTATACATTTTAAATATCTAGAAAATTTTGAACATAATTTTGAGTAATAACTTTGATTTTTAGGGATTTCGAGTAGATCTTCCAATTAAATCTGCAAGGTATCGTGGACAACAAAGCAGCTATCCCATTAAATTATTTTATACAAGCAACATTCCAATTATTCTACAATCAGCATTGGTTTCCAATTTATATGTTATCTCTCAAATGTTGGCTGTAAAATTTCATGGTAATATCATCGTCAACTTACTTGGAGTGTGGTCAGATGTTGGAGGTGGCGGTCCTGCTCGTTCTTATCCTGTGGGTGGATTATGCTATTATCTTTCACCACCAGAGTCTGTAGGACACATTGTACAAGATCCTGTTCATGCTGTTCTTTACATTCTTTTCATGTTGGGATCTTGTGCGTTTTTCTCAAAAAGTTGGATTGAAATTTCTGGAAGTTCTGCCAAAGATGTAAATATGACTCAATATTTTTATAGTAATACATGTTAACTACAATTAAAAATATTATTCTTTTAATATGTCACTTTTCTTTTATTCAAAGGTGGCAAAGCAGTTAAAAGATTCTCAAATGGTTATGCAGGGTCATCGTGAAAAATCCTTAATTCATGAACTTAATCGTTACATTCCTACAGCAGCAGCATTTGGTGGACTTTGCATTGGTGCTCTTTCGGTATTAGCAGACTTCCTAGGTGCTATAGGTTCTGGAACTGGAATTCTACTTGCTGTTACGATTATATATCAATATTTTGAAATTTTCGTAAAAGAACAAAGTGAGATGGGTGGTATGAGCACACTACTCTTTTAAGACTCACAAATTTATGTGAGTTCAAAGTGAATTTTGAATTTGATGAACTTGAAAATAGTTTATTGCGAAGAAAAGTTAGACATTATTTACGAAGTTTCGCATGTTAAGGTGGGTACAACAATAAGGACATGAGGTTTATGCTACTCTGTAACAACTGTAATACTAAATTTCATTTCACAAACTCTTTTATTATTGTTAATTTATAAAAGCATCATTTTTATGTATATTTTTGTACAATGATAATCTCGATGAAAATACTTATAATTGACAAAATATGCAAATGCATAATTTGAAGATATTACTAAAAACTATGTAATGACATGTGTATATATTTTTTTAGAAACATAAAAAGATATATTTAGTTCTATTTCAATAATATAAAAAATTGTATAATTTTTTCTATACTAAATTAATTCATTTGGCTTTCATAATTCATATGTTTATAATAAATAAAGAGAATTTTTTTATTTTGTACATTCATTTGTAACAACAAATTTATTGTATAAATTTATTGAATTTTTTAAATATCCTGTAATACATATTCTATCATTGATTTTTTTAAATTTAATACAATACTTAATTTATAAATATAAGTTATTTGATAATCGTTAAGGTAATAGACAGACCGAAATCGATTTCTGAAGATTGTTCTGTTCAGTTATTCTAAAAATATGTACAAAAATGATTACTTTCAGTACTATTTCCAGAAAAATATAAGTTAAAATATTAGTTATCTCTTTATTTGAGCGTGTTCATTTCACAGGCGAGAGTGATTATGTAAATAAAAGATTTTTAAAAAGTTTTATTTTGTCTCTTTTCAATCATTTAAAAAAATCAATATAATAAGAATACTATTAAATTACTTTATCAAAACGTTATTATTTTTTTACTAATTCTTAAACTTCATGTATTGAGAGCAATTCTTTATTTCTGTATGACTTAGCATCAGACGATAAAGTCTAGAGAGAGAAAATAGACTGGAGAAATAATATGGAAGGAATAGAGCTGATAAAAGTAAAGCAAAACTAACAAGTTTAAATAAATAAACGAGTATGATTATAAAATAAATATTTTTAATTTTTTTAACTCGCCGTAGTCTCTCGAAATATAATTTGCAATACACAATTAAAAAAATTAAAATTTCTGGTTATATAATGTTAACCTTAATATTTTTACGTATGACTAAGCTCCTCAAAAATATCGATACAACTAAATTAGTACTTTTAGAACAGCCAAAAGAAGAAAAGGAAAGATTTTTGAGCCAGCTGCGGAAGTTTGAATCTAACGTTTACAAATTGCAATTGGAAAATAAATATTTTATATTGATATACACGTAATATTTTTTGCTCCCTTGCATTTTCTTCAATAATTTTAAGTAGTAACTTAAAATTTATAGTATGAAGTTAAGAATATATTTTTATTTGACAAAATAATACGAAAAATTTATTATATAAAATGTAAAATAAAAAGCAGTCCAAAAATATTATATAAAAAACTAAAAATTACTGAGATATTTGTCAAAAAACATATTATTCTAAAATAAGTTTTCACGAAGTAACATAAAATATTGAAAAATATTGTGCTTAAAAAATAAAATAGATAAATTCTATGTTCATTACATACAGTGTATTAAACCTTTCTTAATTTACTATATTAGTGCCATTTCCTATTAAAAATGATTAAATTATTTTATATTAATATTAAAACTTCAATAAAATAAATTATGAAGACATATTTATATTTTTTCAGGTTTTTAAAAAATTTCAATTAAAACAATATTATATCTAAAAACATTTTTAGATATATTGTATTTTGTACAGAATTTTATGGAGTTTTCATATTTTTAAATAAATTTTCTGCATTAATAAATGAGTGAAAATCTTAATAATAATAATGATTATTATTATTATTATTATTATAAAAACAGTTCTAAATTTTACTTCTTGATTCTTTGTCTAATTTTTATTAATCAAATTTTGTATTTAAAATTTATTTTTTTAGCTCATTATACCTTAGGCAAATTTATTAGTAATTTTCATTTATAAATAATAATAATTTAAAGCTTAACATGTTAAATAAAATATTATTCCTACTTTTTTTTAATAATCAAAATAATAGAAATAAAAATATTTTAACCGAAGGGTGGTAACACACTTTAAATAACTATTATATGAAAAGAAATCAAGATATGATAAGAAAGAAATAAAGAAATAGAACAGATAATAAAGGAGTAAGTACAAAAAATAAATTATTTTAAGGCAAGATAAGAATAATAAAATTAATTAAATTAGATAAAAACAAATTAATAAAAAGAAACCGAAATTTCGAACAGATAGAAAAGTAGTACGGTAATATCAAACTTCAAAAGACAAAAGAGAGAAAATAAAAAATAATAAGGAATTATTTTAATGATTTCGGGGTATTTTATTATATTATATATATTATATATTATATATTTTAATATTTTTATATATTTATATTTTATATATTATAGATATATAATTTTACGCGTAAATTATTATAGAATATAAGAGCACATTAAAAGACTAAGATATATAATGATACTCAATTTGGTTAAAAAAAAAATTATAAAAGATGCAATCTACGTATTGAAGTCTACAGTAGTTAAATATTTCATGAAACAAAGGGAGAAATTTTTGCATGCTAAAGTCAACAAAATAGAAAAACAGTAAATATGAGATTGCGTGATAAAATTAGATAAAAGTTAATATACATAATGGGATAATTAGTAAAATAAAAAGAGAAAGAACTTACATAAAAACGTTTAATAAAATCGCTATTATGTACTATAATCATGGCAAAATTCAAAGGGGAATTTAAAAAATTCAATAACTGAAGAAAAATTTGGGGAAATCATAAGATTATTAATATATGCAAGTGACATAGTTATTCTGTTTGTTGTCAATATTGACAAGTAAGTAATAAAAAATATATATATCAAAGAAAAAAAAGAAAACAAAATTAAAGAATTAACTTAAAAAATAATTATAAAATTATACAAAAAAAGATAATGTCATTATATTACATAAGATAGTAGACGTATACTATAAAAATTTGTACGTAATAATGTATAAATTATTCATAACTAATAAATTTACACGTACAAAAGTAACTTTTATTAGTTAGATTTATAACTATATTTAGTAATATAGCTTTAAAAATATTCTAAATTATTTTAAAAAAAGTGAAAATCCAAGTGTTATTATTATTATTATTTATTTATTTATTTATTCGTTTAATAACAATATTATACATTTCTATATCTATCTCAAATTTAAAATATTTTTTATATGCATGCATGTTACTAAATATTATTTACTATTAAATTTATATTTTTATATTACATTTACTTATTTTTTTTTCAATCTTTTTCAGTCTTCCTCTCACCTTACTCCGTTAACTCTCTTTTGGTCTGTTGTTTTCTTCTTATCTTGCTTTTGTATATCTTGTAATGCATCTTATAAATAATATATCTTTCTTACAACCTTTCCTCATATTCTCTCACTTGATTGCTTAGAACCTTATGACATTAAATTTCTCCCCAATTATAATCCAATACATTTATTCTACACGTAATATATAATTTCTGCACACTAATAACAATAGTACGTTACAAATATGCTATACACAATTAAAATAATTTGAGAAAAATATGACAAAAATATAATTTTTAATAGCATTGTGGAATTTTGTGATTAACTTATTAAAAATCTATTTTACTGAGTATAATATATAAACGAATTATTCGAAATATCCCAAAAATATATTTTAAAAACTTACTAACTGTAAATTGACAATCAGTTCTAGCTTATAAATCTACAATATTAAAATTAAATATTGTTGATAATATTATTTTAGTTAAACATAATATGTATACCTATAATTACATTAATATAAATAAATTATATATAAAAAGAAAAGCATTATTTGATCTAAAATTACTGAAAACTAAAAATTGATTAGTTAATGATGTTTTATTTTATAAAATAAAATAAATAATTATTATTTAGCTGTTTGGAATTACATTTTAATGTTTCATTTTATTACTTAAAACGAATAAATAACTATAATATTATAAAATTAAAAGAATTAATTTAAAATTGTCTGATTTAAGTTACACAATTTTTATCGCATTGATATATGGCAAATAATATGTGCTTATACCTTTTTCAGTTTATGATTTACAACCTCTTAACGTAATGAACATTTTTTTAAATAATGCAAAATAATTAATCTGTTAATTAGGATAAACAGTATTCAAATTTTTAGAATACTCAGCGTTAGCTTTGATTTTCATTACATTAAGGTTTACAGCATTTCTAAACACAGCAAATACTATTGTTGCTACAAATGTAATTTCTACCAACCAATTTGGAACATTGCTACAAAAAAATACTTTTGCAAAAACTTGCAAAAAAAATGGTGTCCACAATACAATGGCAAGTATAATATTAACTTTAAATATTTCAAAAAAATTCTGCATCTTCTCTGTTTCACATGATAGCTTAAAAGCTACTGCATTGGTTCTTGAATATTTTTTGTTTTCTTTATTTTGATTTTCTTTTTGTACATATGTATTTTCATTTTTTTTTATTTCTTCATTGCTATTTGATGAAAACCATCCTACTTTTGATGTTTTTTTTTCATTCACTAATTTTTCATTGGGATTACTTGTAACTTTAATGTTATACTTTATTGGATTATTTGCTGTTTTCTCAAGCTTTAATTTTTCTGCAACACCTAGACATTTGTAATACGATATAACAAGTAATAAAGTAGTTATTAAAACTGGAGCAAAGTATATTAAAATAAGAAATATAAATAAGTAAATTTTCAAAAATGTTGTTGGTTTAACACATCTGTTTTTCATATAATCAAAAAATTGATTGTTGTTAAATGTCAAATTTTTCATATCGCTTAAAAATTTGTGATTTGATGGATATGCAAGTTTGTCTTTTATATCAATATTCGATTGAATATTGAACATATTATTACTACTGCTAAAAGAATTAAAATTATTTTTTAATAATCGTCGAAATTGAGACATTACTTCTATTTCATTTTTATCATTTTCATATTTATGATTTTGATTTTTTATATTATAATCACCTCGATCTGATTTTTGATCATAAAAAACTTTGGAATCATTCATTATATCTTGTATAATATCATAGATCTTTGATACCATCTTATGTACTTCTGAAGAATTTGCATTTGGCCACAACAAAGTATCTTCACTATTTACATGAGTGTAAAGAGATGAAAAAGTTTGTATAAAATTCATATTAATAGTTTTGTTTATGTGTGTAAAATCATCGATGAAAGTTTCAAAAAGAAAGTTAGCTGTAAGTGTACAAATTAAATCATTCTTCGATCTGCTTTTAACTTCAATTATTTTATAATCACTGAATTGAAAAATGATGGAGAAAATTACTGGAATGATCCATTGTGACAAAATTGCAAAAACAATACATTGTTTTTTAGAAATTTTTAACAATTTTCCCTTTTTAAAAATATTTTTAATTTTAATTTCATCTTTTTGGTGTGCTGTATTACTTTCCGAAATAACAATTACATTTTCAGTCTCGTTTTTGACAATCTTTTTCAATTGACTTTGAGTCCATTCGTAACATCGATATTTCATTTTTATTACATTGGCATAAAAATATATAGAAAAACTTAGTAAGGATATGAAAACTTGTGCAAATGATATAATGACTAGACCGTATTGGAAGAAAACACTTTTAAAATCACAATCTTCGTTGATACTAGGTTTTATAAGATTTCTTTCACTATAATAAACTTTGTCCTTTGCAGCAGTTTTATAAATATTTATCAAATAAACTATTTGATTTAAAAAGTAATTCAGATTATTTGTATCGTTTACGTAAAAATTATGGAAAAAAAGCATTAAAGCAATCAATATGGAACTCGATATATCAGAAATAGATAAAATTGAAGTAAAAGATGCAAGTTGTGAATGTGGAGTTCTCTTTAAAAGCAAACCTAGAGAAAGGATACTGGACAATAGCAAAACTCCGGCACTAATATCGAATATGATCGAATACATTTTTTTTTCTTTATTAATCTATTCTACTTTAAGCAATGAATAATCCTGCATACAACTACGTATTAGAACGAATTGTTTTTTCAAACTTTAAACAGTTTCCTATAGAAAAAGTTTTTTCACCCGTTCGTAATTGTAGAGATAAGCAAAATCATAAATTGAATAGCATGTAACTGTAATAAGTTTTTTCATAGGGGTAACTTCAATATTTTTTCGGTTATTTAACGTATTTATCTAAAGGATAGTAGTAGTAGTGGTGGTGGCGGTGGTGGTGGTGTTAATAGTGGCAGTGGTAGTATACATTTGTTTTTCATATAATCATTTACATATCTATTCTCATGCTACAATCTACGCATGTACAGTTTTTGTACTATTTCCCCTTAAATTTTATCACTTTTTTATATTTAATGTTTACTAAAACTATTAATTAATTAAAACATAATTTTGATATAGATAAGTAAAGTTATACTATGTATAAAATATTTACACTTAATAATTACACTTCACTTGTTGCGCATGACTTTACACATAAGAATTTTTTTAAGTACATTAAACAATAAATCATTCAGTATAATAAAAAATCTTTGAATTAATTAAAAGATATTTAAATTAATATTAATATATAAAAATTTAATCTATTTAATATATTGTTTCTTACATATTATATATGAAATTATTCGTTAAATTAACGATTATACCTGTAGAATAATTTATATAATATAAGTTCTTTAATAAAAAAAATAATTTGTGGATCTTCTGGTATGTTTGAAATTTGAGGATTACAAATAATATAAACATTGAATTAACATTAAAAAGAAATATATATATATATATATATTATATTAAAAGGAACATTAGGAAATATATCGAATTATTAGTATTAGCAAAATATCATTCCATATTTTTTACTTGCATTAATTAATTGCATTATAAACAAAATACTATTATTTATAAAAATTATATTGAGAATATATTGATATTAATATATTAGTACACTCCGTATTAAACAAAAACTTCAATAATTTATATTTGAAAAAACAATTTAAAAATTTAATATAAATTGTATTATAAGAGTATTATTAACTATAATGAAATTATACTATATTCCTAATATACGTAAATATACTCGTATATTTTTATGTAGATTTATATTTATAAAAAACAAATATATAAAAAGAATATGTAAATATTAATAGGAAATTAAAACCGAGAGACTTATTATTTTAAATATTTAGAATTAATTGATATTGAATACATTCTTGAAAGTAAGAAGTGTTAACCACTATAATTCTACTCTGTAATATATTAAAACTTAGCAAATGCAAATATGAACATATAATATTTAATTAAAGTTAATTATTTTATATTATTTTTAAAAATTCATAAAATTTTAAAAATATTTAAAATGTGTTTATACAAATTCAATTTTATTTTTGATTTACTATTCAGCGATGGATGTTTCTCAGAACTTTATAAATATTAAAAAATATTAAGCATTAAAATTATTTTATCATTTTAAGGGTATATATGTAAAGGAAATATTATTTATTGAGAAAAAGGATAAGGATGCAGGATACAGTATTAAAGATTAATCATAAGGAAAATAAGAAGAAATAGATAAGATAACAGTGGAAGAAACATTTACATATTCTGGGTATAAATTTAAAGAAAACAAGACCGAATAACACTAAATTTATGGCTACAAAATGAAATGTGGTATTAGGAAAACTATGGAACATTGAGAAAAAATTATTTAAAAACGAAATCAAGTATTTTTATTAAAATGAAAGTTAGTAAAAACAAATTCATAAAAAAATTTATTATTATATGGAGCAAAACCATATGAGTACATAATGGAAATATATAAAATGGATACATAATTTTTCATGAAATTACTTCAACAATAAAGCATATTATGAACAAGTGCAATGTTACAAGGTCCAAGTGAAATAGTACAATGAAAGGTTAAAAGAAAGATATAAATATATTGTGCAACATTTATTGGAATAGAGAGAAAAGAAAATAAGAAGAGGAAGAAATATGCGCAAAAAGACAATCTTAAGAGCAAAGGATAAAGAAGAAAAAATATATTAAATATCTATTATAAATGTATAATAGGTGATCTTAACAGAATATAAACTATTTTAATGAATATATTAAATTAATTTAATAACTTAAACAATAAATAACGCATAAAAGTGTAAATAACAATGTAAAAATTGTAAATAAATAATAAATAATAATTGCTATTAATTTATAAAAAGCATTTGATGATCTGTTTAAAATTAAGTAGATTTGTTTAACTTATAATATCTTAAAAAATATTTCAAAATAATGAAAAGTTTTTATTTACTCTCGAAATATTTATTTAATCTTTAATGTGTATGCCGTTATCTTTTGTATCTTGTTAGATCATCTATTACACATTTAACTTCTAGTTAAAAAACACTGATGGAACGGATTTTTAAATATCTTTTGAACTTTAGATAAGATTTCATCTTATTTAATTTATTATTCTATAACATTGTACTTTAAGTAAATTTTTCAAAAAGTAATAACTTCTTTATTAATGATTCTACGATTAGCTTCATAATTTTACTTCACTTAATTTTGTTTTTAAAGCAAAGTTCCAGATGAATTTTCTCATCTAGTATTTATTCTTATAAATAAATACTGAACAAAATAGAATAGGTTTAACTTATTCATTTCCCAAACTCATACTAAGCATTGTAATATATTCAATTGATACATATTTAATTGGTAGTACTATTAAATTATAAAAGAAATAAACTGATAAGCTACAGCTTGTGCAATTTTATTTTATTCGCAATAGACTTCGATTACACTTTTTCAAGAATAATTTTTTTTAATTACTTTTTCAATTATAATTTCTTAAGTTTCAAATGAAGATTGTGTCTTTTTGAATAATTTCCTTAGTAAAAAAATATTTTTCAAACGTATACTAAAATTATTTTTTTTATTAAAGTAAATGGTTTAAATAAATACTAATAAATATTTATTAATAAGTAAAATAAAATAAAAATATTTCTAAAATTCTAGGAAGTTACGTTCATTATTAACTGTTAAAGAAATAAAGTATTAAATTAATATTTTATTGAGTAATTCATTATAATAGAAAAGAAAACGTTGTAAAGAATCTATTTTCTTTTAGAATAAAAAAATTCTCTATCCATGCCATAAAATTTTATTTCAACTCTATGCGTATAAAGGAGTAGTAGGTAACAATATTTATAATTCTATTCCGGTGCCCTTATTTGAAATAAAATTTACATTGTTGCAGGTGTATATAAGATTTTATTTTTATAATTTAAAAAAAATAATCATTTTAATTATTTTGTAAAATATACCAACATATAGAATATTTTGACAGACACTTTATATCGCAGTATTTATTAAATGTAAAAAATAATAGTAATTTATGTTCCATGGCAATTAAATGCAACAATAATATAATTTAAACAAATTAAAATATTTATTATAATATTCAATGTTTCAAAAATTAAAGTAAATGATAAACTACTAATATATATGTATAAACTTATGTTATTTTTGATTATAAGTTATGAAATAAAGACATACACAAAATAAAAATTTTATTAAGGATTACAACTTAAAAAAGAACATATATAAAAATGTTTCTTTTATATATAATTAATTTACAAATTGCTTAGTCTTTTTAACTATTATCTTTATTATATAAATAATATAATAATAATAGAAAAATGATTTTATTGGATTTGAAGTATAGAAACGATAATAGAAATAAATTATTCACTATCTTTACTTCAAGATAAATGATAAAATTACGAATATCAATATATATATATATATATATTTTTTTGTAAACATGAGAGCTAATTATTATTGATGAACTAACTGTCTAAACTCATTTAATTTTAATCTAAAAAAGAATTTAAAACTCAACTAATTTCCAATTGCTATATCATATAGAAGATTCTAGAAGTCAGTACACGAGGCCTACCGAATCCAATAATCGTTGGACATTTGTATGAGTTGCCACCGGCGACGCTTGCATTGGTCCACGTTCGCTGCGTGGGCTTTTCTGATTGGTTGAAATACAACGTCGTGTCGATGGCTTTCTAAAACTCTTGTTTAAGCGCATATCAAAAGTAGCCACACTATAGCGAATGAGTACCAGACTCGCATAGTTTGTTTGACAGTAAGCTATAGATACATTGAGCTGTTGTTTCTGTAAATTTGCTTGCTTGGGCAAGCTGGCTCATCAGTGCTTTTTTCAATTGTAGTTTTCTATTCAAGTAGATATTTCCAACAATGAAAAAGTTCGCTTTTTTCTTGGCGGCAATTTTCTTGCTTACAGGTAATTTCATTTTTACAAAATTTTTTTAGATAGTAAGAGATTTAACTTTTATGGGTGAGGTTGATACACATTTTTTGTGAAAATAAAAATAACATTAAACTAAGTTATTTAATACCTAATAGATTCAATAGTTGAAAGTACAAGAAATTAGGTTACTTATTTTTCCTATATTTTAAACAGTTTTTGAAATTGTTATTTTAAAAAATTTTTAATATGTTTTTGATTGTTTATAGGTTTTGCTGTAGCAAAAGAGGATTTTATCGATGAAGAAGTGGGGACTGTAGAAAATGATCTTGGTTCTAGTCGAGAAGCCTTAAGGACAGGTTAGTTTTATTCTTATAATTTAAATTTTTATTGATATGTGCTTTCCCCTTATGCTTTTTTCTTAAATTAATTATATCCTTAAATTTTGTAGATGATCAAGTTGTTGGGAGAGAGGAGGAAGCTATAAAAATTGATGGATTAAATGTGGCACAAATAAAAGAATTAAGGGAGAAATCTGAAAAGTTTCAATTTCAAACTGAAGTTAATCGAATGATGAAACTCATTATTAATTCTTTATATCGAAACAAAGAAATCTTCCTTAGGGAATTGATATCTAATGCATCTGATGCCTTAGATAAGATTCGGCTACTGTCACTTACTGATAAAAATATTCTTGATAGCAATCCAGAAACATGTGTAAGAATAAAAGCAGACGAAGAGAATAAAATACTCAGTATTACAGATACAGGTATCGGTATGACTAAACAAGATTTGGTAAATAATTTGGGTACTATTGCCAAATCAGGAACAGCAGAATTTTTGGGCAAAATGCAAGATACTTCAAATACTCAAGAGATGAATGATATGATTGGACAGTTTGGTGTTGGATTTTATTCTGCTTTTCTTGTAGCTAATAGAGTAGTGGTTACAACAAAGCATAATGATGATAAACAGTATATCTGGGAATCGGACAGTGCAAGCTTCAATATTATTGAAGATCCTAGAGGTGATACTCTTAAGAGAGGAACTACTATAAGGTATAAACAATCTATTAATTGTAAACAATATTTAATGTTGTAAATTAAATATATTTTTTATAAAATGTTGCATCAGATACTTTCATGTATCTAGTAAATCAATAATTCATAATATCAAAAAATTCATGATTGTTTTGATTTATTTTCAGTTTACACTTAAAGGATGAGGCAGCTGACTTTTTGGAGGAAGATACTATTAAGAATCTCATTAAGAAGTACTCACAGTTCATTAATTTCCCTATCTATTTATGGAGTAGTAAAACTATTGAAGTTGATGAAGAAGTAGAAGAAAAAGAAGAGAAGGATGAAATTGATGAAGAAAAGAAAGTTGACGAGGATGATGCAAAAGTAGAAGATGTTAGTGAAGAAAAAGCAAAAAAGAAAGTTAGTAAGACCGTTTGGGATTGGGAATTATTGAATGATTCCAAACCAATTTGGACTCTTAAGCCTTCAGATATTAGTGATAAAGAGTACAATGACTTCTATAAGTCATTAACAAGTGATGCTCAGGATCCACTAGCTAAGGTTCATTTTGTGGCTGAAGGAGAAGTCACTTTCAAATCCTTGTTATTTATTCCTACTGTCCAGCCCAGCGATAGTTTTAATCGATATGGAACTAAAAATGATAATATTAAATTATATGTTAGAAGAGTTTTTATTTCTGATAAATTCAATGATTTAATGCCAAATTATTTAGCTTTTATTCAAGGAATTGTTGACAGTGATGATCTTCCACTAAATGTTTCTCGCGAAAATTTGCAACAACACAAACTTATTAAAATTATCAAGAAGAAATTAATTCGCAAGGTTCTAGATATGATTAAGAAAATTCCAAAAGATGATTATTCTAATTTCTGGAAGGAATACAGTACAAATATCAAATTAGGTATTATTGAAGATTCTCAAAATCGTGCAAGACTAGCGAAACTGTTAATGTTCCGCACTTCTGCACAGGATACTCATACATCTCTCCCTGACTATGTTTCACGTATGAAACCAAACCAACACCATATTTTCTACATTGCTGGTTCTAATATTGAAGAAGTTCAGAAATCTCCATTTGTTGAGCGTTTGTTGAAAAAGGGCTATGAAGTTTTATATTTGGTCGAAGCTGTTGATGAGTATGCACTTTCATCTGTACCAGAGTTTGATGGGAAAAAATTCCAAAATGTTGCCAAAGAAGGCTTTACTCTTGATGAAGGAGCCAAATCAGCAGAAAGAAAACAAGAACTTCAAAATACATTTGAACCCCTTGTTAAATATTTCAATGATAAACTTAAAGATTATATTAGTAAAGCTCAAATTTCAGAGCGTTTAACTAATTCTCCATGTGCTCTTGTGGCTAGCATGTTTGGTTGGACTGGAAATATGGAAAGACTTGCAATATCTAATGCACATCAAAAGGCTGATGATCCACAAAAAAGTTACTACTTAAACCAAAAGAAAATTCTTGAAATTAATCCTCACCATCCACTTATTAGAGAATTATTACGTAGAGTTGAAGAAGATACAGAAGATGAAACTACAAAGAATATGGCTTTGATGATGTTCCAAACTGCCACATTGAGATCTGGCTATATGCTTAAAGAAACAGCAACATTTGCAGAAAATGTTGAAATGCTTATGCGAAAATCATTAGGCATACCATTAGATGAAATTCCAGAAGAGAAAGATGATGACTTTTCTGAAGATATCAATGAGACTGAAAACGAATCTGACATTGAGGCTGACGAAGATACAAAAGAAAGTGATGAACATGTTGAGCTATAATGAAGTAAAAAACTAAAACTGTTTAAAAACTTTATTTGGCTATGTAATACATAGCAAATACTGTAGATCCAAATATTTTTGCAATGTTTAAAGTTGCATGTAATTTTTATTACATCAGAAATTATTTTAGATTCTTGCATAATTATTACTAAATATACTGTAAAACCATAATACAGATTTGTAAGAATATGTGATAAATGACTAGATTCACATTACATTCAAGTTACTGTATTCAAAATAATTGGAATCTAATAATTTGATTGCAATGCTTTGTATTAATACTTGAAATAATTGAAAATGAGAATCAGTTTGTAAAATTGATTTATCCAATTATTATTTAATTTTATTTGGTTTGCTCTTCCATTTAGTTATAAAAATGTTTGTGTGAGATGATTGTATGTTATTCAAATTTATTTGCAAAGTGAGAATGTATTTATATAAAAAAATTAAAAAAATTATTAAAAGAAATTCTTTTTTATGACAATTTATTACAAAATATGTATAATTAATCCTTAGAACATTCTCAATTATCATAATTTGAGACTTTCTTATAAGTGTACTCTACTGTGTTAATAGTATTAAAATAAAAAATTTATATTTTCATAAATAAAAATTAACTTAGTTATTAATTCATTCAAGATCTAAATATATTTTCATATATAAATATATATTTACTATATAATCTTATATATAAACTTTGAAAATGTTTTTTTTTTAATTTAATTTAATTTTAAAAAACAATTTTTTAATTACATACTGAAATCATTATTTATAGTTTTAACACATTGAAGGCCCATTCTTTTCTACATATACCTCTCTATCAAATTATGAAATCTTAAATTCAAATAAATATGAGTATGTTAATTATTTAAATTGAAAAAAATTCTAAAATTTATTTTAAAAACAATAATAATAGGCTTTAGTGCGCCCTCTACATCCGATTGTTCAATTCTACATTTTATATTCAATTTACTATGATATTTACGTACAACATGAACACATTTATTAATATAATATTATGGAATTAATACAGTTTTGTTTAGAGTTAGTGGCTTTAGTTTTCTCTTTTGTAATTAATTTTGTTTGAAATTAGATATTTATTTCAGATATTCTATTGGTTACACTATCTGTATCAGGAACTTCGTTCATTCGTAAAACCTGTGATTCTTTAAAAAAACGAAGAAAAATAAAATGTGCTAAAGTTTTCATTATTATCAAAATACACATATTATTATGAAACGTTAAATTTCTAGGAGTGAGATAACTATTAATAAATAATAATGAAATAGGATTAATCTAAAATGGCGATAACGTGTCCAAACTCTTGGTTAAAACTATAATCATAACTACACTCGCGCAGCATTAACTGTTGGCTCGGCACTCGTCAGACGGCGGTGCTCATGCGACCCCATTTCCGTCTTCGAATACATCGACATAACGTCACATGCAAAAAAAGAGCTCTGCACCGCACTGGCCTGTGTTGCCGCCGCGCCGTGAGACTGGCTCGTTGTCGTTGTTGAAGTGTGCTTTTTGGGTTTCATCTTAAGGTATTCATAGCTAGGCAGGATGATTCGCCCTGAGTCAAGGTATGTACAACTTATTTAAAGAGCTTGATTCTGTTCTCTTTTTGTCTTTCTCTTTTATTCGCTCGGTGCTCTCGATTTTTCATTACAAAAGCAAGGAATCACCACGGCCTCGTTCGATTATACAACAAAACTAGCCGGTGCGAGTGCATGGAAATGATTTCTTTGCGTAAATGTACAGAAAAGCAATACGAGCCATACCGGCTACATACTTACCAAGCTTCAGCCTCCACGCCCTGGACGCGCGCCCTAAGCGGCGACGGCAGCAGCGCCTCTTACATTCCCCCTCTCCCTTTGTACTCTCAATGGCGCCTATTGCGCCGACCCGTCGATGGAAAAAAGGATGGTTAATTCGATGTCTCTTCGTGCGTTAAGCATTAAAATCTTAATATTTCGATACTTCGATTTTTGGAGTTCAACGAAATCAATAATCTTGGACGTTATAAGTTGCGAGACGGTAAGGTCGCTAAAATGTACGTTAATTGTACGTTAATTGTATGCATTAGATAATTGACAACAGTAACAACTCCAGTTACAACAGCAAATATAGCCAGATTTTTGCAACAACGGTATGTTACTTTTACTTCTGATCACGATTCGCGCTCTCGAATATTGTGATGTGTGATTTTTCAACTATTCATTTTCCGCTGCACTACTCCGATCGTCCATCTCTTCTACAGCGTGTTGCTCCGATTAATCCCCTCCTGACTCTTTTTCGTGGATAATTAATGTTGCTATTGAGCGGTTACTTATCATCATCCTTTTATATGCACAGGAATTCTTTCATGGCTTTGTATTCATTTTGAAACGAGAGATTTATTATATATAAAAACATTGTTTTTTCACACTTATCAGACATTTAATAATAGTTTTCAGCTTGGAAAAATTTACCTTAATAAGGTAAAGTCACTTGTAAAATCATTTGTAAAATGCTTCGATTAAAATCGCCTTAAAATATTGGTTTTTATAGTTTCCATAGAGAATACATTATAATTGTATCGATCCAAAGTAATCCCTAGACTTTATAAATTTTCGATTTACCTTTTTTATATACTATAACCATTAATTTTTTATATTTTAAAAATTGTGTTTTTATTTATTAATTTATTAATTCGTTTATAAATATTTACTTTTAATAACATTGAAATATGTAAATTAAAAGAATTTATTTCTTGTTTCAGGTTTTGGCTGGCAAAATCAAAATTAGATTTCTTTGCTTCTTAAATCATTAATAATTTGCAATAATTATAGAAGCAAGATTATTAATTTAAAAGGAAATCTTTATATTAAAAATTAAGTAATAGTTAATTTATCACCCATCAAATTAGAAACAATATAAAAATAAAAATGAATATTCAAGCTTTGCAAGTTTTTATGGATAGTAATTCGATACCTGGTGCATCAGTACCCGTTGATTTGTTAAAAGTAGCTCGAAATATTATTCCAAAGCAACGCAATAGAAGTAGCAAAGGACAACCCCAAACACTTCCAAATTCTAAATTGTGTTTAGTTCTTGATGGAGAATGTTGTCTTGATAGATTGTATGGTGGTTATTTTTCAGGTATGTTTTACTTTTATAAACTTATATTTTTTAGTATTTATAATTTAATATTATTACTTACTTTGAATGGTTATAATTTGCAGATTGGGCCTGTGGTGGACAATGGAATCGAATGATACAATTCCTTGCAGTCTTCATACAAGCTAGTGAAACAGCAGGTTTAGAATTAGCTGTATTTTTTAATGGTTCACTTGAAACTCCTCGACGTGCAGAGTGGATTAATAATCAGTTAAATGCTCGACTTAAAGTTAATAATGTTAGTTAATTGTATATAACTTTAACTACAGTTAAAGCAACATTTTACTGTTGTTATATTTAAATTTGTTTTCTTAGGTTTTAAAACACATAGCAAGCAAAGGAACACCACCACCAAAAATTTGGTGGATTCCACCAGCGTCTTTAAGATCTAGTTTACGAATGGCTCTTAGACATTTAAATGTAACAGTTGTAAGTTACTATAATTTCTGTATAATAAATTTTAACTTTTTAATGTTTTTCTGTTATTAAAAATCAAATTTTAATTAGTTGAGTAGTATGGATGATCATCATCAAGAAGTTATTGCTTATTGTCGAGAGAACAATTATCATGGTTTAATTGCGGATGATGCCGAATATGCTGTATTCGAACCTATTAGATATTTCTCTTCTGAACAATTAAAATTAACATACAAGGTACATAATTTAGTAATTAGCAATAAATTATTAATTTAAAAAATTAAATATTCGTTATTTATTAAAAATGTATTTTTAGGGATCTCTTGATACAAAAGAATACCTAATTAAGGAAGTTTTAAAAGGACTAAATATTCCTGCTGAAAGGTTATGTATTTTTGCAGCATTACTTGGAAATTATATTTTAAACGAGCACGATTTAGCAGATTTTTATAAAAAAATTAATCCAAGTACCAATAAAATGAATATTGATCAAACTGTACGAGCAGTTGCAAATTTCGTCAAAGATTTACCCTCTATTGAACTTGATACTGTTGCTCAAAAAGTATTTGGTTCTCTAACAGATACTAGGTGCTCAAATTTTAAACTGTCGGTTCAGTATTATGTTAATGGAACAAAAGATGGCTTTTTGCATTATAAGCCCATAAAACCTATTAAAGGTGAATATATCTTTTGACTTAGTTATTTTTAACTTATTTAACAAAATTTTTATAACGATAGTAATTATTTATAATTATTGTCACATACATTAGACTCGATTAAAAAAGATCAAAGTCAATCCCTTGCATCTGATTTACCTTCAACTGCTGAAAATGAATCTAATATGGAGACGTCACGTTTTGCATCTGAAACTGCAGAGAGTGAGCAGGAAAGTTTAAATGCTTACAAAGAAGCTACTGCAAATGCTAAAGCTGCTCCTCAAATTATAATCGAATCACCTGGTTTACAAGGTCACGGTGATACTGATAATATTCGTTTGGAAGATGATCATAGTAAGTAAAAAAATCCTTAACTGAAATTATAAAAATATATAATTTTAATTATCATAAATATATTGTAGATAATGGACATACAATTAATGGTACACATAATCTTCTCATAAGTTCATCTAGTTCAAGTAGTAGCTCATCTGCAACTTCTCCTTCTCACGTAACAATTGACTCAGCTAAGCAAACTGAGAATTCATTAACCATACCAACTTCGGTATCAGAAGTAATGCAAACAGCATCTGAGAGGCATCAAAAAGGATTAATGTCTCCTAATATTTATCAGATTTTAATATCTGGAGAAATAAAATTACCTGTTTTACTAGAAGATGAAAATCATAAAGAATTTCCATCAATTCATGTCATATATAGACCGGTTAGACAGATGGTTTATGCCATTCTTTTCAATTTACATCATCGCTTATATTTAGCCACCAAAAGTAAAGAAAAGGGTGGTTAGTAATTACAATTTTGTATTAAAATTTATTTATTTATTTAATAGTTTCTTAAGAGTTTAAACAAAATTTTAAATGTTTGTAGATACTGATAAAATAGAAGTACCAGATATCATAATTAAAGAGTGGATTTGGTCCAAGACAAATCCATTTCAAACGCCAGAATTAGTTAAAGCTGAACAAATTGGTTGGGGTGTTCCCACAATTCAACGATTATGGTTTGGGTAAATAGAATTTGTGCAGAACTTAAATTTTAAATATGTATAATAAAATAATTTTTCATATTATTATTTTTAATATTTCTTAGTACTGGGATTGACGATAAGAGACGTCGCCTTAGAGGATTTTTAACTTGTTTAAAGTCTGATACACCACTCATGCTGAATACTTCCTACGTTCCTCAACATTTATTGGTTATGGCTTGTGTACTACGGTAAAATTTTTTAACAAAAGATAGTAGCATTTATATTTATAAAAAATATTTTGAAAAAAATAGTAATAGTGAACTAATTATTGACTAATTATTAAATAAATTTGTAAATTAAGATTTGATCATATATTTTTTACTTTTATCAAATAATTTTTATTTTAATAATTATTGCAATATTCAAAATATAAATCTCGTTATTCTTATTAATAATAAAGTATTTTATTTTTTGACATAATAAAGATTCACTTGTAATCAATATTAAAAAGAAAGTTAAGTAATTAGTTATTTTGAATATTTTTGTAATCAATTTTAAATGAATAATTTTATTAATTATAACATAATTATAATATATATCGTAAAATTTTTAATTAAATGTTAAAGAAAAATTGAAGATCTGTATATAATACAGGTACATTAAAAAAAAAATAAAATTTTAATACTTTGGTATTTCTAATTGTAGTATCAATTAGTAGTCGTAAATAATTTATTTGCATAGATTTTAAACAATAATTAAATATATCTTTAGTCATCAAATTTTTATATTATAAACGTTTGAAAATAATTAGCCTTTTGTAATCTATTCAAGTTTATTAATTGAATATTCAAAATTAAGATTTTGAAAAAAAAATTTGTAATCTCTAAATTTATTAAAGTAATTTTAATTATTTTTATAAATAAATTTCAAAATATTTTTTTCTTCGTTTTCAGATACATTATGACATTTTCAGATAAAGTGAAAATTTTAAGACGACAAGAATTAGATGCCTTTATTGTTCAAGCATTTTCATCAGAATTGATGAATGCTCAATATTTACAAGATTTACAGGTAATGACTAGGTGTAATTACCATTTAAATAATTCAGTTGAATAATTTTCACTTTAATTTACTTTTTTTATAAATTTTACTTCCACATTTACTTATTTATAATATTATTTTCTTAGATATCTCTTGTAACTACACGGGGTGTACAATTGGCTAGTCTTTTTATGGCTGGTATAGAAACAGCCCTTTTAGCAAATGATGCATGTGGAGCACCCATACCATGGTTAATGTGTTGTCCTTGGCTATACTTTGATGGAAAACTTTTCCATCATACATTAGCACGTGCAACTGTAGCTAAAAATCTTTTAGAACTATGTGGTGGTTATATTGAACGTGTTGTTAAAGTTGAAAGAATGCGTAAAGCTATTCTTGAGGGAGTTAATGTTGTATTTGCTCGACCACCATTGCCTATAACCCCAGGTAATATATTATTTTATATATTTTACATTTGTATACTTAGGTATTTTCTGATTTAACATTTTGTTCAAAATTATGAAAAGAGAATTAACAATAGAAGAAGAAAGTAAAATTTTATAATTATCATGAATCATAAATATAAAAAGTGAATACATTCTGAGATTTTTTTTAATATTATTTTATTCTAAAAATTTTGTAAATATGTTACACGTTTTATTTTAAATTAAAATCTGGAAAAATAATTGTAAAGTAAAATATACTTTTATGAATAAACATGTAGCTACTTAAAACAATTTTTATTTTTTTTTTATCAATTTAACGATTTAAATTTTAAATAACACCTTATTTTTTTTATGAATGAATTTTGAATAAAAATGTGCAAAACAAATAAATATTTTTAACTTATAATGTCAATAACTTGTATATTAATTTGTATAGAAAAACTAAAAAGAATAATCAAACCGTGAAATTTAACATTTTTCAAAAAGAAAAAGCTTAGGTTCAGGTGTAATTTTTAATAGGTTGATTGAATTTGCAGGTATCCGAGTAGCCACTCCACAAACAATAATCCCAGGAGGATGCCCGATGTCGGAGCGTGGGCTCATGCGTCGACCTATCCCTTCGCGTGGTGGGCAGCTTGAGATTGCCGGCGTCGTTGTCGGACAGTGGGGCGCCAACTATGGTCAGCCTGGCAGATTGCCCCAGCCCTTACAAGGTCCACCGCGAGGACGACTCCCGCCACAGGTAGGATTGCCGGGTCGACGTCGCGGTGCCGATGCGGTGCACTATAGCTATCTTTGCGGCTACGCGTCAAGGGAGACGGGGGCCGCCGCCGGGGAGGCCTACGGCCTCGACAATGGTCTCGTCGAACCCAAATCTAGCCCGGAACTCGCGAAGCTGACTTCGCAAGTCTCAAAGCTGCTCAGTGATAATTTTTAAGTTTGCGAATTCAGTAATGCTATTCAAAATGAGTCAAAATGATTCATTTCGAAAAAGGGAAATTTCGATTTTATTTTGATGTTTAATACATTTAATACTCACCAGTTATTAAATGATAGAATAATAATATTTTCGTTAAAGCTCGAAATTTCTAATATAACACTTTCTATTGTTTTTCTTATTGTACTAATTATAGTATTCTAATTCAGTATGATGAACTTTTAAAAAATAGATAACTTATACGTTTTATTACAAATTTATGGTATAATTTATGATTTTTATTGGATTTGTAATTCATATTAAATGTGTTTTAATTTAGTACTTAGAATTAGAAATTTCTAAAATATATAAAAAAAATTCTTAGTTAAAAGCGCTACCTACAACAATTTTGTTTATTTCACGGTATCCATATTATTTATTTAGGTTACATCTTTATTATCTGTTATTTTTGTATTTTTCTAAATTCATGTATGGCTTAGATGGTCACAATTTTTTTGAATATTTTTATACATTTGTTTTGTAAAACAGTTTTTATTACAATTGATTTGTATGTTTGTCTATAACATATGCATTTTGTGGACATGGAAAAATTAGAATAAAAATCTCACTTTTATCTAAATGGTTTAATGATTTTTTAATTTAATTTAATTGTTGCGTATTATTTACTTTAATTATAATTTTGAGAAATCAATAATTTTAACACGAACAATTATTGGATTTATGTATTAATTTTTAACCATTTATACAGCGCAAATTATAATCTATATATAACATTCGCATGTATTTAAGTACCAACATTGTAATGCATTAATATGTGTAAGTGTGTGCGTATGCGCGCGTGTGTACAGAAATACAATACATTTTTCCAACTATAATTAGTTAGGTGGAAAAACAGTTCTCACAATACAAATTTTACAAAATAACTACTTTAAAATACCTCAAAATTAATTAATTGTTGTATTAATGATAAATTATAATAGTATATAATATAAATATTTATTAAATAGAGGTTTTAAGAAACGTTTATCATAAAAAAATACTTAATTTAAATACTATAAAAATTTCATACACTCTGCATTCCAGAATGAATAATAACATTACTGAATATGTATTGTTTCTTTAATATACCATAGCCTGTTTCTGTATGTGAAAGAAGTAGATGCAATTAGTAGCTGTTAATTGGAACCAAGAAAACATGGATGAATCCTTATTCCCATTTCGTTCATTTTATTTGCCTCCTCAATCACAGTAAAAAGTAAAATAATTATGCTTAATATAATGTATTCTGCGATATTAAATGTACTAGTAAAAAATACATTTTGTGTCTTCAAGATTATTTGATAATCTGAATTTTCAATTATAATTATTAAATAAATTCAATAGTATTTTTTGTATAAGAAAAAATAAATAAAGTGAAAAAATTCATAATGGAAACGACATTGAGATAGGAAAGATAATGAGGTGGCAAATTTTCTTATTTTAGGTTACATCAATCGGGGGACTCAAATATGGTATTTCCCGAGGCTTCAATCCACTCACAGGTCGCGGCACATTCTCAGGTCGAGGAAATGGAACACAAATCGCCGGTCGCGGGAAGAAGACGCAAATGAAGGTGCCTACTGCTATTTGATAGAATTTCGTAAATTAAAATAATTGTTGTCCGCTCGTGTTCTATAATATCCGCGTATACTCTAGGCAACCATGAAAAAGAAGGCTACTTTTAGAAAAATAAAAGAATACGAAAAGAAAATCGGCAAAGGAAGAAGTACTAGCGACGATGTTACTAGTGGATTCTCGTAAGTGTGACTAAAGATTTTTTTAAACGCAAAATTTTAAAAAACGCGAAAAAGAAAAAAATGATATAGACGCGAACGTGGAATAAAAACGATAGATGAACGCTTAACGTAAAACATTGAATATTGCAGGAATACATTTGCCAATCTTAATTTGTCCAAGGAAGCTCTTTGTATACCAGGTCAATATCACGATGCCCTGGAAAGCGGTAAGAGCATAAATAGTCGGCAGGGTGACGTATCGATGAACGCCACCCATTTGACTACGAAAAATTTAAAATTTAGAAAACGAGAATAAAAAACGTTGTTTGCGAAAAAAAAAACTCATTAGAAATTACACTCCCAAACGTGATTCAAGACTGTAAACCAATCTAGTTGTATGCCAGTTGAGTCGTCGACCAATTTCTTCAGTTTTAAAAAACTTTGTTGTTTATTCATTGCATCATTTTGTATAGAGAATATTAAATAAATTTTGAAAATGTGAGAGATACGTGACCGACGACTCATCACATATAAAGCTATGGTGGGGCCAAAAATTTAAGGAAAAAAAAATAACATGCGCCATTATAATGATGCGCCAAATTTATCTCGATTATCGACTTACACAACGCGTGTCCTCACTGCCAAAAAGTACCGCATTTTAAAAGAGGTTATAACAGTAAGAGTACGAATTTAATATTAAAACTATTAAAGTCAACACACATGATAAAAAAAGGAAAGTTATGCTTATACTGATGGATCTACTCTACTTGTACCATCGATGAAATGTAATCCGACTGATTAGAGTATGCATGTGCTAATTTTATCAGCAAGAACGAGTCGTAAACTGCTATAGATGATTAATTAACTTAAGAAGCGTTATTATTTTTTTTACATTGAAAATATATATTTTCCGATATTATATGAAATGCTTACCTCCGCTGGTTTCAATAGCCCATTTCCCTTATTTTTCCCACTGAAAGAGAAATATTTAAAAAAAATTGTTTAACAATTTGTTATTTTTATGGAGTAATTTCCAGGGCTATTGAATAAAATCTCAAATATATTGAGACTGATGCTTTTCATATAACTAAAATATATATATTTATATATGATTTAGGTTAGAATCCTTATAGGTTTACTTTGTGTAAGTTATGCCACTGTATATGAGTTGTACTCGATGCAAGAAAGAAAATGCTTTGCTAAAGACGGATTATTGTTTTTCGAGAAACTCGACGAATTAAAACATTGAAATGAATAAATGCGTGTGTATGTGTGTATGAGTGCGCGCGTGTCGTGTAATGTAGAAACCAGAGCATAGAAGAGACAGATAATTGTAGTCAGTTCATCGATCAATCTGGAAGCAAATTTTTTCATTGAAAAGAACTATCTACAAAATCTTGATCTCATTATCTTCATCATCGTTTATCATCTTCTAGTTCTATTATTCTATTATCATTTTTAAATTTTGCTGCATTACGAGTCTTTACATACGATCAATTCTCTTTTAATTCCATTTAATAAGGAAATAGCTGAATAATTTTTTATAAAATAATTGTTCAAAAATATAATGTGCATTTCGAGTGGTAATGAATAGTGAAAAATTCTAATTATTATATAATAAAAAAAAGATATTCTATTATTTTATATAAAATAACCGATGTTATAATTTTGAAAAATATATTAATGCTTAGCATAGATTAACATAGCCCTAGAACTATTCTAACATATTAGTTATTCTTTATTATTCTCCTAAAAACAAAAATAATTTTTATAATATTTGAAATCATGATTTCATTTAATTTAAATAATATCCAGATTTTCTACAACAATAAAAGTTGACAATTTATTATATATGCACATAATAATTTCTTTATAATACATCCGTTTTCCATACAAGAAATTTATTTTTAAGACCATATTATATGATGATTTATTTGTCATCACTTTCTTTCGATATTATTGATTACATTTTTCTCTAAAATAGTATTAGAGAAAATCTAGAATACCTTTCATTTATTTTATTAAATATTTCGTATAATTTCAAGAAATTATAAAAATAGTAATTCATAATATAATTTTGTTTTTGGAATTAAACACAATTGTTTCTATATTATTTTTTATGGTTATCACCTATATAAGTTCTTAAATTTATTATTTAATACCTCTAAAACTTATATTCTATTTTTTTTTAACATTTCTCGAACTTTTTAATTTTATCAAAGTATTGTAATGGAAAAGGAGGCATATTTTAAGTATATTTATAAAGTTCAAGTTGTAAATTTTGATCATAAGGTCTAAAAGAGTCATGTTTACTAACCTATAGAAATTATACATAATACGTTTTAAAAAGTAGTGAGAGAAAGGAGAGGGAGTTCAGTGTATATATAGACGATGTGATTATAGTTTTGTATACGATGTGGATCAAGTATGGAAGTACGTACTCAAACACGCGTGTGAAAAAATTAATCTAAGATTAATTATGAAGCATTAATATACTGAAAAGTTTGGTTTGATTGGCAAGCGTGGGCGCGTGCGCATGCGTATGTTTTTGTGAACGAAGCAGTGAAACAAAAATACCACTGCTTGTTTTGTATGTACATTTGCATTGCAAAGGCTGGTTTCAACGAGCAAACTCTTTAGTTTTTTTTTATAGAGTATCACTATGATTTTTATATTTTTAGCTTAAAGAAAGCATAAATATTACTAAAAGAGAATTCATTTTTCAATGGACTAATTTATCATATTTCAAATTTTTTCAAATTTTTGAAAAATTTGTTTTGTATCATTCATCGATTCTCAATTGTACATACGTAAAGAGTAAGCGTAAACTAGTAATGATACGATCAATGTACATAAAAATGCTCTTAGGTGTGTTGATCACGCACTAAGTTAATATAAGAGATAATATTATGTTGATCAATCTAATTTAGCATAAAAGTCGACAAATGTTGGTTTAAAATAATCATTTCTATGCGGTTGAACCCTTTTTTGTAATAAAAAAAATAAAATGCATGTTGATAAAGCTATTGAGGCACTATTGAACACGATTTGAAATGACAGATATAATTACTAAATATCAAATGTGGTATTGAAAAAATACAAATGTGTTAAGTGAATAAGAAAAAAACATATTGGATTAATTAATATACCGAGACGTGATAGTAAAAAACAATGCTATATTTTTGTAGATTTGTTACTGCGACTAAATGCATTAAGACAATGAAAAAATAAAAAAAATATATAAAACGAAAAACTTTGTAAATGCCATCAGTTCGCGAATTTGAAGAGTGAGGGATATGAGAACAAGGAGTCAGAAATAAAAAAGAATTTCGTTCGTACGTAACTCTACTGGTAGAACAAAATTTTGTGCAAGTAAAAATGAAGTTAATTTTGTCAAAAACCAAATTTATCTAAACGAAAAATGTACGTGTGATTTAAAAGAAAAAGCTTCGTGCAAGCTGAAATTTTATTAAAAACGCACGAAATCTGCTTTAACATGTTAAAAATGGATAATTTTCGAACACAAAATGTAAAGTTATATCCGTATCAAAATAAAAATTAGTTTTTGAATCTACGAACGAAATAGTCGATGTAAAATGAACCAATAGCGATATGCAATAAAATAACTTAACAATTGAACTCGAGAGTGCATGCCACTTTTTTTAGAACAATGAAACAAGAATAATTTTCACTTTGATGAATATGAATCTCTGAATAACATGCAATATAACAAAAAGTTATAAATATACAATTAATGATACACGCAGAAAAATAAGCTGCTGTGGCACTGATATTAGACACGAACGAATAAATTCAAGTTAAACAAAAAATTTTAATAAGAAAATACAATTATAAATAAAACAAATATTGAAGAAAAAAGAAAATCAAATATTAAGAAATTGTAAAGATAATGAAAAGGTCAAAAGTAAATTCACCGAGTAAAAAGAGTTTACAAATGAAAACAAAAAATCCAAGGCAACTTGAAAGTTTTTCACTAAATGCATAGAATTGGGGGCCCACATACTCTATCTATGATCAATAATACAAAATAAAAGTAAAGCATTTAAACGATTGATCGTTTATATAAACTCATAATAGATTCTTAACATATAATACATAAATATTAAATATAATGAAAAGAAATAAGAAAAAAAACTTAAAATTTACTTAGGTTGCGTAGTAATCGAATAAGATGAATTTTCTTCTTTTTTAATTATTTTTTTCGTTTCTTAGTATACGTAGTATCAATCAAGGTTTTTATCTTTAAAAACGTATAAATTAATTAAGTCTTAGTTTATGCTTTCTAGAGTATTGGGTAGTCTTCTTACTTTTTGCTGTAAAATTTAGAAAAAATCATAATGCACACAAAGATTTTTAACACGTTACATTTATATGATTACAAAAAATGTATTAGTAGTGGTTGTAACAATAATCATACTTCTAAAGAAGTCTAATTGTATTTGTTGTAGAGCAAGGTCAGGTCGACGCGCAAATAATGGGTATTAAATTAATGAAGCTGGTATCGATATTTCTTTTAATTCCTATTGAGGATAGCTGCATTTTCATAATTATGTTAGTTAATTTTAGTGTATGTTTTAACGTACACACCTATAAGAATTTTATTTAGTTGAAATCACGGATGACTAATTTTCTATTTTCTAAGTTTTCTTTTTATATTATATATCATAAGTTATTATTTATGTACGAATATAATTATCAAGTATATTTAAATATCATAGAAGTCATAAAATATATGTATTTAAAAAAAATTGTATAAAAAAATTAAAAATACAGTCGATCGATTAATTGATGTAGTTAAAACCATAACGTGGGCCCCATTTATTATATATTCTTACTAAATATTACATAACGTATATTGCGTATTATTTGTCATCTTAGATAAAAATGAAAAAGTAAAACAAGTAAAATTTTCAAAAAGATAAAAGTATAAAATGTGCATGCGCGAAATGATTTATATATGCGTTTATTGACTAACTTTATGTTTATTATTATAATGACTTGAATGATGCATCAATACATTTTTAAAATTTTGTTAAAAATAAATATTTTAAAATGTATCGAATTTTCATTTAATCGAGTGGCAATCATTGTCGATTATAAACTAATAACCTTCTACATCTTATAATATATAGTATCAATTTTTCTTTGTATTTAATTCTGTCGGAAAAATTAAAATACGGAATGAGCATCAGCACAACAAAACAAAATTGAATATACTATACCTTTTTTGTATTTATTTTATTTTATAACCAATGAATAAAGCGATCATTTAATGCACTTCTATTGAATGTGAGTTGTGCACATGCACTTGTGAAAAGTGGATAAAAAATTAATGACTCCAGCGTCTAATAATTTATTGTGCCTAGTGTTCAGAAAGCTGATTTTACATAAATATTCTTTGTGTTCGAAGTGGAGCTTATTCTTTGTATTTTCTTTTATACGTAAACACCTGAAGCTAAAGAGAATATAAAAATGATTAAGCTGAACTATCAATTTTGGTATGTTTGATGAAAGGTTTGATTTAATTTAAGAAAAAGAATCGGTAACTAGAGAAAAAACAAGGCAATTTGAAAAATTACTATTCTAAGAATACGCAACAACGATAATAAAAGTAATGAAAAAACTACAGATTTATATTTGAACTTTAGGTAATGTAAACGTAGTAATGATAAATAATTATTTGCAGTATATGAAGAATTGTATTTATAATAAAACGATTATTAATGAAATAAATATTACAGGAAAATGCACTTTGATGGATGTTGTAATAAATTAGGTTACAAGAATTACATTAATATTCAATGTAAATGTATTTGTTGGATCGAAAAATCATCAATTGTTTGTAGTATTAGTATTTCATCGAAGCATGGATCGAAACGAAAATTTAATTTTTAAACGAAAACATTTATATATTATATAAGTGCCGTAAACTTCTAAAAAATCTAAACTAAGATTGTGTTAACTTTATTTCTCTCAAACTTTTTTATTTATCTTGATATTATGAACTACGCATGCGGATAAGTAAAACAGCAAGGGGAAAATTCAGAGCTTAATGATTGAAGTATTCGGGTGATTGAATTTTATACGGTATTTCTGAAAAAAAATCATGGACGAACTAATTCTTTCACAAGTTCTCAATAAGAAAGGATCTTAAAAATGACTGGCTAATATTTTTGGAAGTTTGATGATTTATTAAAATGTACCGTCATGTCATACAAATAAAATTAAAAAATATTGATTGGCTTATTAATTAACATAAGAATTAGCCTGGTTATGAATTGTGATGAATAATATATAAAATGTTTGGTGTTTGTACGTAGTTGAGCTGAACTATTTCTTTATGAATTTATAATCGATAATTATCCTTGTAGTCTTAAAATATATTTTGACATAATTTAAATTTACTAATTTTTTAAACATTTCTTACTTCATATATTTTATATTAATAAATTAGAATTTTGAATAATGTGACTTATAAATACTTATTTAAATTGATTGTTTTGTAAATTATTGTTTAAAAATAAATATTATAACTTAAAAATAAAAAATACATTTACATACCTATTTATAAAAATGAAAAATAGTTTTTTTCAAAACAATAAATCATTAAAATAAAAATATCCAATATATTATATTTTTATCTAAAAAATACCTTCATACGTAATTATCATAAGTTTTTGTTAATATTTTATGAAATATTGAAAATTATTCTTAAGGAATTTGTAGCAACTTTAGACAAAATATAACCTGTTTATTGAAAAATAGTAAGTGAAATTGTTAAGTTTTGTTTAAAACTAAATATATTGTATGATAAATAATTTATTTTTTATTGTAAGAACTATTACATTTGAAAAAAAATTTTAATTGATAAAATTCTTAACTTTTATTGGTCAATTTCTTGTGGTTTATTTGATTTTTTTCACTTGAAATAATTAAAAATTTTTTATACAATTATATAAATATAATGATCATTTAGCATATTCTTTTAGGATATAAGATTTTGTAAAATAAGACGGGAAACGAAAAATAGATTTCAATTCATACCTATGACAATACTATAACTGGGAAAATACAATTAAATATTACTTAGTATTTTAGTCTGAACGAGTCATAAAAATCGAATTACCCAACAAAAATAAAAATGTAACACTATTAAATATAGTAATTAACAACATATAAGTATATAGTTAATTAATTATTTCGGGAGGTTTATAAACAAAAAGTATTTGATTTTCTATTATAAAAACTTTTTGTTCATCAAATGTACTTAGAAATCCCTGTATATAATGTAATGTATATATAGACTTAGTTAAGTTCATTTCTAAAATCACTATTTTCAGCTTTCAATCCATGGACACAATAGATTCTTTAAGCAATTATGAGACTAGTTCATTAATTTAACTTCTAAGAGTAAATTAATGTATCATGGAGAGGGATGAATTGTTTAAAAGAAAGCTATACAGGGATAAGAACAACGTTGGAGAAAAATATCAATTGGTCACACTAGTACTGGTAGAAAAAATTTGAAGGAGAAGAGAAATTGTGGGAAGAAATAAAAAAATAATGAAAAATCAACTATTTTAAATGCGATAAGAAAATTAAAAAATTTTAAATACGCGCTAGAACCAAAAGAACTAATTTTAGAAGACTTAAAAAATCTGGGATACATGTATAAAAACGAAGTTAGGAAGATTTAAAGTAAAGAACGAAGTAAGAGTAAATGGTGGTTGTCGGAGAAAGAGAAAAGGCGTAAATTGCGTGATGGAACATTACAAACAAGAAAGCACATGTTAGAAAAGTGCAAGGTTATGAATTTAATCACAAAAATTGAAACAAAAAAAAAATGAAAATGGGAAAAAAGGACATCGCCGAGTTTTATAAAATTTTATGGAAGAGAAAGTTTGATAAAAATAACGACGAACAATAATCAGCCAGATAGTAGAAGAGAAGGTCAAAATAGATAAAGGAACTCGTAACAAAACATTAATGAAAGTATAAGTGGATGTAGGAAAAAATGCTTAGAGTCTAGTGGTAGTTTATACGCAGAAGAGAAATAGTACAAACTTAGAAAGAATGGATGTGGCATGGAAATAAAATTAAAAAAAAATTATGTTGGAAATACACAAACGAAAAAATACAAAGAAATGATAAGGAACAAAAAAATATTAAAAATCGAAGGATTTATAAAGGACAGATCAAGAAAAGGCTTCTGTAGGATCATGAATAAAGTTTTCTGATAGAAAAAGGATAGAGAGTTAGACTGAGAAAGAAAAATGGAAAAAAACTGAAAGGGATGCGAACGAAGGAAAAAAGAGAAAAAAGATAGAGAGCAAAATGAAATTAAAAAAAAAACTAAGAAGAGGGAAAGAAGAAGGTGGTGATAAAAATTATAGAACGAAGGTAAATTAAAATATAAAGACAAGTAAAATGAAGTGGAACGAAGACATCTAATGTGGCTTCAGAAGAAAAACAGCTATAGTTTTTGCAATCTACGTAATGAGAATAACAATATATGAACAACTAAAAAATAAAAGAGGAATGTATGTTTTATTTCGCGGATACAAAAACCACATTTGATTAAATAGATAGAATAGATTTATAAGAACATGAAAAAATCTAAAATAAAACAGTAATTATACTGCTCCGTGGAAATTTATAGAGAAATAGACGAAGGAAGAATAAAATCGCTAAATTGAAAACCGAGACATGAGAAAACCTAGAGGAGTAGCTGGAAAAATCTAAAAGCTCAGACATAATAATAGAAAAAATGGAGAATTAGATATATTCGTAGACAATATTGTAACACTGGTAAAATATGAGGTCCAATTAAGAGTTATTAAATATTTTCGGAAACTATCTGGAAGGAAAAAACGTAGAAGTAAACTCATAAAAAATAAAAAAAAACGAAATTTTGAAAAAAGAGGAAGAAAGGTAATAAAAGAGACATCAATTTAAGTAATTAAGATCATTCGAGTTATTTACATATTTAGAATTCAGATTCCGTCAAAAACAATAAGAACGAGGAACACGCCAAATTTATAGTTAAAAGAGCGAACAGTATGTAGCTGTACTTTTGTAGGTAACAAGAAATTTCAATTATAATGTCGTTTACCGCCCCAGATTAACTAATCCAGCGCGCCCAAACGCTACCTGACTAAAGTCCAAATCGGGCCAGGGCAATTAAATACGCACAATGCGGTATTATGGGGAATGCCCATAATACAGCACTTGCATTGTTTTTGTCTATAAACAAAATGCAGGTTGTTTACGAAGATTTTTCCTAGTCATTTTTTTATGAAATAAACGTAGATTTTTCCTTTGCGATGAAACACGTACGTTACACGCGTATACTTTATAAACTTGTAATTATAAATAACATACTTAGATTTAAATAAATAAAAACTTATTTAATATAAGTCCGTTTCTGTACAAACTTATTTTTCACCTACACGCTCAAAATTTGCGTCCTTCGACAAAATGGTATCAACAAGGAGCAATGATACACTAAATATGGCACCGACGACAATAATTTTTCGCGTTCCAACAATCATGGAGGACGATGTGTAACTATAGTTTACGATGCTCGAGGCGCAATTCACCAGCGCGTGCATCACAAATGATGATATGCGTTTTAATCTGACGGTGACTAGCTTACCCGTGAACATGATCCGGTAATTGCGAGATGTCGTAACCGAGACTCTGTCACAAAACAAATACGTTTCTGAAGGAGCAGGCGATACAACGTTTATCAAACTCCGATAAAATGCGTGTGATGAAATTGCTCGAAAAACAAGAAATCGGCGACCGGAAGCTGTCGGATTTCTTCCATGAGTTGAAGTTGTACCCCCCCAGTACGACAACGGACGAATTTTTAATGCAAGTATGGGAAAGTTGCCTACAATCGGAGGTATGAATAGTGATGGCAGCTTCAACCACGATTGAATTACCAGTAACCCTTAACCTCGCAATACTATACGCGAGGTAATACCTAAAAAAATACGTCGCTGAAGTTATCGAGAATTTAAATTTGCAAAACCTGCAGCAACAAATCGAGAGACGACCACCAAACTGAGTAAGTTAGAACGAAATTAGACGGTCGCTCTCGATGGCGGAGAAGAACTCCCCGAACAGACGAGTTAAAGTTGAATACCGAAAAAAACAAGTATCCACATCTGCACGAGGTAATAGCAATGAGTGCTACTACCACCAGCGTTTCAACGAAAACGATAAAAAGTGCAGGGAAGGATGTCTGAAATGGACATCGTTTACGCGAAACGCCAGGAGTCGTTCGTGAATTCAGCCGTCACAGACGGACTAACAACGTTTTGTATATATATATAAGAGACAAACACACGGACAAATTATTTTTAGTTGGTACAGTCACGGACGTGTGTGTTTACCCTCGTACATGCTGCAATGAAAAAAACAATAAGTGCGCGTACCAAATTTTCGCGATGTGGCACAATTACACTAAATTTAAATTTTTCACTGTGCCGCAAGTTTAAGTGGCCGTTCGTCGTCGCAGACATAAACTCTACGACGATCGACATAGATTTAGATAGATCGCACTATGGGTTGCTCGTTGATGCCGAGAATAAGTGCTTAGTCGACGAGATAACTGGGCTGTCAATGCGCGGTTACAAATAAATAAGAAATGTGTAACCATAAAAACAGTGACCGGCGATACAGCGTTTCACAAGCTGCTTGCCGAATATTCGATAATCACACGGCCGCCTGGGTTACAACCGCGGACCTGCAAGCATCATGTTTTGCATCAGATTAAAACGACAGCAGGTCCGCCAATGCATAATAAACCCCGTACCTCGCACCGGAAAAACTAAAAATCGCCAAGGCCGAGTTTGGCTTGATGCAACGAGGCGTCATATAACCGGGAAAGAGTCCGTGATCTTCACCGCTTCACGTCGCAATGAAAAAATACGGCAGACCACGACCACGCGACGACTACAGGAACCTCAATACCCGTACCATCCTGAACCGCGACACACCACCTCACATTGGAGACTTTGCTTACAACCTTTGTAAGGAAAACATTTTCTCTAAGATTGATCTAGTGCGTGCGTTACACCAGATCCTCGTCGCACTTGAAGACGCCGAAAAAGCCGCAATTATTACGTCTTTCAGCCTTTTCGAACCGACGATGATGATGTTCGGTCTGCGAAACGCTGCTCAAATTTGCCAGCGGTTCATAGTCGAAATTATTCGCGGTATCGATTTTGTTTACGCGTATGTCAATGATTTCCTGACTGCGTCGGCAAACCAAGAGCAGTATTTTGAATATTTAAATATGTTGCTCAAACGGTTCACGAAATACGACGTCGTTATTAAACCCGGCAAATGTGTGTTTGGCGTGAACGAGATCACATTTCTCGAGTACACAGTTAACGCTAATGCCATAAGCCCGATAAAACAACGCGTCGACGCAATCAAGAATTACGCGTTACCCGACTCAATTAAGAGTTTCCGCCGGTATCTAGGGATGTATAACTTTTACAGCCATTTTGTACCAAACGCCGCGAAAGTTCTACATCCCCTCAACGCGATGCTTGTTAGAGCGAAAAAAGCAGCGAACTTGTTCAGTGGACGTAAGAAGCGCGCGTCGTATTTGTAGTGTCGAAAAATGCTCTTGTGGAAGCTGCACTGCTGGCACATACCGACGCCGATGCACTACTGAGCATCGTCGTTAACGCGTCAGATTACGCGGTCGGAGGCGCATTACAACAACACGTAGACAATACGTGGCAGCTGTTGGCGTTTTTTACGAAATCGCTAACGACTGTCGAACGTAAATACAGCGCCTACGATCGTGAACTTCTGGGGGCGTACGCGAACGTTAAGCATTTTCGGCATATGGCTGAAGGCAGGAATTTCTGGATCTTCACAAATCACAAACCTCTAACCTGTGCCTTCAATCAAAAGCTGGAAAAGTGCTTCCCGCGGCTACCTCGACTTTATTGCACAATTTACCACTAATTTTCGGCACATCAAAGGCGCCGAAAATCAGGTGGCCGACACATTATCGCGTGTTGAAGCGATTTCTATTAATGTCAATTAGTTAGTATTATACACGAAATAAAGTCAAGATGCCAAGCTGCAAAAGTTAAGACAAAACAATACTTCCGCGTTGTAATTAAGGAAAATATCCTTTCCCAATTGCGGAGCAGACTTATACTGCGACACCGCGAATAACGTTGCCCGACTATATGTACCATTATGTTTGTGTCGAACAATTTTTAATAATATACATAATTTGTCGCACTTTGGATCTCGCGCCATACAGCAATTAGTATCATGTTTTGTGTGGCCAAGAATAAATAATGACACAAGGAGTGGAAACGTGCCTGTATTCCGTGCCAGGGGAACGAGATGAGCCAGCATGTCTCTGCCCCCATTGGGCAATTTAAAGAACTTGCCGGCCGCTTCGAGCATGTCCAGGTGGACCTTGTAACCATGACGTACTGTCAGGGTTACAGGTATTGTCTAATGTGCGTGGACCGCTTTTTCCGTTGGCCTGAGGTAGCGCCGATCGTCGACATGGAAGCTGTGACGGGCGCAAAGTCTTTCATGTCGACGTAGATCTCGCGCTTCGGCGTACCCGCGCGCATCAAGACTGATCAGGGGTGGCAGTTTGAATCCGCTTTATTTGCCAAACTGTGTAGCTTTCTCGGTGCGAAAAGAATTTATACGACAAGCTACTACCCGCAAGCAAATGGCTTATTGGAAGATTCCACAGGCAGGTGAAAGCCGCGATCAAGTGCCTTGACAGCATCGATTAGGTAACTAAACTACCGGTCGTGCTGCTCGGCATATGATCTACTATCAAAGAAGACCTCGGTGCATCTGCGGCCAAGCTTCTGTACGGCACCGGCTTACGCTTACCCAGCGAATTTTTTCACGCGAGCAATACAACCCCGACATCGGGCTATGTTAACAACTAACAGAATAAGATGTCGGAATTAAAACCAACAAACGTAGCTCGACACAGCGAAAATAAAGTATTTGTTTTCAAAAACCTCGCGGCTGCACCTTTTGAATTTTTGCGCTGCGATGCAGTACGAAGCCCCGCCGATTTATCATACGAAGGTCCGTTTAAAGTCGTCGAGCGCGTTGACAAAACCTTGGTAGTGGTAATAAACAATAAGAAAGTTGGTGTTGTGATCAACCGATTATAACCGGCTTTCATATTGTCCAAAGAAATAGAAATAAATAATAATAACAGCGACGCCGAAAACGGGTATTCTGTTGTAATGAATACTCCAACACCATAGACAACAAGTAATAATAACGAGCAAAATATCTGTTTAGTTACCCGTGTCTACCGGAAAGTTCGAATTTCCTAACGTTTTCAGACCGAATTCAATTAATTACAGTTAAAATAAAAAATATATTCTTTATTATGAACGTTGTCACTGGTGAGGGAGTGATGTAGTGGTACTTTTATAGGTAACAAGAAATTTCAATTTTAATTTCGTTTATCGCACGCCAAAAAGTTTACTCCCCCCCTCCGGATTAACTAATTGAAAAATCCTCGTAAACAACTGAGTTATCGATGGTGAATTATAATCGACAGCGAAAATAGAACACTCGATTTGCCGCACAACACGTACGTTGCACGCTTATACTTTATAAACTTGTAATTATACATGACATACTTAAATTTAAATAAATAAAAACTTATTTAATATAAGTCCCTTTGTGTACAAACTTATTTTTCACCTACACGCAAAAAATATAATAGAAAAAGTTTGGAGTACAGCACAAATATGGTTTAAGGACTTCGCTACAAAGATGAAATTATTTAATGCAGTGATAGATCAGTAGTTATATCTCTACGGAGTCAAAATCCAGCATATAAAAGCTATGAGGAAATAGAAAAAGTACAAAAAAAAAACATAAGTATATTGAATCTACAAAAAATACACCAGATCACATCACGTTGCTCAAAACAAAACAAAAATCAGGACATAAATAAAGACATCCCAGAGATCAATTAAATTTGAAAACAAAATAATAAACAGTGAAAACGGGAAAATTGTCAAAAAGTCATAAAAATTTGTTGGAATCAAGCAAAAATATAAACAAAGATACAAGTACGAGGTAAAAAGGATAAACTTTTGACATATTATCGGTTGGTTAAATTTATTCTGGAGGGAAAAAATAAAGAAGTGGGAAATACGGGAAGAAATAGAACCATTACTAGTAGATCGACAATAGCATATGTGAATTAATAAACTGGAAACATCAAAATATGTGAAAAAATTTTAACACGTCATAATACAATAAAAAAATATGTACAGAAAAAAAAGAGAAAAAATAAAACAAATAACAAAGTTTTTGGCAATACTTAGAATCAAGATTAAAACGAAAAAAAACATTGGTTCATAGAGAATAATAGAATGTGCAGGTGGTACAATAATGAAAAAGAAACAAAGCAATCAAGTTGAAGAATATCATGGAAGGTGAGGGGAAAAATAAAAACGTATTGTACAAGATTCATTAAAACAGAGAAAGAAAGAAGAAGCAGAGCGAAAGAGAGAAATCGAAGCAAGATAATACAGAAAAGTAAAAAAAGAGAAAACTGATGAATAAATAAAGTATATAAATATAAATTAAAAATATATAGCATTAAGTACTAAGTATACATGTAGAAAGTTACTGAGTTACAATGAACAAAAGTGTACATAGCAAAGTATAAATTGTTCGTAGAAAAATTTATATAACTAATATAAGAGCGTTATTAAGACTGTGATGTAAAGAAATGTGTAAATAAGCTCTAAGACTAGTTTTAAATCAAGTGTATTTTTATATGCATAAAGTATGAAAACATATATATTGTTTAAAAAAGAATCTCATCTATTATCTATCAATTTAACTATAACATAAAAGAAAATTTAAATAGTAAATATTATAGCATATGAGTGAAATTTGTTTTACTTACATAATAACCATAAAATCATACCTATGTTTGAAAAAGTACTTTTTAAAGGACCAATTATAAATAAAATAATGATAATATTTAATTCCTAGAGCTTTACTTTAATAAGTATTTATATATTTAATATTTGAGAATTATAAACTATCTACATATAAGTAGATAGCTTCTCTTTTTATGCTACTTACACATTTTAAATGAATATTTAATACCATTTATCAGTTTTAAGTTCAACACTCTAATTTTTGTTCAAGATATAGCATATGTTTTATATTAATAGATTTGTTTGTTAAAAGCAATAATTATAGGACATGAGTCATTAAGCAATCCAAAATTCATTTCTTGTAAGTAAATATAGTTTTATAACTAAAAAATGTTGTATGTAATTCATTAAGATAAGATTGCCTTATATGAATAATGTGGATAATCATATAATCTCAAACAGTATTTATACCATAAATAATATTTATTACTTACTAATATTACTTTCATAAGCTTGTAGATAAAAAATGAAAATAGTCTAAATATTGTAAAAATACATTTTTATAAATTTAAAAGCTTATATCTTAAGATTTTTTGTTAAAATTAAATTTGTGTAGTGAAATACAATTATTATTATTGGAAAAAAATACTTTTTAATTTATCAAAATTTTTGTATGTGGTAGTTTCTTTAGTTTGTAAAATAAAGAAATTGCATATAAAACAATTTATCTTATTAACATATTGAATTAAGATTATGTTTGTAACTAAAATTACAATTATAAATTGTAAACAATTAATTATTTATTTTTCAATTATCAAATTATACATGCATACATTCACACACACACGCACACGCACATGCACACACACAAAAATATATGTGTATATAATTTTATAATTTAAATTTATATAATATAAAAAGTTTACTATTAATTTATAAAATTTACTCAATTATAATTTTTTTTTAACGTTGGTTTTCATTCATGTCATAAAGTTGTATGATTATCAGGAAGTACATTAAGTTTACTTTTATAATCTTGAATATCAGTGATATAATAATCGACTGATTTTTTGTCATCTGTCAAAAAAAGTAAAGAATATTTCTTTGCTTCTGGATTTAGAGTTTTTTCATCATCTAAAAAAAATTTTTAATTGTATTAATTAAAATGGTAATTTCAATCTAACTTTATGATAAACTATTATATTTACTCTTATTCTCTTTATCTTTATTTGCCGTTCCAACTACTTGAATGCTTAATTTTCGAAAATTTTTTCCATCAATTATATGATCATTCAACCACTCAATAAGCTGATCAATAGTAATAGATTTTATTGCAGAAATTTCTTTATCATATCTGTCGAAAATATAGGTTTCTTCCGTGATTTCTGTCCAATTTCTATTAACTTCTTCTTTAAGATCTATATCAGTGCATTGCTTGGATTTAATAAGAGATTCTTTTATAAAATTGTATTCATCAATATTCTTCTCTTTGAAATATTCAGATAAAGATTTAATAAACTCTTCAATTCTTTTATCTATATATTCTGTTGTGAATTTATCAGCTTGAGTACAAACAGTAATTGAGTATCCTACAACACCATAAGTATCTCTTAATAAACAGGAAACATCATAACCCAATTGTTCTTGAGTTCTAAGTTGATGAAATAACGGTTCTTCCATAAACATCTAAGAAAAATAAAATGTTAAAATACGAAAATTTTCTAAAACAGTTTCTTAATTTATAAGATTTAATAATTAAATTAAATAATTTTGTAAAGTATTATTTATACTCAATTATTTTTTTTTTAATATAAAAATTACTTACCATTAAAAATTCAATCATCACATAAAGATTAATTGAAGCAAGATTAGATTGATAATAATTTGTTACAATTGAATTAACATCCATAGAGTTAAAATTTTTTACACGACAACATTTTTCACCAATTGGAATTTCGTGAAGTTTTAAACGCCACTGACTTTTTGGTAATAATGCATGATACTGTAAAGGTTTAATACATTCAAAAATATTTTTTAGTACATTTTCTTGGCTTACATTGCCTTGTACAAGGCACTGGATGTACATGCGATCTGTCCAATTCTTCGAAAAGTTTATAAAATCATCAAAAGTTACATCAGAAATGACATCATATTTTTCAATTGATGTCCAAAAACCTTTGGTCAGAATTGATATTCGAATATCACTAAAAATAATGGATTATTATATATATATGTCTAATTCATTAAATTTTTTAGAAAATCCTTGATGTGTATATATATAAAAGAATTTTTTCATTAGATTTAATAAATTAAAAACATAATTAGTTCAAAATAGATTTTTTATATTAATATGTATAATTTCACTACTTTATATAATATACAAATTAAATATTTAAAACAAAAGAATTAATCTATACTTACTTTGCAAGTTTAGAAGGTTTAACAAAAGTATTATAATAAGATTTTAACTGTTCTCTTTTCATAACATTAAATAATTTTTCTGTAGCTAACTTATGACAATCTGCTATACTTTTAATTATTGTTTTTAATAAAAGCTAAAAACATATAATAAAAATATATTTAATAAAGAAAGTTGTTCATGTATGGAAAAATATAATTAATATTGTATACTTACAAATAGTTTATGATTTAAGCCATGTACTTTAACCATAATTCCTTTAATACACGAACTGATATGATATTCTAATTCAGCAACTGTTGCATTATATAAATCCTCTACTAATAATTGTTCTAATAATGATACAAGCATTTTGAGCATAGCTGAGCTAATTTAACAAAAAATAATTTTAAATAATTTTTAATATGAGAATTTATATTTATTAATTTTAATAAACTTACGATTTGGGGGATTCAATGGCAAAAGGAGTAATTAAATAAAGATATATGTAACAGTTAGGAAGACGAAATTTTTGGTCTACTCTATACCAAATTTCAATTTTTTCATCATCATGAATTTTTACTGGATATTTTGGTATATTATCTGGCAAGTCAATTAAACTAAAATCATCTGTAATATACATATTTGGTTTTGGTAAATGAAATACAGATAATGGAGTTATTTTCTTCCAACACATCACCCATTCTTTAGGTATTTCACTACAGGCATATTTAGTTTGGAACCAAGGTTCTACTTTATCAAAATCATCTTCATTAAACTTCTTGTCAAAAAGTATAATATTTACATTATCAGGGCTTAAACTATCAATACAATTTTTAATTGAAGTAGGATCATACTCAAAATATAAATCACAACCAGTAATATAATCTATTGGTGGATAGAAATGCATATTCTCACATAATGCTTCTACATAATATACTGGATTATCTTCACCAGTGAATCTATGTGTGACAAAAATGAAGATGTATTTATTTTAATATTAAATTATGCTTAGCAATATTAAAATTATAATTTCAATGTTTAATTATAATAACCTAAAATTAATTCTTTCAATTTGTTGAATTTCATCAAATATTCGTTTTTGCGGACCTTCGCGTTTTAATAAATTTATATAAGAAAATACAGAATCTAATACTTCATTAAAGTGCTCATAACCTTCATCTGTTAGTGTTAAAGTTAGATTAAAAAGAGCATACATAGAACTATGCTCAAAGCCTCCTTCACTATTACCAGTGAAAATATCAAGACACCACATTTTTTTCCGAAGGAAATTAATTAATGAACCTTTTCCTTCATGACCAATAATCCAAGAAACATATTGATGAGGTTTACTTTTGTATAAATGATGAAGAGGTGGACTTACCCATGTTAACTCAACCTATAATGTATGCATATTTAAAAAGTTGTATTTTAAAATTGATACTGATTAAATTATTTACTTGACTAATGTCTTTGATAGATTTAATCTTGTATAATTTCCTAAATTCAGGAGTGTTAAATGAATCTTTGCCTATAAATTTACTAAAATCATGCGATGGTAAATTATTAACAGGTACACTGGAAAAACAACTTTTAACATATTGTTCTAATTCATCTAGCGGTAGTCTAGCCTAAAAATAAAAATAATTTTAGTAGTAGCTTTTATCAGCTCTCGACTTCTATTTTGTTTTGTTACATATAAGTTACTAACTTGAACTGCTAATGTCATTCTATGTGCACTATAATGTCTTTCTCTAAATTTATGTAATTCTGAATATAATTTATCTTCATCTATATTATCGCGTAAGGTAATTAAATTTCCCCATGGAAATTTTGCAGCAGGATGATCTTTTCTCGCAAAACTGCAGAATAGCTGTTCCTTTCTATTAGAGTCTGATGGTAAAGCCATTTTAAATTCTGTATCAAAAAATGACATCACATATATTATATTAATACATGTAATTAAGAATAAAAAATTTATTTTTACACAAGAGTTCAATAATTATAATAATGTAATGTATTAAAAATTATTTAAATAATTAATTTCTAACCACTTTCAACAGCTTCGCGTTCTCGAGTAATTGCATCTCTTTTCATAAGAGGGCTAATAAAAAACTGAGCAAACCGTTCCATAGCAGGTAACAAATACTTTTCCTGTATTTCAAAATAAAATGTAGTATGTTCACAATCTGTTGAAGCATTATCGAAACCTCCTCTTAGTTTAATGAATGTATCAAAATCATTTTCCTAAATAAGCAAATTATTTAATTAAAATTTTTATTAAAATAATTATATTGTAATTTTTTAATTATTAAAAAATAAATTAAAATTGACCATTGGATACTTTTCAGAGCCCATAAATACCATATGCTCAAGAAAATGAGCTAATCCTTGTATTTCAATTGGATCACTAAAACTACCAACTCCTACACATAGGCCACAAGCTGCCTATAAAAATATTTTAAAAAATTTTAAACAAAAAATAGAAAGTACAATGAAAATTAAATAAATAATACCATTTTTTTATCTCTTTTGACTGCTTTACCACTAGTGTGATCAATGTCTTCATCATCTAAAACTTTATCTTTGTTGCTTTCATTTTCTTCTGTACAATCACTCTCTGTTTCTTCACTACTTTCACTTTCTTCATTATCAGTAGAAGAAGCACCAGCTTATAACAAAATAGATAAGTTTTAATTGGTTTAAATATAATTTTTTAAATTAAAATAATTCTTAACATTTTCATTCATACCTTCGATACCATCTTCATCTATATTAGATTGTAAATCAGAAATTAATAAAGCTGTTAAACCATTTTCTAATTTTATAACTCTGTAAATATTAATTTTAATCTATTAATAATATGCTGTAAAATGTAGATTTTGCAAGGATGTGAAATATGAATAAAAATGAAATGACCTGTAATCCTTTTTATCGCTTTCCGACTTAACAGGAGTATCCAAATATTTAATATTAATTTCACTTTTACAATCTGATTTATTTATTGTCATATTTGCTTTCTTTGTATTCTCTGGAGAAATTGTTTTTTTCATTTCACTTATTGATCGGAGGTTATAATGACTTACTTTTGAATATAATAAATTAGTATCGTTTATCAGATTTATAATTAATTTAATGTTTATATTTTGTGATAAACTATATAATAAACGTTTTCGCATTGTGCATTGTATAAATACCTTATTACTTAAAAATTTGTTGAAAATTTTTAGTGACGTTAAAATAAAGTTTATAGTATAAAATATTATTGCAATTTTAATAAAAGCAAATATTGGTAAACGTAAAACGTCAAATTTAAATCAAAGTCTAAAATTTTTTATTTTCTTTTTTTAATTATGGGATTAAAAAAACGAGGCAACATAAAATTGTGTACTAGACTATGAGTACTGTAAAATGAAATCAGACTTCGGCTACAGCTTCAAATGATTGTCGCATCTCTGACGTACTACAGCGTAATATCTTTTAAAATTTTGTAATCTATGCATTTTCATATTAATAATTATAAACTACTTTTCTAATCAAAAAATCAAATATTTTTTTGTATGAAAATTAAAAATTATTTTATATTATAAGTACAATTGGCTAGAAGAAGAAAAATTAAAATTTATTATTAAAAATTAATGTTCTTTATCTAACTTATTAATTTCAAATTATTATATTAAAAACAGCTTAACTCTAAATCATTAATGAAAAATCAATATTAACACTTATGTATATATTTTATTTTTTTTTTTTATTATTAAAATGTTCATTGCACATGTACATTTTACTATTTGTATTATGTATATTATAAAGATCACTTGCTACTTATTTCAAATTACATAAGTATAGAAATTGTTATAAACAGGTACAAAAACTACTCTAATTTTTATGTATATCTTATAAATTAGTTACTCAACAAATTATGTTGCACATATTTTACACATGGAGGCGTACATCATTGGTCAATTATTATGCACTAGTTCAAGGAACAAATGTGTGATGCGCTTATTTAAAAGAAACACACTATGTAGTGATAAATCACAAGCATCTTTATGTTCATTCAGAAAATGATTTTGATTTCCTTGAGACCACAGTTTATAAAGTTTATGTATGGAGAAAAACACTTTCATTTTTTTAACTTTTGATTCATTGTAAACATTGTATCTTTCAACATGTTACAAATGCAAAACATTAGATATTTTTTTTATTATTCATTTTTTATAACTTTGGCTATTCTTGGCAGTAATAAATTGTATTAGTAATTTTTCTCAAAGAAGCTATTTTAAATTATTATGAAAGAAAATTATGACTCATATTTTCAGTTGGAATACATAAAATATTTATAAATTATTATATAAATTTATATATTATTAAAAAGTAGATTTTATTTATTTATAATTCGAAGCGCTTTTGTTGCAATAATTCGTTTCACGTATCTAAAAGTATAAAAATAAAAAAATTTATTATAAAATTGTAATATATCAAAGGACTTTTTGTTATTGGTTTATTCTGAGTTTTATTAAAATGAAATTATATTTCATTAAAGTTACGAGATTTGTTATTAACCTCCTGTATTTTATGTACTTTTAAAAATTAATATAATTTATCAAAAAAGGTACAAAGAATAGTTCTATTTCTGAAAGTAGGGTTTATAAACGTTGAAATTAAATACAAATATTTTCTTATTTTAAATAAACAATGTAATTTAATTATAAGATAAAGATACTTTCTTAAATTTATTGCATAAAAAATGTAATAAAGTTAAGAAAATATTGACTTTAATTTCTCGTAGTGTGAGAATTTATTTACGAACAGAATAAATGATGTAATAAATGCAACCTGGTGACAAATTAATTGAGCTTCTTTATATACAACTATACAACATACAACCTCCTTACTAATAAATACATTGCAGTAATGTCTCAGTTACTCATCGAGTAAAACTTCTAATTCTGCAGTGCAACTCAAAGAGGAATATATGAATTTCTTAAAGAAATATAATCTAGTATTTGCTTAATTGATTAATTATTTCTGATTAAGATTAACTTTTATCAATTATTCATTAATGTACTTCACAGCATTGAATGTTCTCAAATATTACTAAACGACGTTTCGTAAAAGAAATAATTTCATAAATGGATGTACATTAAACTAGCATCATAAAGTAATAGTTTTTATTAATTGAGAGCTTGAAAGATAATTTTACTGGCCTAAAAAAATGATTTTTTGATCGCACAACGAGCTAATTTTTTCTTATAAATGTCTAAACACCATTTTAAATCACGTATACGCTCAGCAATTCAATATCACGTAAAAATTAAATAAAGTACACAATTTTCAACTTGCTATGCTACAAAATTTTACATTTATGGATTTTCCTATGATTTTTTTTGTACTCTACCTGTCTGTGAATCTAAGTAATTTCATATTTTTCAGGTATACAGTTTTTCAAAAACATTTACATTTATTACTTAGTCCAGCAATGTATAAAAAGTATAATACATCAGTCTGGCCATTGGTTGACCAAATACTTAATAATATAAGTTTATTTTATAATTTTTTTTTTCACTTAGAGCAGTCGTTAATATGTAATACCACGTCCGACAATAGTTTCAATTTGAATTGGAACTCTATTCCGGAATAATGCTAACGATGGATTTGCTTTTCCGATACAATGATTAATTTTACATATGTGTATAAATCGCATGTAATTACGGATGAAACCTAGAAATCCGCAATATTTCTATACAGTTTCGTCCTCTTATACAGTCTTGCGCAAGCGTGCTAGTAAATTACATACTGTGATCTTACATATTATGTATCTTACAAATTTAAGCATCGCCGTTTAAGAACGTCTTTTATATTTGTCGTTTACAATATCATATATTTCTGTACAATACATTAATTTTGTTATGCTCATTTCGAAGGCTATAAATTCGCATTTCTAAAGCATAATATTAAATGTTTTAGGTCTTTTATAGTTTTTATAACTAAGGACATCTACTTAACTACGGTCGCAGCTAAAATAATGAATGTGGCTATAGTCGGTAAAAAATATTCTCTAAATTTTGCTTATATTTTTATCATACTTATCACATACTAAACTGCTCTACTTTGTTCTAATTAATGCTGCTTTGTGCGGAGATCCTTGAAACTTTTTTTAACTTTTCTTTCTTCCTAGTTCATTAAAGAGGCTTATAACAAAAATTATTTTTATAATTTCATTACATTTTTTTATAAATTTACAATTTTAAAGTCATAGATTTATACGTACTTATTATTTACGTACTGAATATTATGCAAATATGTAAGAGAAATAAAATGGACGAGTCGTCGAATTTATATTTGTGTTACAAATCTTAAGGAATGTTTTGCACACCACAGCTGTGATATAGTCACGGGAGCATATTCATCGAATGCAAAATACACTCATAGATTGAAATCCGAATGATAATTGAACTATTTATATATGATTTGATAGGTCGATGAGAAAAGAAAACAGAGTGAAGATATGAGCGCATTTGACATTAGAGAATATCATTAACCAAGTGTTGCTATATCAATACATTTTTGTATGCAGGAGCTTTTTTGCTGAATCTTTATAAAAATAATGCAATATAATGAATCGTAAATTGCAGCAGAAGGTGCTTAACATAAATAAAAACTGTACAATGCAGAAAAAAATAAAAGCTCTAATGAAAGTAAAGAATTTCGAGTTAGAAGCCTCATTGGAAGGTACGATGGTAAGAAAAAGAGAAAAAAGATATTTGCTCCTTCCCTTCATTCAATCTTGAGGAAGGAACCTGCAGCGGTTCCTGTTGTTAGGAATAGGGGCGCTGCTTTCCTACGAGCCGTTGTGACCGGTTGATAGACGTAGTTGCCTTGTAGCGTGCCTGTGAGTGTTTTCTGTCGTTTACTACTCGGACTGAGCTGATAATCAAGACTACTCTCCTGTTTGGAGATGTTAAGCTGCATATGCAACGCCTCTTTGTTGTCATCGATGTCGATGTCATCGTAAAGCTGCTCGGCTGCATCGACATCGCAATCCTGGCTGCTTTCATCGTAACTGTCAGTGACAGAATTAGCCGCAAGATGACCGTGACCGTGACCGAGATTATGTGCTGCTTCTTCCGGACCCTCGGCCTCGTCACCAGAGCTTTCAGTTTCTTCTGAGAGGTCGCCATTACCGCTGCCTACATACTTTATTTCACCGCGCTCAAGAAGCTCTAGTTGCTCAGGATAGATCATGGCCTTTTTAATGGCAAGTGGATCCTTCCGTGACCATTTCTGCACTTCTTCATCCATCTTCGCAATTTTGGCAGGATTAATGGCCCACAGGCATCCCTTACGCTGGTTACCATTACCTGCAGGTTTCTCAATCTTCTCAAAGCACTTGTTAAGTGAGAGATTGTGCCTCACCGAATTCTTCCAGCCATTTGGCGCCGTTTTGAAATACGGGAAGTGTTCGCTGAAACAAGACAAATTCATGCTATTCAGTTTCTATCTGGATGTCATTACTTTTATAATATTCAACATTTATTATTTATAATGTGCAATTAGTACAACAATAACAAAAACTTTATTTTATTATAATTAGCAACGTATTTTTATTTTATTTTCCTTTAGATATTTAAAAATTTTCTATTTCCTTATACAATTCTTTTACAATAAATATTTTGTGTACACGCGTGTATGCATATTTAATTTAATCCTTTCGAGTACCAAAATAAAATTAATCTTATGGTTTCAAACGGCTGTACAAATATAAACCCAAAATATTATTTCACCTTTAGTAATAACATTTTTTATTTATTTTATAGATATTTAATTTTAATTCTTGGAAATTATTTTGGCGTTTCCTTCTTTTTATTAAAAATACTTGTTAATTCATTGATATTTCGTTCGTAAAATCGAATCCATTAAATGAAAGAATAAGTTAAAAATAAAAAATTTTATATAGTATTTTATGTCATAATAATAGAGAAATTTTATTATTTAAATTTCATATTATGGTATGTGTACATGTATTATATATAATCAATGTATTCAATGCAATAAATACGTAACTAGCATAGCTTACATTTATTAGAAAATTATATTATATTGACATATTAGTTATAATAATTTTTTTAAACTTCCCTTCTTAAAATTATCGTGCAGTTTTTTTATGTATAAAAGTAAATTTAAAGACCACCGTAAATGAAAATAAATTTAAAATATAGTGACGAAAATTTAATTTGTATAAGTGTGAAATGAATTTTGTATTCAATTTTGTCTAGTGCGTATTTATCACGGAAAGCAATGGACCGTAAATCGTTAAGCCATTATTTACGGTATAAGAAATAATGATATGATACAATAAAACTGGTGCGAGATAGAAAATGATTACTTCAAAATTGGAATGGGCCAGTAGTTACATTCCTAGAAAAAAAAAATTGAAAAAGTGCTAGTCGGCAAGTTATGTACGAAATGGCAATATTTTTGAGGGAAAATAACGAAGAATATGATCGAGAAAGGCTATTTGCAAGTTGTGGGCTCGTAAAATGCAAGCAGTGTGTCCGAGCAGTATTCTTAGATCATACTGTACACGAGGTAAAACCGAGATGGGGAACAAAGAGAGAGGTCTCGACTTGTTACAGAGACTGTACTTTGGCATGCACCTGGTGCTCCAAGGGCTTCATACAAAACAGCAGCTCTCCCCCTGCTACTCGATTGACGACGAAGTAAGCGAATGAGCTAGAGAGGGGAAGCGAAAGAATCGGAGTGGGAAATAAAAGAAGACAGACAATACTCTTATCCCTATGCCCGTGTATATCTATATATTTCTCGCTGTTGAGTGAATAGTAGGGCTGAAGCCGAAACCCTGTTTACGCGATCGCTGTCTTTCTCCCTGACAAATATAGTTCAAGCAGATCAACGCTCAACGTACATAGAATATGGAACTAAACAATAATTTAATTTCAAAATCTCTTTTATAATATTCATAATTTTTTCTAATTTTGTTTTGTAATACACATGTATCGATCGCATGTATACCAAAATAAACTTAAAACATAAAAATACGATTGCACACGTAATAATCATTATGTTAAAAGTGACTGAATGAAAATTTTTTCCACGAGCTGCGGTTATAACTCTTGTTTTATTGATTATTTCGCATCCAAAGGCCACGACGTTTTTTGTTTTATTGTTTTAAGGTGAAGTTGTCGGGTGTTTTTTACACTTTATAATTAATTTATCAATTATAGTATACATTTTATTAATTTATTATGCTTTAAAATTAATTTATTAATTATAGTATTTTTATTGATTTTCATTTTTGGGTAATTTTTTTTTTTATAAAAATACGAATTTTAAAAACGATTTGATATTAATTTTTATCGTTATGATTTAATCGATTAATTATAGTGTACTTACCACATAAAATTATAGATCTCGGATACGGGTAGGGATCCTGTTTGACTGTTCTTAAGTGCCATGGCGATGAGGCAGGAGTAAGAGTAGGCCGGTTTAGGATAAGGTTTGTCGTCATAGTCATGTCCAAGCGGATCGAGCTCCTTATCCCTTTTCGGGCAGCTGGAGTTCGTCGTCGAAGTTGTGATCTGCGTTAATTGTGAAGTTTGTTGTAGCAACTGCTGATGTTGGTGATGTTGCTGTGCAACGACGTGCGCCTGGACACTATTACTATAGATTTGTCGACGTAACTGTTGCACTTGTCCTGGGCTCTGAAGAATCTTGAGATTTTGTAGCCGAATCCCAGTGATACCATTTACTTTCAAAGTCTGTTGCTGCTGCTGCTGTTGATGCTGATGCGCCTTGATTAACTGGGGCGAGATCGTTTTGATTGTATTAGCAGGTAGTAGTAGCGTAGCCTTAGACTTATGGGAAGAAAGGTTTCGTTTTAGACTGGGACTATTTGGCTGGGAATCATGTTCTTCGTCTTCGGACTCTTCCTCTTCTTCCTCCGTTTCAGACAATTCATTTTCATAATCCCTCTCCGGGTCGGACTCAACCTCTGGTTCGACTTCTGCTTCTGCTTCAGCATCCTCGAGTTCATCGTTGCCGTTTTGCTCGGTAAGCTCTGGTATCTCAGGCTTCTCGTCTTTGGGCTCAAGTTTTGGTGAAAAGGTAAAATGTCGTTTGCTATTCACTGCGGTATTTAAAGTGCCATTGAGCCCATTATTATTGGTCGCAGGATTCCGTATTGACATGTGTGGCATCACAGAGTTCGGATTTACCATTATTGACGCAGCATCATAACCGCTCAAATCCAAGTTGAAGTTACTATAACGAAAGAAGAAAGAAGACCTTAGTCTTCTGTTCTTTTCAAACGAACAAGATAAAACAAATTTTGTGACGCGACAAAAAAGTAGGAGACTCAATAAAATATATAGTAGCTTCAATCATTATATTACAGAGTTGTAATATTTTAAATATGATTTTATAAAGCCTTATTATCGGGAAAAATAAAAAAGTATAAGCTACTTAATTTTAATAAAAAATCAATACGTCAAATATAAGAACCAGAAAAAATGATATTGTAAACAATGATAAAATTTTCTATGGTGTATTGAAATATGATTATCCATATAATTTTAGCGATACGTTGCAGCGCTATTTGTATGCGTCAGCTACATTTTTGTTAGCGTACAAAGACAATTTTAATAATGCATTATTGAAATTTTATATTTTTTAATAATTTAAACTATAAAATTTCACTTTGTATAGGAAGTATTCAATAAATTTAATTTTTCTTTCATTCTAATTGAATTAAAAAACTGCTTTTTAAACAGAATTTACATATATTTTAATGAAGATCTTAAGTTGATTATTTTAGATAGAGTGAAATTTCAAATTTAAACATTGAATATATAATAAAAAAATAATTCAGATATTAAATTTTGGTTTTTGCTATTTTTGTTTTTGTTATTTTCCAAAAGTTATATGTACATTTAAAGCATATGGGTACAAATAATGACATTTTATATTACGAACTTAAAATATAGAATTATAAAGAAAAATGATTACTATTCATCTAATGGATATGTAATAAAAGTAAACATATGTATTTGTTATTTACGTTATTTTCTCGTACATTTTGTTAAATTTCCGTTCTTTTGGACCACATTTAGTACAAGTTTGTCAACAAATTCTCGCTGATACTGTTGAGACACTGTTCGTAGGTGAATACGGTATGATTCTCGATGGAAAGATGTCTATTGTAAAAGTAGGCTTAGATGCTCGATAATAGTAAACACTTTAAATAAGTCAGGTTAAAATCAATCAAGTAATTATTATAGTTTTAATTTGTTGTCTTGGTCCGCCATACAGTCAACTGTTCTTATAGCCTCGTGAAACATTATTTCGTCCTAGTGAAGGTAAAGTCAGATCTTCGATAAACTCAATGACCTTCGTTTAACGATTATGTAAATGGAACACGGTGATCTATGTAGAATTGAATATTCATCGTGATCCTACTTATGAGTGGAAACACTGGTGGTGTGTCAGAACTTTAAAGAAACATATGTTCATTTGCTTACCATCCACTATTCGCTTTCCTCGAACGACCACGGATAAAAGTAGGCTGATTGGTTTCGATACAGAGGAAAATGTCAGCATTTTTTGCATGTTACAGATTTCCAAACAAAATCAAATTTATTCATTATAAATTGATACCAGCCAGGGTATGCAAATAATCACATTTGGCAATATATGTGATACTAAGCGTAAACAGCTGTTCTTGAGGTGCACTTTCTTTCAACTAATAGATTCGTGATATCCAAATTTAATTATCTGCGAGTAGGTCTAGTTCTCAATCGAGACAAAATTCTCATTAAGAATTATTCGTAATTTTTAAATTTGTTCGTAAATGTTTTTGTTGAATATGGCAAAATAATTAACTTTATTAGTGCTGATGGTGTCATATAAGATTCTTGCGCTTCGCTAACTCTTGTACGTACTTCTCTTGTATACCTAATTCTTGGAAAATATAATTAGACGATGTTCCTGAGATGAATGTAAGCTGAGTGGGCGAAAATACGAATTTTTGGCGTACTCTTCATACACATACCTCATATTCTTTTGAGCATTATTATTATTTTATTCTGTCTAATATAATACAAAATACCATCTACTTCCTGAATTTTAATAAGATAAATTCATCATGTTATCATTGGTTTAATTTTAATACAATCTAATAAATCACTGATAACAGAACGTGCTTTTTTTAAATTGAAAAGTTCAGAAGACTTTAAAAAATTTAATATTAAACATAATATTAAATAACAATCCCTTATAATTTCTATATGTATTACATCGATCTCGTAATTTAACAATTATTAATTTATCTCAAGGTAACTTTACATTTCATAAGAATAGCAAAAAACCAAATTTAATGTAGAATCTAAATGCAAAATTTCAACGACTGCTTCAATAAAAAGTGATTAATAAATTGAACTTTGTATAACAAAATTTATAACTAAAACAAAAGAAATTTACCTGTTGGAACTATTACTATTGCCATTTAAGAGACTTTGCGATCCGAACCAACCATTGAGATCGCTATGGCAACCAACAGGATCGTCGTCGAGTTCCAACGGCGATAATTCAGTAAAATTAAAACCAAGTTCAGGATGACCACCAATAACACTGTCAATTTCGCTTTTGATGTCACAGTCTAACATGTCCTGGAGCGACTGGTCCGTGCCCAGTGTCCAGTCCATTGTTGTGAGCCAAGGATCCCGGGACGGTCCCTGATCCAGGACGCTGCTGTGTCTACTCTCTGTATCCAACATTCACACGTCTATAATAAAAAAAGTCAATAATGTCATTATTTATTTGATCAGTATTTTTTTATATTTACTTTAAAATATAAATTTTTATTAACTACTATGCAGTCAGTTTATCGATATTTAAATACATCAAAATTAAGATTATGCATTGGTAAATTAATTTATTCATAATTTAATTGGAAGCATGAAAAGTAATTGCATGTCTGTATATGTAAATAATTTAGAATATTACAGAGTATGCAAGTTTCAACAAAGTGTTATGAATTTTAAATTTAATTATTTGAAATAGCAAAAGGATATTCTTCTTAAATTTAATTAAAAAAAAAAAAAAATCGCATTTTTATGATCTAAAAATACAATTCAACATGTTTATCTACGCAAAATAATTTATAATAAATAATCAGAAGCAAAATTTTGTAATTAGCATAAAATTATAGAATAAATTTTAATTCACGCACGTGTTATGCCAATTTGATTTTTTTTTTTTTTGATATCTCGGGGTGTATCAACCAGAAAATGATTGTTATTTATATTTTTCGTACATCTTTATTTAAAATTAATATTATATAAGTTCTATATTAAAAATATGGTATGAATAATATAGAAAATATTACCTTTAACGTGATTAATTAATTCAATGATAAATTAACGAATATAAATATAATCGTGTACAATGTAGATTTAGAATAACACGAACTATTCATAAATTTATTTCAATCATGTACAATTTTTTAAAAATTAAATACGAACTTACGCTGTGAGTAAAATTTTTAATCGGTTTTTTACCATCATCTCTGATAATATAATAAAAAAAAACTTTCGAGCGACTTGAAAGTAAGTTACTTAAGAAATTGCGCCGCATATACAAGGTGTGTATCATGCACACGCGGTCAGGAAAGCAAAGAGGAATCACTTTCGATTTCAACATAATTTTTAGTTTCCGCATAAATCGTCAAAATGGCATGTGAATTTGTGTCGACTGTAAAGACTCTTAAAATCTAACGGAAAAATATTAAGAGAAAATAATTAACATACAGTTTGATTAGAAAACTTTTTTGGGAGATTCATAAAGAGCTTAAAGGGTTTTTGATTGTGAACATTCAATCATTGCTTTGCTCATGCGCTTGAGCTATTTTTGTCCCTATGGGTATAAAACGAAAATAAATTGCCGAATAGAACAAAGTATGAGTGGTCGTGCTACGTAAATAAAATGAGACCCGTTAAATTCTAAATGTATTAAAGTATATAAAAGCAAATTTGTATTTACAGGATTAGAAAAATATATTAATACTAGAGCAGTGTAATGAAATTATCGATCGAGAACGTCTATTATTAAATTATTTTTTTATAATAAATTTTGTACTTTATAAGATGTATGTATAAAACTTTTATGTAAACTACTTACATAAGCTTTAATTTAATTAATAATTAATTATTTTTTACAATATTATTATTCAATACTAATTAAGAATTATCAGAGTAATATAATTTTTCTACATAATGCGCGAATTGTATAGATTAAAAAAGAGTTTAACATAGAATAAAAACTGATATTGTCGGATAATGATTACACTAAGTACACGAAATAATAAGTGGCGTTAATAAAAAAAGTGATTCAGGAGATTGTCGACTCATTCTATGTTGTGTCAAGCTTTCTCAATAACAAGAATAGCATTTTGCTATAAAACAGCGATCGAGAATCCAATGGTTTATTCAAAGACAAAGTAATAGGGGGTGAAGAGAAAAGGAAAGGCCCAAAAGGCGCATAAGCATTTGTTTATACACTCGAGCAAAAGAGGTCGCCGCCTGGCAAGGGCAGCGGCAAACTTGTAGTGCGGGGCTTCGCCGTGGGTGTACATATGACCTCGGTCGCAGTTTGCTAAGGCTCTTGAACCCGCTCACTTGTGGGTGTGACTGACTCATGCCGTGACTACTTTCGCGGTAAACCGCGCACGCCAGCCGATTTATATACCTATGCCTAGCAGTAAGGAGGACTCTGCTAGTATATATAACACTGACTACGCTGGTACGTAATAGGGCCACACGACTTCTATGAGCTTCCATTTCCTTCGTTTGTGCCGCAACGTGCAAGCCTCACTTCAATTAATTTACTGTAATCGTCTAGTTTTTTCCCCAAAAATATACGTTTGTTGTTACGCTTAGACTAGAGTGCCGTTTAAAGCATTAAAATCATTTGCACACTTGATGAAGCCATTACTTGGGATCGTCATTCGTTCAACTCGGGAATATAAGACGTACTTTTTCACACTTGAGCTTCAATTAAAGTTATTAATTCGGTCGATTGTGTAAACATATCAGCGATTAATTTTGATGCTCTGAGCATCAATTATTTTATCAAAGTGATAATTGATCCAAATAAATATTTAAATGCATGCTTCTAAGTAAAACATTTAATCATTGATTGAATAAAATAAAATATTAGTAGTTAGTATTTATTATTGTTATAATTATTCTTTATTTATGAACAATTTATACATTGTTTATGATTCTGTACAGTTTTTAAATCTAAATTTAATTTTACACCTATTCTTATTATTAAATATTATATATTTTCAGGATTATGTGTACATATTATCTGTTTAATTTTTTTTTCTCTATCCTGCTTTCACTTCTTTCCGATGTCTCTTTCAGTCTGCTTCTTCCTTCTTTCTCTGCTGCAATAAATCATCTAATACTAGGCCAGAAGTTTATTCTTTTTATTCTGTAGTTTTCATGCCCCTTTTTTGACCTTGCTCATATCTCTTTCGAAAACTTTTTCTTCTTCGATCCTTAATTTATGCATTTTTTTTAAATTTCTATATTTTCACCATTTATAATTTTATTTTCTTACTTTATTGATCTTACGTAGCTATCTTTGTTTCTAGCACAACATCGTGACTCTGTGTGTTTTTTCTACATCCAACATATATTTTGTATATATTTTTTGCAGTTTTTTGTCTCGTTAGAGAACATATAGTCTTTGAGTATTTAGAGGAAAATTTTTTTTATGAATCAATTAAATAATTTCATCATTGTACTGAAATCCTCCTTTAATCAACTACCTACTATATATCATACTGTCTCTAATTACATTATTTACTCTTTTGATCATAAATTTGGTGTGTAATAACTCATTTTATTTTCATTGAATCTGTATCCAAAATATGAATTTCTTTCAATATTATAATATTGTAATCTTTCCACTAAAAACGAATTTTTCCTTTTTCATCATCATCATTTTTTTTATAAATTGAGTTCTAGGCCTTTTCTTTCTAAAAATTTATTAACAGTTCGAAGAAGGTAATTTTTTAAAATTCTTAATAGCTTGTTTAATTCATCTTCACTTTTTTCCAAGACTACTGAATAGACTGTATGTTTGTGATTAAATCTTTTTCCTATTTTTATATCTTTTATTGCCGAGCGTAATTTACAATTTGACTATTTTCTTCAATACAACATTGCCCTTATATTTTTACATTTCATTGTATCTCCTCTTATACTTCTTCCTCTCTCACCTTTTTTACTTCCCCTTGCCTCTTCGTCTTTTTCTTCTTTATCATCTACCTAATTTGTTTTCTATTCCCCTTATATTCCCTCAGAGGTCTGCTTCATTTTTTGACTCTGCTATTTATCTTTCATCTGCTCTTCCTCTTTTGAATAACTAATCTCTAGACGGCTTCTCTAGATTTGTGCTTTATTTTATATTTATAAGTATTTTCCTTTTTTATTTTTAGGTTTGTCTATATTTTTATTTGCTTTGTCTTGTATTTTCCATGTTCTTTTTTTCTTCTTGCAACACTCTTTATTGCTTTTTCTATTTTTTTCAGCATTATTTTCAATAACAATATCTTTTATCTATTGTTTCAAGTCATTTCAAGTTTTTTAATTTCCCTTCCTATTTTTACTTTTTCTCTTAACTTTAATTTGTTAAGAACTGTTAGACTATCCTTATCCTTTTCCATTTTTTCATAAAATTGGAGTTGCAGTAATTGATAATCAGATTCTACCCTGTATAAAACTTTGATTTTTTAAATCTTTTTTGCACTCTCTTCCTTTACTAGTACATTATTTATTAATTATGCAATTTTTTTTATGTATAAATTTCCCTATCCCGTTTTACTATTTAATATACCTGTACTCATATTCTATCTTTCTTAGACTTATTTATTAATTCAGCCCTTTCCCTACTTATTATCTTGTATTTAGAGCCTCTTTCCATCTATCCCTCTTTGCAAACCAATTTCCCCCTGAAATTATGACGTTCCTTTTGTTCTTTTCCTATATTTTAAGAAAAGTAAAGGTACATAAGTTTTTTGTTATCATTTTATTATACACTATTATGAGTTCATTTGACTTTATTTTCATGTCTCTTATTAATATATCACTTATCAATTTTATTGCTAGCAGAAACTTTTTATCACCCTTCCCTCTTTTATTTTCCCTTTTCGATTTAAATACTCTGAACTTATACTCGATTAATTTTTACTCTCTCCTTTTTATATTCTTTTATTTAACTCACTTCTTTACCAATCATTTAAGATTTTGGTGTCGGATAAACTTCCATCTTTGAGTATCCATCCTCTCTAGGCCAGTTTCATTTTAATACACTATTCGTAAATTATTTCCCTTTCTCTGTGTTTGTTTTTCTCTTCGGTGGTTTTCCCGTTTTCTCCGTTTTTAAAACCTTATATTTCTATTCTTTTATCTGTCTGTTTCCATCGTCCTTATTTGCTTTGCTTTTTAATTTATATCCGAAAACACCTTCGCTCTTTTATTGTGCACCATTATTTTTTCTTCCTTTACTATTTTATTGAATCCCATTTTTACTTTTTATCTTTCATCACTTATTTTTCTGAATTTTTTTGTATTCCAGTTTTCCCCTTAAATATTTACTCTTGTTATCTTTCTATTAGTTCCATTATTTCTTTTTTATTTGTATTCACCGCCTCTTTCAGTTTTCTAATTTATTCCGTTAATTTTTATATATTAGTAAAAGTGATTCCCTTTTTCTGTCTCTCTCTCTCTCTCTCTCTGCAAGAAACTCATTTCTTCTCTGTATTTATCATATAACAAGTATCGTTCATTTTTTAAATATTTATTTATTGATATTCTATCGTTTTCTATTTTATTTCAAATTTTAAACTTGTGCGCATTTCCCGTCTTATTCTGTTTCTCTATGTTACTGTTACGCCCTTTGATCCTACTCCTTCTAAGATTGTATTAACATATCTATTTTTGTTGGCACATAAACTTCTTTTTGTTTTCCTTTTGACATTCTTCTAATCCCACTTTTTATGCTTCGGTTAAAATACATTTTTCTTTTTTTAAGTCTTTTTTAATCCCGGCTCCTTTAACTCACATACCGTTTTTCCTCCCATTTTATCTTTTGTAATAAGATTCCCTCAAAAGCTTTGAAATATAACATAATTTACGTACACATATATATCTAATATGTACTTATAAAATCGAATTTGTAAGAGAAACATTAAAAGATAAACGCTATTATAGTACAATTATTCTTAGGGAAAATCTAAATCCTACCTTAATAAAATCATCATTTATTGATTTGTGAAGAATTTTAAACGAAGAATCAATAATTTGGTTAAGAGCATTTTCTTTTATTTATAGGACAATTATGATTTTGAAAGTTATTCTGTCGTATCTTATTTGAAATTAAATTTATAGATGAAATGAGCATTTTTTGAGAATCTAAACCGCTCGTACTAACTACTAATATAATAGAAAACAGTAACTTGAGTAGGATCAGAAAAAGCAAAGAGTGATGGCATGAAAGAATAAAAAAAAAGAAATGTTAATAAGCAAAAAAAGCTATATAGAGAGCAAAAAGAACCAATAAAGGACAAATATGAAATATGAAAAAGAATTTGGAATAACAGAAAAAGGGCAAGAAAACAGAAAAATAACAGAAGCGCGTATAAATAAACAGGTAGATTGAAGAGCGGAGAGTAGAGAGAGAGAGAGAGAGAGAGAGAGAGAGGAAAAGAGAGTTAACACAATCATTTCAGAATCAAGTAAGGAGAAAATAGTTGATAAAGATGATACAAAAAAATGGATCGAGAAAGACCTGAAAATAGAACTAAGTGTAAAAAAATATGATAAGGTAAAGCAGCGAAAAGAAGCTGATAGGTGGTAGCGTTGGAATTTGAGGTCGACTTTCACATTGTAATGAAAATAAAAGGCCAAATACAAGGAACAAAAATATGTGTAAACAAAGACTTAACTTTCTTAGAAAAAGAAAATAGAAGAAAACTGATAAAAAATGTAAAGTGTTGAGAGAAGGAGGAAATTGGTTCTATAGAGGTGATAAAATAATCGGGATAGATTTGTATTGGGTAAACATTCTAAGAAAGAAAAAGTAGTTTCGTAAAGAAACGTACTCTAAGAAATAAGTCAGCCAAAGAAAAGAAGCAGGCAATAAGAGAGAAGATAATAGAATACAGAAATATATTGGCTAGCTTTTGGAATGTGACTTATTTAAATAATTTGGGAAAACAAAGATATGATATAATTAAAGGATAAGATATAACAGAGTTATCAGAGACATGGATAGAAGAAAAAAAAATAAATAAAAAAAATTAAATTACTTTGAAGAATGGACAGAAGATTGTGTGGGGATTATACAAAAAGTGGAGGAGGGACGGCATGGAGGAAGATAAGGAGACACGTGGACAAGATGAAAAGTTACAGAGAAGTGATAAATAATAAAAATAAAATGGAAAAAGAAAATGAAATAAGGATACAACTGGAAAAACATTTTAGAGAATCATAAATAAAAAGACAAGCAACACACCGGAGACTAGTATTATAAAAGAGAAATGGTGGAAACACTATCAAGAGATATACATGGTGAACAGTGCGCTATATATATGTGAAAAGTGAAGAGAGCAGACAGTCGAAGATACAAAAAATAAGTAGAAGATATAATAAAGGAAGGATGCTGCAGGTTATCAATAGATTGAAATAGAGGAAGACGGAACGAGGATGATATTTATAACGAAATATGGAAATGGGAAGATTGTTAATTGCATGAATTAAATACTGAATATTTTAATACTAGAAATGACAAAGAATAAAGTAGGCATCAAAACTTCAATAAGAGCTATTAACTTTAAAAATAAAATTATAAACAGCGTAGGTATGGAAACTATCAAAGAATGTGTAAAAGTAAGGATAGAAGGAAGAAGGGTGTTAAAAACAACAGAATGAAAGACAAACGAGAAAAAAAGTGTTTCTGGCAAAAATTAGAATTGTTTTGAAATAAGCAGAAGGAAAAATTTGAATAGTCGGATATATTATGGGAGGAGGTAAGAGATGTAAAAATAGGACAGTAGATGAAAATATTGATTACCCATATCGAATTTGAACATATAATATAGAAACTAAAAACGATAAAGAATGTATATATGAAAAAAGGAGGAAAAAAAGAAGATTGGGTATAAAAAAATATTAGCAAGATTTACGATGGGAAATAAATAAAATTAGAGCAAACAAACACTCATTGTTGAAAGAAGAAATAATATACAGAATCCGTAAAGAAAAGTGAGAAACATTAAAACAAATCTTTCAAGAATGTAAAGAAACGTAAGTCAATTCAAATAACTGGATAAACTGCATAAGATGAAACGAACCGGATATCGGTATGTCGAATAAGGTTCAAATAAGTTCAATTCGTTAAAAAAAAAAATTAATATAAAATTATATATGAAGCAAGGTTAGTGCAAATATGAAATAATATTAAATATGAAAACTTACTACAAGTATGTGAAATTAAACAGTGAGATTAATAAGTGTGTTAAATTTAAGTGTATAAAATATACAAACAGAAAAATAAATTTAAATATATTAATATGCAAATTCTAAATATAAGTTAAAAAAAAAAATTTATTAGGTAAATAAATCTAAGAACGTTATACGAGTAATACTTGAAATAATGTTAAAGTAAAAATATTTTGAAAAAAATTATGTAAACATAAGAGTTTATATTGAAATACTAAATATAAGTTAAAGAAATAATTATATATATATATGTAAAATTATAAGAGTTCTAAATATAAGATATTGTGAGATTATTTATGTAAGAGGTCATATGTAAACAGGAGTAGTGTAAGATTAAAAATAATTTTTATATATAAGATAAAGAATTAAATCATAAAGTTAAAAAATTATAAGAGCTGTATATGTATGATGTATAAAATTATAATAAAATAAATTTTGAGTGTTGAATGTAAATATAATATTAATTTTCATATTTACTAATTTACGTACTTAAATTAATACGACAATGTATTATATTGCTCAATAAACTAATACTAATATTAATAATAATAATATACAATCAAAATGTATTTACACGTATGATGGATTAAAGTGACCTAATACTTTTTTACATTAATAAGTAATATTCGAAGTATTATAAACCTATACAATTTATTTGATCATAAATTAATCTAATGACATTTTAAAAATTGGCGAATATTTTAGTGAAATAGTTAATGCTGATATACAAACACTATAATAGTTTTTGATAGATGTGTCTAAAATTTAAATAAACAAGATTTTATTACATAAAGAAATTATAAGTATAAGTATGCAATTATTTTATTCATTAAATATCTTTTCAAATTGATATTAATTTTTTTTTTTAACTTTACTTAGAACAATGAATTAATTATTGTAATGCAAAATTATAAGATAAAAATTGTCGCAATAAAATATGAAAATATACCTTTTCTACAAATTAAAAATATTAAAAATGAATAATTAGATTATTTCTTTACGAAAAAGAATTTTAATTTAAAACAATATTGTTCACGTAAGAGATTAATTTAATTAAATTGTATATTTCAATTAAAAATTTGTCCAATAAAATAAGTTTTGATTTTAAGTGCTACCTTATTAATTTTCCCTTTATAATTAATAGAATGATTATGTAAAAATAATAATTGTAGCTGTAACTGCTTAAATGTTGCATATCAAAACTTTATTCGTGACAATGTATTGTAAAAATTATAAAAAATTGTAATGCAAATTAAACTATAATATTATTTCTTTTTACCTATTTTGAATAGTAACACATATATATAGTTAAGTTTTCAAAAACTTTTTATTTGTGAAGTTTGATTGTTGAAATAAATTCAATGTTTTCTTACAATATAAAATAACAGCGTATAGAAGATTAAATATTTAAACATGCACGGAACGATAATTCTATACGCAAACATAATTTTTGGCTGCCATGTAGTACGTATAAAGATTAAAAATACTATTTCGAATTAATCCATAATAAGTTGGAGAAAAAATATGTGATTATAGTGTTATTTCAAAATACCCAAAAGGAAGGCCGGGTCTGTATTTTTAATTTCTGTACCATAAAATCTAAAATCTACAGAAGCTCATAGATCCTAAATGAACACAAGGGCAAAAAACGTAAGAGCGTTAAAACAATTCATTCTTGTTTACACACAGAAATTTGTCTTTTAAAAGCTGCTCACCTCCATCTTATATGCTGTGAGCGCTGTTTCCGTTAGTGCGTCCGCGACCCTAAAACCTTGGTTTCAATACGATAAGTCCATTGACTTGTGTAATTTTTCGCTTTGAACGTTTGTGGTACCAGTCCTCGTTCGCTTGCTTATGGTAACTTCATCAAAAGTGATAAAGAGCGGGAGCCAAGGTAAACGAATGAAGTACGTGGAGCGAGACGAAGTGATGAGTGCCTGAGGGGAAAGGGAAACGGAAGAGAACAATGACCTCGCGTTTCGCGTCTTTCTTGAACAAGTAACTATAGCGAGAACAATCTACACTACTTTGTCTTTGGCCGTTCACACCTGAAGCTTCTAACAATGAACCTAGCAAAGTTCCGAGCTTTAATTTTAAGAATGCAGAGCCTCGTAATGCCGTGCGGATAATTATAGGTATTAGATAATCGGTAAAAGAGTAACTACGTTTGTTTCAGCAATTGGATTAGGTTTTTCCTTTCCAATCAATCTTAAAAAACTTGTTTGTAGAAAGAGTAGTTATCTTTTTTGAGTAGTGAGCAAGTGAAGATTCATTATTGAATTCATCAACAAATTTTTGGACATTAATTCTTAATTTAATCACAAAATGGAAAAACGGTAAAAGATGAAAAGGTACTTAAAAAAAGGTTCGTCGCAACAAAAATATTAATTTATTTTATTTTTATAAAAATTGTGTTGAGATAGAACATAAATAAAATAAGCTTATGGTGCGAAACTCTGGAGTAAAGATGACAAGGAAGAGTTAGACTTAGAAAAAATGACGAGAGAATAAACAGAATAAAATAAAACGACAAAAGCTTTATATATGCCGAATGTACGTGAACTATTGTACATAAGTTTCCAGGCCCAGTCATCGATAGAAAATATGGTGGATTAAGTAAAAATATGACTAATAATGGAACTGATACGCTCCTCGAAGTTTTTGATGTACACATTAGTATGCCTGTCTGTCGACTTTAAATATCCTGAAGTGAAGGAATATCAAGATGATTTTTAAATTTATTTAATCCATTTTGTTTCTTTTGAACGAATGATCGTTTCAGTTTTTGTACATATTATTTTCAAAAATGTAATTCCTTACAATATATATTTCCCTGCGTTCATACTTATAAAACACTTTCAAACGCAATATTTACTTCAAATTTTTCGAAGTGTTTTACGTATTCAAAATAAATTATTAAAAGTATCTTCATAAAAATTACAATAGTATTTATAAATAATTATATTATTAACTATTTTGTAAACAGGATACTCTTGTTACTTATGAATATTTTCTATTCATTAAAAATGTGTAAAACAATACAATACAATTATAATATGAACGGAATATTCTTAAGCAAATTTATCAAATGATGTATTATTAAACTTACTAACTTGTGTACGCTTAGTTTATATCAATATTAATTTCATTGTTCACATCACGAATATATTAGAGTAATAATGAAAAAAATGTTATTCTCGGTTTCCGATTTTGTTTATACATTATTTAGCTTGTAAACTTTTAAGAACAGTTAGTAAACTACAAAAATAATATTCAAATAGATCTTATTTTTTAAAAATCATAAGTTTAAACCATAAATTTCTCAGTATTTTTGATGGTAAAAAACTAATATTAGTAAGCTTAAATGCATTGGATATGTGAATATAAGTATTTTATTTACTTGTACGGAAAGAGAAAATAATACATCGAATTGTGTATTATTTTAAAATTTTCGTTAAAATATGATATTTGTCTTAAACTCTTATTGTTAAGAAATATAATATTTATCAAATAATGCAAAAATAAAAATTTCATAAATATGTATTAATTACAATCAGCTTGAAAAAACTTATATCAGTAAGTCACCAAATTGATCTAGTAAATATTTTCAATCATATCGTAATTGTTTGAAAAATGAACTTCCGTACTAATGGTATAAGCTATCAGTTAGTATGCAACACAATTAGCAATTGGTATTTTCTGTTTGGCTATACAGTATAAAATAAAGAAAAAACTCAACTTCCCTTCCGTTTGTGTTTGAAACCAAAATATCGATGCAATTGTAAGCTTCAAACATCCACGTATGACTTAATATTATGTTTCCAAGTATATCATTGATAAAAAATGATGAGGAATCGAAATGCCAATACAATAGTAGCTTCGATGACGTTGGGAAAAAATCTACTTCTCATAGTTTGCAGCATTAATATCAAAACATTTCATTTTCCTACAAATCTCTTTTTTATTACCATTCGCTATGACACGCTGCCCTTAATTTTTTTAATCGGCCAAGACTTCAGAGATGATAACACTTTTTCATTATTTTTATTAATCATATTATAATGTAAAAAAAAACATTTTTATTTTGAGTCTTACAAATGCCTAAGATGTCGACGCTAATTTTATGAAATATATTGGTTAATATTTCTTGTATTTTGTATCAATTTTCACCCGTTATTGAAATCTAAAATAATAGTTTGAATTTAGTTTCTTAAATCATCAAAATTATAGTAAATTCTGTTAAATTAGACTTTTGTGTCTTTGTAACAAAAATATCTTTTGTAAATTTCAAATTAATTAAATAAGGATATTTGATAAATAAAGACTGAAAAATTAAAATACTTTTTATTTACTTTTTTTTTAATGAAGAAGAAAAATTGCGTTTTTTATTAATGAGGTAATAATTCATTTTTAATCATAACTTGTTATGCATATTTCATGCATCATCTTTTATTTATAAATGAAATAACTTTAATATTTAAAAAAGTTTAAATAAATACTTTCATAATAAAATGAATTAATTATGTTTCTTAACAAAGTTTTATAATAATAATAATAACAACAACAACAACAACAACAACAATAATTTTTATCGGTTATTTTTTTTTAAAGTCAAATAATCAAACATTTATTTATAGTAAAAATACTTAAAATATTTTAATTGAATCAATAATTAAAAAAAAACTAACGAATTAAGAGCTTCTGAATATGCCAATCAAAAATATACAAGATATTTATTTTTCAGAATTTTTTCGTTGAAACTTAAAAAAAGTCTATTTGGGTAAGAAACCATTAAAAATTCTCGTAACTTATTTGGTATCGTATTTCGTTGTAAAAACAACGTGTACTTTAAAAGATAATTATTAAAAGTAATCTTTTTATACAATAATCCTTTGCAATCTTTAACAATTAAAGACTTTATAAAATATATATTAGATTAAATAACATACATTACATTAAAATTCATGATAATTATTTTCTCTAAAAAGTTGAATTGCTTGCTGTATTTATTATTATTTTTATAAATATATTTGTAAAACAAATAATCAAAAGAAGCATTACATTACATCAAAACAAGCAATTACATAAAAAGATACATTCGTACGATCTTAATCCTGAAGTTTGAATCATAAATTTTATATAAGAACTTTGAATAAAACCAAAAGAAAATATAATTTTATCATATCTTAAATTAAAAAGAAATTTAAATAAAAAGGCTTAGATATAATTTTAGAAAATGTAGTTTAGGTAATTTTACTTAGGAATATTGTCTGTAAAAGAAAAAAAAGAATTATTAATTGAAAGATGATTAACCCGGTGAACAATCATTGATGAACAAAAATTAAAATTGAACTATAATTTTGCAGATTAAAAGATGATATGAAATAGAAAAAATCATATATATTGTCTTTGATTTTTTCTCTCTAATATTCCCCTAACCGGATAACTGAAGATTGTTAAAAAAAATCCGAGATATCCGGGATACCTAAGAGATGGTCAGTATAAAGTCAGAAAAGAATCAGGTCGCTCTCCACTGTTTTATCTTTCAGGTTAATAAGTTCTTCGTTTCAAAATAATGAGTCAGTAAAAATTTCCTTGCCTGAGGTAGGAATTATAAGGTTATTATTGTCTGAATAAATTGAGGCTATAATTTTTGAAAACAGCGAGAAATCAAAAAATAGTTTATATTTGTTTGTTGAAATAAATATAATTATTAATATTTCAAATAAATCCATTAATTGATAAAATACTTTCATACGATAATGATTCTTGACCACAAAATGAATATTAAATATTATGTATTGTATTAAAAATACCCAAAACGTATATCTCATATGGTTTTTAATTTTAAATATATTTTCATCACACTAGAGAATAATGACAATACATACGTAATATATAAATTAACGAATAATTTTTTAATTAACTAATTCATCATGTTTCCATTAAATTATTAAACATTAAAGTTTCAAAATTTTATCTATCTGTCCATTAAACTATTAACTATTTATCTTACATACATCAGTGTTGTTAGCAAAAAAAAATTTCAGTATTATAGATAAAGGTACCATATTTTTTTAGGTAAATAAAACTTCGCTTGTTCATTCGGTAAAATTGTGTGAAGAGAATTAAATAATCAATAAGTTCATTAATTATTTATTCGTGCAGTTATTTCTTATACGTGAAAAAATAAGATTCATTTAAAACTCATCAAAAATCTTTTCCTAAAGCTAAATTAATAGTAATTTTCATATCAATTAACTAATTAACTAATAATTACTCAATTGGCTTTGCAGGAAATATGTGTATATATATACATAGATAGATAGATAGAGAGAGAGAAAATGAGAGTTACACACAAATAAAGAAGTAGCTGCAGCGTGTCCGTGTGTCCCTGCTGTTGGACAAACCGGTTTCTTTCTTAACTGCGAGTTCATCAAGAACCATGTCGTACTAAAGTTTGTATGTAGAGCTTAAAGCACAGCTCACAGTCGAAATATTCGAGTTCAACCTTTCGAAGATGCTACCTCGATCTTGCGTGTCACGCCGTTAGAGCTGTACTTTATTTTAAGATTATCCGCCTGGAAAATTCTCCAAGAGGGTGATTTGAAAACTTCTCCATTAATTTGCTTCTTCTTCTCCTATGGCTGTCAATAAATATCTCTCTATTCAAATTATTAATTACGTGAAGGTTATGTTTTTGTGAAGTGAAGTGAAGTTTTACGACACGTAATGTCGGAATGTTTAAAAATACATGCATTAATTCATTTTTATCTTTATTCTGAGTGTTTCAACTTAAATAATACTACAATTAACAACGTATTTTGTATAGTACATTCGCTAGATGAGCATGATACAAAACAGAAAATAGATTTATTTTTAATTTTTATTTAAATATTCGTTATTGCATTAAAGAAAATGAAATAGTTAAAGCTTTGATTTACTAATTTTTTAATTAAAGCTAGACATTGCTTGGGGAATATCTTAAATTGTACTTATTAGTGTTTTTGTTAATTGTATTTATTATTTTTTAATTTTATACCACCTTCACATTCACTACTTCGTAGCGGACTAAGAAAAAAAATTGAAGTCAGGGAAGTCAGTTTTTCTTCCGTTGATGATAATCCGAATATAAGACAGAAGTAAAGAAGTAAGGGTCAGTAAAGAAGTTTACGTTGAGCCTTTCTTTACTATAATAATCAAGGGACCAACCGATCGGTCGAGCGCAATACCACTTTCTCTTGTTCTGTTCTAAAGGACCATGTAAAACGTTCTTTATAGCAGGTGCATTTCCTCTTTTTTCTCAATCATTCTTTTTTTCGTTTTACGGAGTAGTGAAAGCGAAAGCAGAACTCGATCAAACTGCCGACAATTATGTTGTAGGCTTTTTATATCTAGATACCTTTTTATGCCCTTCAACTTATACAAAGGGATAACAACTTTCGTACTTTCAGCTGCTTCTCTATAAGTTTAGCCGCTACCTTTTCTATTTGAACTTTCATTACCAACTTTTCACTTTTTACAAAATTTTCATTATTGACAAGAAACTTGTTTGAATAATATAATGTTTTGTTCGTGTTTAAAAACATAAAATTTGAAAAATTGTATTCATAAGAATTTAAAATTATTTAAAAAATGAATAAGAGAACCAATCTACAAGTAAACAGTGCATCTATATCACTTTAAATATAGAAGAAATGATTTTAAATCAATAAAACAAGAAATAATGAATTTTATTTTAATATAACTTATATAATTGCTAAAAAAAAGATTGATACAATAAGACGTGATGTACAAAAGTCCAAGTAAAATTAAACAAATATTACGATTGTCCCTAATTACTTATTTAATAAAAATGACTTAGAAACATTTTCATAACCTTGACCTTGCTGTGATTCAACTTAAAGTTCGTATTTTCTTCTAAATATTTCATATCTAAAAATGCACCTTCTGCTTTAAGTTTCATGAACAGGTAGGGAACTTTTACCTTTGAGAATATGACCGCATTGCCTGAACTTTAAACACGCCTATATTCAACACCCAAATACCGATGAAGGGTATTCCAAGGAAATTCGTAGGTATACAACAATGTTTTCTAAAGGAAGGACCACCATCTTTTTCTCAACCTCTACGAGTTGTTCATTCTTTGTGATTTTCCTCTTCGTCACACTAACTTTTATGAGTCGAACAAATGAAAGCGCCTCACATCCTTTTCAAAAACGCACACGACTATGTCAGGTTTAACCAATATTTCAGTAAAGCATGATATAGCATGTTATTTTCTTTTATTAAAGTCATAAAATAGATTCGTCCATTGCTAACAATGAATCATATCGTTTAAATGATTTTCATATCACAGAGGCAAGTGTATGTTCAATATATATATATATATATATATAAATATTTTTGGGAACAATTTATGCATTTATAAATTATATCTCAATACACTTCATTATATATAAATTATATTACGCTATCTCTTTTTATTATGTTTTAAATATTTATTTGTTATATTTATATTGTCTTCGTCTTTAAGATATATCTCTTTCTCTTTTTACCCCATGGAATGTAATAAATATAGTTAAATCTGTTTGGTTCATTTCTTCTCAGCTCTTTGTATTAGTTTCTGTTTCTTTGCACTATTCTCAAGTGTTTCGTTATTACACAATTTAAATACTATTTCTTTTTTGCTACCAACTGTGTATTGGTTAATATTTCATTACTTGTCTATAACATGCTAATATCTACATTACTATTCTTTTTATTCTTTTTCTTTTCATATTTGCTTTTAAGTTTTATTTACCTTTTGTCATGAGTTTCACTTTAGTTGTATTTTGATTTTTCTAATTTATCAATTCATATTTTTTATTGTTGATGTGCTATTGTTTCTACTTTCATCCATATCATTTACTTCTGTCGGGACTTTACTTTAACAGCAGTTTCACCATATCATATATTATAACACATTACCAGAATTTTATTATTTTTGTTTCGTAATTTTATTCTCACTATTTTAACTTTATTTCTATGGTTTTCATATAAATGCTTATATAATAAAATTGATATATAATATAATAGAAGCATATGCTGCTTCTATTCTTATTTTCACCATTTATTAAAAATTCTTATGCCTGCCTTGTTTATTATTTATTTTTGTTTCGTATTCTATTTCTTTGCAGTTTTTCTATCGCTATATTTCTATTACGTATAATAACTTCTACTAAACCATCAAATAGATTAATTTTTATTTTTGTATTCTTTTAATCATTTCTCTGCTATACTACTATATTTGCTGTTTTGATTTTAAAAATATGTATGCTTAATACGTGAATTTATTTACTATTTGAAATTTGCTTTCTTTCCATCTAAATCTATGCTTTTCTTTCATCCTGATACTTTTCTACATTTCACATTTTTTATTTTTTCTATATTTAGTTTTAGTCTTTTTTTCTCTTTACGCAATTTTTAAAGACTCTTAGTAATACGTTTAATTTATTTATCTCATGTCAATTTTACCGTATCATCCACATATGATAATGATCCTATGTTTATTCCTCAGCTTCTATATACATTAATTGAATTCGCTGCACTCGTCAAGTTGAACATCTATACCTAAGTCCTTTTACGTTTTCATTTCACCATTTATTTCATTGTCTATTTTCATTATTATTCTTTCTTTCTCTGTATTTTCCTTATAAAATAACGTTGTATTTTACGAATACTATACTGTTTTTCTACATTTTTACATTAATTATTATCATCAATTATTACACATATATTTATTATCATCAATTCAATATTTAATTTTATTCTCATTCGATTTACTAATCGATTTACATAATCCTCACTTACCCATTTCATAATTTTTATTCATTACTTTGTTTATGATATTTAAAAAATTTTTGTTTTTTTTTTTTGTATTACTCACTTTATTTTTTTTTATTCTTCTAATTTATCTTATTGTCTAATTTTTTCGTTTTATGTTTAAGCATTTTAAACATTCTAATGTTTATTTCATATCAGAAGATTAACATATGAAAAAAATTTTTAAATATTATTAATAATAAATTTATAAGATAAAGTTTACGTTAGTGTGGTTTAAAAATGAGACTTAAATTATTTCACATAAATATCTGGTGATTTAATGGTTATAAAAATTGTAAAACAGCGTCAAATAATAATATCTAATAATTGGCTTTCAAAGTTATTTATCTAGTGATATTTTGTGAAGTATAGAAATTTTCTTTTTAACTCGTAAGAGATATGTTAAGCTTCTTATATAATAAAATTTTATAAATTTCGCTAAATAATTTTAGTATTTTTTAAATATTGATGTAAAAATATTTAATAAAAACTTTTATGTAATACTATATTATATTTGATAAAAAATTTGATATTTGCTTAATATTAATTAAATAAAAGTAGAGTGAATTGAAAAATTAGCGTTTTGAAATTATAAAAGAATTATAGATCATATTATAAATCAAATAATAAAAGGAAGCTTGGTAATCACTGTAATGTTTTTCCTAACTTAATATAGTATTTCTGGGCAATTTATAAAACATTGTAGGCTATTATTTACAATACTAACAAAATATTACAATTAAATTTTGCTTAATTACCATTCTACGAATATGAAATTTTTTCTACCACTCCAGATACTTTACTTCGTGCAAAATAACCGAATAAAAATTTGCAGAATAAGTGTTAATACATGCCTCTACCGCATTGAATATTTTTTCCGATGAATAACCTGCTAAATATAAAGAATTATTATTTAGTATAATAAAATCAACTACAATCTTGGAAACGTGTAAAAATAGATTTAAAGACTCATGAGGGTTATTATTCTAGACGCTTATTTAAAATTCTAGGTATTGTATATTGTAAGTGTACGCTCGCATCTTATTATTATAACTCACCCTGATTTTGTGAAGTACAGTATGTCAAAGTTTGCGATTCTATACATGTTTAAAATTAAAACAAGCACGTAAGAGGAGAGAGAAAGATAGAATGTAAATGTTGAACGATAGCTTATTAGCTTTTCAAACCTTTTTTACACATCCTTAATGTTGTTTATCTTTTTAACAATATCTGTACGCCTAGATGGTGAATATATTTATCTTATGCATTTAAATTTATTCATGTTTTTTTTTTTATATTTTTTGAACTGATATAATTCTAAACTTTATTTAATAGTTGACCTTTTAGATATTTTTGAAACAGTAAATATTAGTTTAAAAAATTTATTGGAAATACTGAAAACAATGAGATATTATTGTCATATTTTAAAACGAAAGAAATTTTATATTGAAACTTGGAATATTTTATTTATTATAATCTTAAAGTATTAAGTAAAACATTGAAGATTATAAACACGTAATGTGTCTTTAATTCAATATATTTAAAAATTAAGTTGAAAAAAATCTATAGTATGCTATACTAAACAAATTAAGTTAATGTATATTAATCTCTGATAATAATCTTGTCATGATGTGCAAAACATAACATATTGTATTGTATACAAGAATAATTTAGTATTAAAGGACTCTCAGTGGTAAAGCACGAAAATTTCTATGTGCATTGTTTGTATACTATTAAAATAATATTTATAAATAAACGAAAAATATATCAAATATAATAAAAAAATAAAAATGGTTAATTTTTTCTGTAGTACAGATTTATAATATTTATAAATGCTTACGATTTAAGATTAGATCATTCAAAATGAATAGCTCCATTTTTACTGTTGTGAACTGTATGTAATCTCTGTTAATGAATTGAATTATTATTAATCTTTAAAGATTAATATTAGTATGAAAGGTAGAAAATAAAGCCTATCCACAATAATTTTTTAGAAAAATAAATGCCAACAATGTTTGTATTGATGTGCATATAAATTAATTCCTAAGTTTTATTGAACATCTAAAAATAATGAAAATTTTATTGTGTTGAAACTTTGCGAACTTTTCCAGTAAACGATTATTCTAAAACAGACCAAAGTGCTACAAGTTCATTATTCGTCAACCTGTGAGATTATCGAAAATTTGATTTCATAGAATTGAGGATTTGACGCAATACAAGAATGTCATCTGCTACTGATTAATAATATATTCTACCATAGATTGAATTACAAATTTTGAACTTTACATAATTTGTTAAATATTACTTGATTCCGTTAACAACTGCAATATGGAAGGCCCTGCTTCGCAATAGCTTATTGATGTTTCTAATCAAATTTCTTTACTCAACTTTTCTCAACAGAATTCAATCTTAAACCGATTTGAACTATTTTTCATCACAAGATAAATTATCAATTTATTACAAACAGTCAATATTATAATTCCCTCAATTTTGTATAACGAGATAATCTTCAAAACGAATGTGTGTGCATATCATCGAAATTTATTTTTTACAAACAGGAAATTTTTCAGATCATGATTTTTATAATTATCACTATTCATAACTTTTTGTAGTTATATTATTTGATAATATGTAATTAGAAAAAATTAATATTTAGGGTAAACGTTTGCAAGCAACAAATAGTTCTACGAAAGATTAAGTAATGGATACGTGTGCATCAATATTTAATTTTTTATTTAAAACTACACTTACGTAAGTGACTATGAATAACATTTTTAAACAAGATATAGAGGTAGTTTAAAAATCAGATGCTTAGAATATTTAGCTACAATCTCTATATTTATATCATATATTTATATATATATTTATATAATAATCTTATCAAACCTTATCTTCAGCTCAAGTATTATTTATAATTATATAAACTAAGAATTTCAATTAATATTGAATATTTCATACAGCATGACCTTAGTTAAATAATTTATTCATGTACTAATGATATGGCTGCTTACACTAATTCCGACATAAATATTTTCACTGATGATATATACAAATGAATGCACAAATAAAATAAGATCGTGAACGACTATTAATGATATGTAAAGATGTAAAATATTTAACTTAATATGAAATATTTATTGAAAGGATGAAAGCTATTATTTTCAATTTCTTATTATTGCCACATATGTAAGTTAACGCGTCGAGTAACCGGGACAATAGGTGGAAATTCCCACATTGTACAAACCTTTTACTCTGCAACTTTCGTAAACATCATCAACGAAGGCAGTTTCATTCATATTTCTTCGTTTCATTTATAATTACTCGCATATGAATGAATGATAACAGAGTACAGCTGTTTTCAGTGCTGTGAGTTATTTATCTTTTTATTTAAAATTTCTTTCTCCTATACTTATATTACTTAAAAAAAAAAGACAATTATTTTGCCAATTATCATTTTATTTATAGAAAAATTAAAGCGTAAGCTAAATTTTATGTTTATTAATAAAAAATAAAATCCATTGAGTACCACGCTATTCAAAATATTTATTTTTTCATCGGAGATCTGAAAAATGTTCATACATGAGAAAAAGTAAGAAGACAAGCGTTAAACTTTAAATGTAATCAGTTTATGAGATCTCAGCGTTGGAAATCCTTCAAGAAGATTTCGAATCATGATATTTGGTTGGCAAAAATCTGTTTAAAAATTAATGTTATTTACCTTTTAAGCCCAGCATCAGCGCTAATAGGTGGCGAAAATTAAAAGCACATACTAGTTGATGCAAATGTAGGAAAAAAGAAATGGCATTTCAATATAGTAATCACAGGTGCACAATATTTTAAATATTTTACGCCCAAGTTATTCTATCTTACTGATTTAAACTAAAATAATTGTTCTAAATATATTCGATTATATATTTTTATTATTTATTTAGATGATATTCTAGAACTAGTTTTTAAGCACTTAAACGATTTAAAATTCATTTTTTTATTTTTCGAGCATAAACAATTGTTTGAAAATGGTTTGACATTTTAAATAAATATAAATGTACTTAGTGGATTCAAAATTCAAACACGTACATTGCAGACATAAATAGAAATATATTGATATATATTTCATTTTACTATTATGATTTAGCAAAATTATCAATACTATTTTATTACTTTTTAAATTTTATCGTTAGGTAAATCAATATTTCATAATAAAATTAAATATTTAAAATTTTTACTTTAGTCGAAATAATTGAATATTAATTGTAATTATATTCATTTAATCAATAATTTCATATTATATTAAAAAATTGGAAGTTTCCATTAATCATCTCAAAAGTACGTCTATGAAAAAATATATTAATTCATTTTTTTTATTTAATAAAATTAAATAATATGAATCAGTTATAAATTATAAAAAAATTATTTGCAATCTTGTTGATCTTATAAATACGAAATTAATGAATCTAGATGTCTGCTGACATAAGCGTTACATTGTTGTTATAATACAGAAAGTTTAGAATTATTAACGATAGTCTCTAGATGATAACATTTGTTAAAAATGGAGTTACTACTTAAAGTTGGTTTACACAACAATATCTCGCTCGCGAGTAGAGATTAGTGGAACGAAAAGGAGAGAAATCACGTTCGTTCGCCATGAACTTCTCGCGCCCTTTCTCTTTCTTTCTTGCGGAAATAGAATCGGCCATAAATAAAGAGAAGTTAAGTTTCTAGGAGCTGAAAGACTCAAGAGCGCGAGACAGTACGCGGGGCGTTTCCTTGCATTCTCCCTCTCCGAGTCCGTCTCTATAGCACGTCTCAACCAAAGCAATGGACCGGAGTACCGTGGCTTTTTCTCCATCTCGCCTCTTTCTTCCCGTGCTCGTTCTTGCCGTTTTGGCGAGTATCGATCGGGGCGCGCCTCCCCTTTCTCGAGGCCGTAGTTCTATGCTTTGCAGGCACCCCGCGGCCGATTGCTTCTTCAACGATGTGGTGAACCCTCGATGTTTCAAATTCTCCCGATCGTCGATTTAATTTTTTGGCCCTACCCGCTGCTGTGAGCACGAGCATCCAACAAGTATAATAGTTTTTTCATATCTGTTTGGATAACTATTTTTATCTCGATGCTTTGGTTGATCACTTGAATTTACTCGCGAATTATGTACGTTGACACGATTTATATTTTGTATTAGTATCATTTGAATGCCAAAACTACTTGACGTCATCGTGTACCTGATAAAACATAAAATATGTACAGCCTATATGTACAATCAAACGTGTACTTTTCTTTTTTTTTAAACCTGTTTCCCTTTAAAAACGCAGGGTGACAGTGTCAATATCCATATATTACACACTTTTATTTAGATTAGAATCTGTTTTTCAACTTACGAATTAATCATTAAAATAAAATTTAATCATATTTTGTGAATAAATTCAAATTTTTTAACGTAATAGTTTCCATAAACTATAATAAATTTAAATAAAGTCAATTATTTTCTGATAATTACGAACATTTCAAATTTTATTTTATTTGCCATAATTACTAAGTAGTTATCAAACTATTACAAAAAATGGAAAATTATCGTAAATTCAAGCAAGAATTGTGGAAAATTATATTTTTATAACTATATACTAACTCGCTAACAATTTCATCATTATTAATTATGTATTCTCAATATATCTAGTTTTATTTTTGTATATTGTAACATTTATCTTTCCTTTTTCAAACCCTTCTAATAGGGTAGCATGATGCAATAGTTTTCCGTATGTTAGAAACACGTCAATTATATTATTCAAGCAATAGCTCATGCACCCATGACTGAAAATAATACTTTATTCTATCATTTTGTAGCTTTTATAATTTCATCGTTTTACAAAAATGAATTATCAATATCTATTTATTATTAACTATAAATGCAAACGTTACTCAATTTTATGAAATAAATTTCATATAGAAATAATTAAATTATCAAGGGTAGATATAAAGAACGAAATTGTATTAAAAAATCAATATATATTTTTTTGTTATAAAAAACATTAACAAATGATTATGTGGTATTTTATGATATTTAATTATTTACTTTTTCTAAATTTAAGTATACGCAGCTCATCATCGTGGATAACAAGAACACGCAAATTACTTTGAAGCAACATTTAATGTGCAGTTTTAGTTGAGAATCAATTTTAATTGATATTGTTGTAATTATGAATGGTACGATATTGAAAACGAATACATACAAACATAAGAAGTTGAACAAAAATATTAAATTATTTCGGGATTTCGTCTGTATTTCTTTATATTATCAAAGTCCAATCCGTGAAAGAATGTGCATCAATTGGTGAACAGAAACCTCATAATTTGTATCAGGAATGGTCTTTCAACTCGAAAACAATTTCGTGATTTTATTCATGATAAGTAACCACAAAACAACATGTGAAATAAGGACTGTTAACTTCTATAACTCGTAGACGAGGAAGCAAAAAAAGAGATTACATATGCCATTTTTCGTTGTGAGATTATGTTCTATAAAAATAAGTGACGCTCAATACTTTTAAGATTTGTTACAGCTTTTAGTAATTACAACACTCAATCACTTTCGATAATTTTGTTGCTACTATTAAGAGTGCCGAAGATATTTTATACTATTTGATAATCAACCTAAATTTTATAATCTTGCTTATTCTAATAACTAAATACGTAATGTAGTACGTTTGCACGTATGATATATATAATATAATAAAAAATATAATAATGAGCACATATTTCATGTATTTGATATATTTCTTTATTATGTAGATGTGACATTCTTTAAAGCATCTACTTCAATATCACACAGATTAAGAATGTTTTGTGTATTAATATAAAAAAATATAAATGAAAATATAGATACAAATGATACTACAAGATATAAATTTTATTTGGGGTTGTAAATAACAATTCTGATTAACCGACAAAACTATAAGACAAAATTTATACTTGTAAATTGCATCGAAAAGTATTTACATTTTTCAAAATAGAGACTTACAGCAATGTGGGAGAAAGATAAATTTTAACGATAATGAATAAAAGAGAGTAAAAAAGAATAGAGAATTTATTGGCGAAGTAGATAGGGGTGCATCTGAGAAGGGCGGGCCATCGTGCATGCAGCAAGCGCGCATGCGTTGCTAGGTGACGGTATGCTCGTGGTATAAGAGTGGTGTCATGGAGCACGACGACGACGTAGATCGAGGAAGACAGGGACGAGAGTTGTAACGATCAGCGGTGTCCTTGAAAGCGGTTAAAGAGCAGACAAAACTAGGGCCGAAGCTTTTGATTTGCTTTCGGTCAATACACAGCAGTTGATGGTACGTACTGGATAACACGTGATCGTCTGACCCTGTGTAATTTCGTGTTTTAGCCACTTTATGTACAGACAGTTTTCGAGTAATTAGCATTTGATGTTTAAATAGTCCTAATCGCGTAATTATTGTATGGCAAAAGCATATCGCCTGATGATGATCCAAATCCAGACATACCCTCTTTTTCTGTTTTCTGAAAATGTTACTAATATTCCTTTATTTTAAACTAGTCTTTTTTTATACTCTAATGATATACATGGAAATTTAAATATACCCGTAGTACAAAGTTTATATTTATTAAAACAGATATGTTTGTTGACATGTTCTTTTTCTCATAAAAATCCAGATTATGCAGTTGAAGGTGCGAAAAAATTTGCAAGGAGCCAATCGTGGATGTTGGCATATGAAATAAGTACGATTAATAAATTGTGTTATTTTTACCAAGAAAAGATGAGCGCGTCTACTAACAAAAAAGAGCCAATTTTCTTGATCTATTTCTCTTTTTACTTTTGCTCTGGAGTTGTGAAAAAGTAATATCTACAGTGTCGATGTTCTCTCTAGAGATATAAATAAATTATCTCGAGATTTCGCGATAATTAATGTTCTTTAGAAATTTCCCATTTTATGTGTTTCTACTATTTCGGCGACTTATTTTCTACGCTAAACCACACACCATGGCATATGGCAAGGGGCTAGAGTTCCCTGAAAGTTCCCACGGTCGAAACTTTTGCCGCCGTTAGTGCCATTGCCGCCACTACTGCGAAGAACTCGACAAGCGAGTGAGCGGGGGAGAGCGAGAACGAGAGAGAGAGAGAGAGAGAGAGATAGAAGAGAGAGAAAGAGAGGATAATGCAACTCGACCTAAGGGGGCTCACAAACACGGAACGGCAATAGTCTCCCCTCCTTTTCCTCTCCTTATGAAAACCGTGGACACGGCCGGCTAGCAGAGTCCCTATTTTTCTATATTCTATCTATCATGTTTCGTCAAATTTTCCGCGAGAGGGAAAGCAAAAGGGTGCGGTCCCCATAATACAGAGGGTTGACTTATTATTTATATGTAGTAGAAATGAAAAACGGTTAAATATTTTAATTAAAATTAAATACGTTTATTATCAAAAATATGCAGGAATAGCGAAACAAAAGAAATTATCTTTCCGAGATAATTGGAACGATGAAATTATTAAACGGCGTGCTTGAAAATCGATTGGGCGTCGTGACCGCGCCAGCCTTTTCCGGAAATAGTCGCACGATGTATATTCGTTAACTTCGGGTCTATAATAAAAAAATATAAAAATGTGTTATAAATTATACAAAAAGCTAAATAGAAAAGCTATAAATACGATAATGAATTTGCGCGAATAAATCTTGCTAGGAAAATATACACTCTTATTTACCTTGCAATTTCTATAGAATTAAAGAAATAGAGAAAGAGAGAAGCAATTGTGGAGGTAAGGTAATCGACCGAAGGTCTACTGCTCTGTGAGAGCAAGCGATAGTCGACAATAATAAACAAACCGAGCACGAGTACATTGAAAAAAAGCATTTATATTTATTCATTTCATATTTTAATAATATTGTAAAATATTTTTCCAACTTTCAACTAGAAAGTTTATTAATTATAAACTCCTTTTAAATTCATTTGGTACTTTACCGATGATTAGTAAATTTGTAATTAATAACAGTTAGGAGTTTTAAAACCGAATTCAGTTTATTCAGTTGCAAAGATTTTCTCGTATCTCGTTCATTTTTCTCCGGAATTTTTGGTTGGGCGAATACGACAGATGCCACAGTCCCTAAGACCAACTTCCATGCACGAAGGCAGACACGTTCAAATCAACTATTTATTTTCTCAAGGCTTCAGTAGCTTGTGTATATATATATGTGAATCCATACGCACTACGTACATATAATATACACATAGATCCGCAAACGTACATACACAATCATGATCATTTCTCGGCGTTCCCGCCTAAAATATCGAGTGCGCTCATTCTAGTAGTAGCTCTCCTCTTTATCATCCTCGTCGTCCGCTCGACGAAATATAATGGCGTGAGAGCTATAGCCGAAATGTAGAAAGAGGAGTTCAAAAGTGATAGCAAAATGGCAAAAGCCAAATAGAAAAGGCTGATGGCTATGATGAATTAATGGTTGAGTATGCGCGTTGCGGATACACGTATCAATGCTTACAATTTGCAGAAATGGGAGGGAGAAAGGAAAGAAAGATATGTCGATAAGAGAGCGAGCGACGCCGACAATAATAAACAATACTCGGTGTACATGCGCGAGACATAGACCAGAAATATAACCCGCGCTTGCACGTATACAAACACAGTGTCGAAGGAACGTTAAAAACCTACCGTATCTGAGACGATCGAACCGAGTGCTTGAGTCGTCCTGGCGGGCGCTCGCCGCTTTCGCACATAAATGTCGGGTGTTTAGGGCGCAAACTTGCACGTCGCCTTAACCGCGACTTCTTAAATCCGCTGGCTTTGACCGCACTTGCTTCAGCGGTGCGCCTCACGAACCTCGGCGACACCTTCCGCACCATCCACACCGTAACGAATCTTCAAGGCTCGCACTATTTCGTCTTACGTTCGTGTTGTCCTTTTTTATGTGCGAGCTCCTAGCGGAGCGACGAAGACGGCCTCTGGTTCATGTGCACGCGAACAATTTAGAGAGGGAGAGAGAATGAGGGGAAAAGGCGCGCGCGCTGGAATATTCACTAGAGAAACAGCGGCCACGGGAAAAGAGAACGCGCCGACCACCGACACACAGAGCCGCCAACTGAAAACGCCGACGAGGCCGACGACACTCGCGGCGCCCGCCCGAACAAAGCCCACGCACCGATTTCAAATCCACGCGTATTCATTGGTCGGTTTCAATCACGTGCACCCGGTCGAAACGGCCTATTGGCTAGAACCCCCTCCAACTACCAAGTGCTTACTTGCTCGAAAAAGATGAAGATGCCCGTTGTACGATCTGTTTACATACAGTTTTTCTTTTTCACAAGCAAACCTTTGACAATACTTTATTCCAACGTGAGATTTATCTTCCAATTCCAATATTCTAGCTTATCGACACTTTTTAAGAAAAAAAATCACACTGCAGGATAACTTTCCCCCACTCACTACCTCAATTGGACGAGTCCAAGTCGGAATCCGTAATTAAAAAGAAGCTTTTCAACGTGCAATTGATCAATTATTTTGACATGAGGGGTATTTTGAAAAAACCGTATAATTTTTTTTAATTCCATACGCTATATAATTTCAGCAATGAGATCACTGAATCGGGAATTCTAATGAATCGCTTAGTTCAGAGTAGGAGAAAAGTTATACGGGCGAGTCCATATTATGCTCGGTATGAGGGGGGGGGGCTGTCCGCTTGTTTGAATGGACGTCTCGCAGTACCTAGTCGCTCCTTTTTTCTTATTCACCATCGTCAACAATGGCGGGAAGGCGCGCGCACTCTCGAAAGCCACGTGCACGGCAATAGCAGTAGACGGAGAAAAAAAGTTTCGAGAAATAACTTCAAGTGAGCACGCGGTGTCAACCCTCATGAAATATATATTCGCAGATTCCCCTAATGTTTTGATGTAGATGCCGACCTTTTATTTATATTACAGTCCTTGACGCATCAATGGATTCGAAAGAAATTGCCTTGTTTTTTCATTTCATGCTTATATTTTTTTAGATATTGATCTTAATTCATAATCTCATAATATTTTCATTTTTATCTTCATATTTCAACAAATGAATTCAATAATAATCATCTATAATTTAGATCATTTTCTCTACTTTTGCAGTTCTCAAATAAATGTTGCCTATAAATCACACATTATTTAACAAAATATCTTCTTTGGTATTTTTTAACATTTTTAATAAATATATAACACATACTGTTGAATAGCATGTTTCACAGTTACTTAACTTGTAATTAAAGTTTTGAATAATTTATAACAATAATTATTTTTCTTTCACCACTTAATGTTCAAAACTAAAAAATGTTTTCTATATTGATATAAATGCATTTTGTACGTTTCTTGAAATACTTAAAAACTTGTATTTTTGTTTTGCACCATAAATTACTTGGTATGGATAAGAATATCACAATTCAATTCTGACACTTTAATAAACACTTCTTTTAATATTTGTTTGCGTATTCATTTCTTCTTTTCCTAAATTGATAGAAATATTCCTTTAAAAAAATATTATATTTGATACTGTACTATATACATCACTAGTATCAATTTTATAAAATATACTTAAATAATATAAGCTACTCTAATAGTCCTTGTATAAAATATAGAATTCATATCTTCCAAAACACTGTGGATAAAGTTTATACATTTGCCACTGATTCAATAATATCCATATATATTTCAATTCCACGAAGGAACACATCTTTATTCAAATACTCATCATGATCATGAAGCAATATTTTTGTCTTATTAATTGGTGAAAAACCAATTGCAGGAATACCAAGCTATAAACAAAATATTTGTTAGATTATATTTAACCATTATTTAGAGTGTAAATTATAAAATTTTTCCATAACTCGTTTAAGATTTAAATTTAAATACATTTTTTATAAAATTATTTACTGATTTAATATTATTTTGAACTTGTTTATGTAATATTTATTTACAAACGAAATTACTGTTCCGAATATTGTTTGAACTATAGTTAATTCTAATATTATATGCAATTTTTATACAATCAGATATTTATGCATTTATAATAATTATTAAAATTCAAATGCAAAATAAACAAATATTCGATTATGATTAAAATAACCAGGTTATAAATCAAATTATTTTGATTAAAATATTTTAATTTTTTTCTGCGTAATGATTTTTATATAATTTTAATCACTTAGTTCAATAATATAAATAAGCAATGATATGATTGTTAATCTTTAGTGTGTTAAATCAAAATGCTTTGTAATCTATTTATATAATTGATAGCTTGCTTACATCTCTTATGAAGCGACTATCTGTTCCTCCTGGAAAAATACCTATTTCAAGATTTATATTTTGTCTTTCACAAGACTTCTTAAAAGCTAACCAGAAGGGATCACTGTCATCTAGATTCGTTACTTTTACATGTTTGTTTTTTTGTATAAATGTAATATGCACTCCTTCACCAGCTTCTTGACACCATTTATTTAACATAGCTTCAAAATCAGTATGATCAGTATCAGGATCTATACGAATATCGAAAACTGCTGTAATATTGTCTGGAACAACATTTGCTTGTACACCACCCTGAAATACATTATAAAATATATTTTTATTTGATAAAATAAATTAACATTTATTACATTTTTAACATTTATTGCAGATTAATAATTAAAATAATAATTATCAAATAAATGTTTATCTATTGTACTTACAAATCTTTAATTCCTTAATTATCAGACATGTAAATATAAACAAGCCATATTAAAAGTTAAGACAGCATAGAAACTATAATAAAAATTTTGATTCTTTAATTTATGAGCTTTTTTCAAAAACTTTTAATTCCAATAATATATTTTGAGTTTTTTTAAATATTTATAACATTAATATATAATTTTATTTTCACATTATTTATGGCTGTAATCAAGATTAAAAAATTTTATATTAATAATTAGTAAAAAGATTGTTATCTAAAAAATTTTTTAATTTTAATTTATTTAACGAATTGAGTAATTTCTAAAATTTTTCGAAATTAGAATTATTTGTCATCAATTAATTTTTTATGATAATATGTTAACTTTGCATTGAAAATGAAATATAAAACATTCAATAATTTTAATACTATTCTTGTTTCAATATATACTCAATCAATGCATATACAAGATTTGTTTTTTTCAAACACGAAAATTATTAATTTTCAATCAATGATACGTATATTTTATTTATTTTATAAATATAAAATTTTATATTTTGAATTTTATACTTCACCTTATCGACTATTTATTTCAAAATATTTTTGATAATATACATAAAGATTAATAATTATAAAGTTTCACTTTTAATTAAAAAATTTTCTGCATAAAAATTGTTTAATATGCAGAAAACAACTAGTTTCATTTTATCTTTGGTTTTAATAGTGTATGTAAATTATTAGTGATCATTTTATACTATTTTTGATTAAACAAATGCATTAGGAATTAAATTATCATAACTCAAAAGTTTTAAATAATTGGAATAATTTATTGCATTCCAAGTATGATTAATGCTTTAATAATAAATGACATTTTTCTATCCAAAAAATATATCAAAGATATATTTTTATATTTAAAATTGTATTTGGATGATAACAAAAAATATTAAAATATTTATAATTTGTTTCTTTTTAGATCAATTAATTATAAAAATTTGGAAAAATATAAAAATAAGAAAGTACTAACAAATGTATTTTTAATTTATATGATTTAATATTTTAAACATGATAATTTTTATTATTTATTTAGTTAAATAAGATATATTTTAGAAGTATAGAATAAAAAAAACTGAAAGGCTAAATAATCTTCACTACTCATTATATCTTTTATCAAAGTTTCAATAGTATAAAAATGTATTCAGAACTAGCTTTGTAACATTAAAAAAAAATATAAAATATTAAATATTATCTAGATTTTTAAATAGAACGATGTCAAAATTATATTATAACTCTTGTTAATATTTTTTAAAATGAAATCTAGTTTTATTTCTTTAATAAAAGTTTATAAATTAAAATTTATCTTGCTTCTTTAACTATTAAACAATATGATAAATACACTTTTTATCTATAAAAAATATATATTAAAATAAATATTTTTAATTATCTATAATTATAATAAAAAATACATATTGCATTAATAACATCTTATTTCATAATATATAGTTATGTTTAAGACTTAAATTTTTATATATACATTTAAAAATAACATATATTTTAAAAAAGAAGTATTTATTTTTTATGATATTGCATAATGAATTAGATTGATAATCATTCTTTTCATTTGAGAGTAGATTAACGAGAAAAAATTAATTTTAAATAAATTTTAAAAAGTCTAAATATTTTTAAAGTTATGCAAAGAATAAAAGAAAAAATAATGCTTTCAACAAATAGATACAATTTGTTTTAAACTGATGCAAAATTCTAATTTTTCTCAACATAAAAAATTTGAAAAACAATCTAAATTTATAAAAATTCTAAATAGTAATGATTTATTATAAAATGTTTATTAAAAGTGTATTAAATTTCATTTATTCATAACATGAGTGTAGTAAAATAAAATAAAACAATAATTAATGGTTCATAATTTTAAGATTAAATTAAAAACAAAGAAATTTAACTTTTAAAAAAAATTGTTTTTCAAGTACCATTTATCTATAATTGTAATCTATGTCATATAATTAAACTATTAACATTGTATTGCATAACATTATAGCAAAAAATTTGTTTAAGAATTAAATATAATTTGAATTTAAATAAGATATCTTAACTTTTAAGAAAAATAATTTTTTTTCTATATTTATTTATTAAAGAAAAATATCTTAATAAAAATATATACTTTATAAACTAATCATATTAAGTTTTTCGTGTATAATAATACATAAAAAGTTTTTGCAATAAAAGATTTAATAAAATTACAATAGTTTTATCTTTTACACACACTATTTACTATTTATATATATATTTTTTACTATTTTTTACTATTATGTAAGTATACATGTATAAGATTGCAAGTTGAATAAACTTTATCTGATTAATATTGATAATTATTTCCCTTTTTTTCAAATGTTTTAGATAAGATAAAAATAAGTAAATCATTAATATAGATATAGTCTGATATATTTATCATGTGCTTAGAATATTTATTTTGAAAAGCTTTCTAAAAATGATTGCTTTAAATAAATCATTTGTAGAAGAAATTGAAGAGGTAAGTTAAAAGCAACTAAGAAATATATATTGCATTAACTGTAATAATATACGTTACTTTTTCATAATACTAATACTAAAATAATAACTAAATACGTACTTCTATTTTTGTTAAATTAATCGACGTAACATTTCCTAATTGTACTTTACTATCTAAAAGTCTAGCTTTTTGTTTTGCTCTAAAATCCATAAACTTGTTTATAATAACTCTTAATTTTTCACCAGCAGTATTATCTAATAACAGTGACCCATGACCTGCGGTTCCAGGACAGTGCACTCGAACATGCCAAATAGATCGTTCTCCATTAAACGCATAATAATTATCTGTTGGATTTGCTACTCCCTCATCCAGAGTAAAACCAATGTTTAACGATTTGAATTCATCTGTTTTGACAAAATCCTTCATTCCATCCACACCTCCAACTTCTTCTTCAGGCACAAAAGTAACGCAGATGGTCCTTTTTAATTTTAGTCCATTTAATTTCATGCGACGAATAGCTTCCAAATACTGAATACCAACACATTTCATATCTTGACTTCCTCGAGCATAAATATTTCCTTTTTCATCCATTTCGGCTGCAAATGGTTTATAAGTCCAGTGTTCCTACAAAATCAGTATGAATAAACTGTGCGAAAATGTTTTTATTATATTATTTAAATGAAAAAGATTACTTTAATGTAAAAAAACTTAAAAATTAATTGTTTGAATATTTTATTAAAGCAAATTACAATAAATAAATATTATAACTAAATATTGAAGTAAATCAACAAAATAGAAAATAATATGATATCTATTATATAATTTTTATCAATAAAAGTATACAAAATAAAACAATATTAGTTGCAAGTTCAATCTTTAAACATAAATACATAAATAATTTTTAAAATATCACAGATAAAAGTTTTAAAATTGTGATATTTCTAATAAAGCATAGAATCCGCTATTATTTTTATAATATTTATTATATATTATTTTTGTTATTTTTAAATTAGCCATTTTGAAAATTAAAGTAGATTGTATTCTTTATTGGAAAAAATGTAATATTAATTTGTATATACTTATATGGTTTAATTTATTAACCATAAAAATGTTCAGCTTTATATTATATTACACAACTGCTCTTATTCAATTATATTGTACATTCAAAATTTTTAATTTCAATTAAATAAATTATTTATTATTGAAACATTATATATATTACTAAAAAATAATTTTTATTTATTAGTTAATAAAATCTGGAGATAATAAAAACTTTATAAATTCTTTTCAAAATAGGTACAATGCATCTGTATTGTGATGAAAGTATTTAAATAATTTCAATAGATACGATTTTATTTAAATTGTTTTTAAAATTCAATCTTAATAATTTTTTTTATTAAATGAATTGAAATATTATCATATAAATAGAAATTAAAATAATAATTAGATGAATATATTTAAAATATTGAGTTTGATTATGATTTTAAATAATAAACAAATATTATACATACAAGAATAAATTTATTTAACTAAATAGTTCGCAAAATATTCGTAAAATTAAAATATTTCAATTTTAAGAATACTCTTAAGGCATAAGATTTATAGCGAAAATTAGTAATAAACAATATCTATACTAATGTCTAAAAAAATTTTTGTGTGAAATTTACAACTGTTTTTTTTTGTTATTTTTAAATTTATATAATTATATATTTATATTTAATTATTATTATAAACTAAACTAACTATTTATTAAAACTTACACAAAATACTGGTACTACATCAATATGACTGTTAAGGCAAATTGATGGCAAAGATAATTCCGTTCCGACCCATTTAATAACAATGACCGGTCGTGTAGGGGTTACATAGTAAATTTTTATTGGTAAATTAAGAGACTTGGCATACGCTGTAAGAAACTCTTCACATTCACCTGTAAAAAAACCAGCATACAATAATCATATAAATAAAAGTAATTTAAAAATTAAGAACAAATTTTTTAATAAAGATTTCCAAATATTCTTTAAAAAATAATATAAAAAAAAATATATTAGGTAATAAAATTATCATATATTTAAATATAATAGAAATCTATAATAGATATAATAGAAGAAAAATATAATAGATATATCTGAAATCTAAATTGCAAATTTAAAATGTAATTAACTATTGTATTATTAGAACTAAACTAAATTTTGTATTTAATTGATAATATATCTTTTCTAATTCTATTTAAATCAATTACAATAATATTAAGTTTTTTATGAAATATGCAATGACTAAAAATGTTTGTAATTATATTAAGATCAATATTAACAAGGAAATAAATACAAAATTTTTAACAAAAACAATAAGTAAAGCGTTATTTTTAACTTGAAGTAAATTAACAAACTTTATATAAAAATATAAACTTTCAGAGAAATTTATTCACCTGTGTTAAATAAACATTTTACTTATGTTTATTTCAATTAAAATTTATTATTTGATTTTTTTCAATGTTTTATAAGAATTAAATGTGTCAGATGTTTCTAAGAAAGTAATAATATTCATTAATATGAAAAATTCAAAAAATTTGGATTTAAAAAACTGGTGTTAAATTTGCACATCATTCTAAAGCCGATAATTATACAATATTCTTATATTTGTATAATTATAATAATAAATAAGTTGATATTAATAAAATTTATGCTTTATTTTAAAATTATATACAATTAAAGTCAATGAACTTTCAATAAATATATAATTACAATTCTAAAATAAAATATAATCCAATGATTTGTATTGGATAACTATAAAAAAACATTTTAAAAGAATTTAATAGTACTACTAAATTTTAATAACATATATTATTAACTTCAAATATTTCAAATGTAAGTAAAAATTATAAAAAACAAATTTTTAAGAACACTTAACTCTAACAATTTTATATTTATGTAAACAACTAATTTAGATATAAACCCACCTTTAAAATTTAATAGTTTTATTTATTATTAATTTATTAAGCAATTATTAAAATTTGTCAAGGTTTTTTTAATAATTTATTTTGTAATTTTCTTTTAAAGAAAATATAAATTAAAATACAATTTTTATTTATTTTGTATTTATTAGTTCATTTATTTTTATTTTTAACAAAAACTTTTTAATTAAATAATTAAAAAAATTCAATTAATTTTATGAATTAAAAATATTGCAAAAATAAATGCTGCTCCAGTTATATTCTAACTGTATTTCACTCGCTTAAATATGAAATTGTATAATATGTCTAATTATATTTAAACTTTTTCATAGATTTAACTTTATATTAATAAAATGACATCCTTTATTTTTTTTATCTTATAACTAAAATTTATGAAAAAATTTTTTACACATATTTCGTTTAGATATGAAATTGTTGATTAGGCAATCTTTTTTAAATCCCAATAAAAAGATTACTTTTAAGCATACCAAAAAATGTTCTTAAAAAATTACTATAAAGGAAAAAATGTATTTATTACAATAAATAATTCTTTATTAAAAAAAAATATATTCTTTTCTGTCTTATAAATATTTCTAGAGGACTTTTATTTTTCTTAAAATTAATTAAAACTTGTGCACAAATTCCAAATATTGGTTATTTATATACTAATTTTTATTAAGTTTATAAATTTTCATGATATATCTTGGTAAATGAATAGCAAAGAAAAAGCAAAAATTTTAAATTGATTATACTGATAAAAGTATTTCCATATTTCATAAGTATCTAAAATTGTTAATTTAAAAAACATATAATTACAATAAAATTTTATTTTAATGAAAATCTAAATAAATTTGACGTATATAATTATAATACTTTTTGAATGTTCTAAATGAAGAATATAAAGTAATTTTAAAGTACATTACATTAGATAAATGTAGTTTTATATAAAATTAATTTTATTATATGTGCCAAATTACGAGTATCTCTATATTTCAAATAATTTTAATATTTCAAAAAATATTAAAATAATAATTTTTATATCATTATCATTACTATATATTATTCGCACAGTAAGAAATCAGGTTGATCAAATTTTTAGTGTTATCAATTGTAAACTATCTAATGTGAGTATTTATATATTTAGTGATATTTCACGAGACCCCAAGGAATAATAGATAGAGGTCGTTTAACAATTCTAGTTGAGGATGAACAAGCCTTATTTTCTTAAGGTTAATTAAAATTATGTATTCATGAATTCATATATTTTAAAGTGAATTTGATTATATATTAATTATTAAATAAAGTATATAAATATAATTTGATATGATTGTTTTTAAAAGCAATTTCTAAAAAAATATCAATATCAATATCAATGTCCATACATCTAATAGATTTCTCGAAATAATACAAAAAATAATTAAAATTGATTTAATTCATTTAATTTACTAGACTAAAGACAAATCTATAAATAGGTATTATATATAAAATAACAATAATACTAATAAATATATTAATGATATTTTCTTAAGCATTCATAAAATGAAATGTGTTCTATTATAAATTATACCTGTTTTTAATTAGATTAAAACTCGCAATTTATTATGCTCTGTATTCATATAGTTTATATTATTTAATATGACAAAATAAAAATAAAAATAATAAATACTAACTTTATCAATGAAAGTCATTATATTATACCGAACGTAAATTAGTATCGAAATTAAAGAAAATTTGATTATTATTACGTTCCAAAAACAGGAAAATATTAAAAATAAATATAATTATGACTTGTACAAATTTATAATATAAACTATTTATTTTTAAACTTTTTTTAAAATATTTGAAGATACATGAATATATTTGTAAAAGATATTGTAATAAATGAAAAGGTTTTTAAAAATATCGTTTATAAAGTGATATGTAAGCTATATAATCAGCTAGATTGATAAAATTGTTTCGCTTTAATAAAGCAACATTTTTTACATGAAAGAATTCTATATTTACGTAATAATTTTATAAATCAGACATTATACATGTTAACACCATTAAACTTAAAGACAAAATTGTGGTAAAAGAGGTTTTTATTCACTAGACATTTTATTTAATACATTAAAAAAACAAACTAGTTAGATAAATATATTCTTTCAACGCAAGCACTTTTACATTCAGAATTTCAACTTCTTGAACTTAAATTTTTATTATTGATTAGAGTATTATTTAAGTTATTGGTGTTAAAGTTTATTTAAATTAAATAAATGAAAAGTTAAAATTAAAAGTTTTATCCTTACTTTATATTTATGCAATGAAATATAAGTAAAGAAAATCTAGAGTTTTTGTAATTTCTTAAAGTAATCAATTGAAAAAAAAATTAAAATAAAAGTTATGGATTAACATTTATAACAAAAATTTTATTCTTCAATGAAAAAATGATTATGAATAGATACTTTAAATTTTAGAATTTTAAAAATAAAAATTTATACCAATTTTTATGATGGTTATAATTACTTCAAATTTATTTAGAATGAGATGTTTACATAAAAATTTGTAAGAACTATGTGTGAGCTGACTTTAAATATATTCCAAGAATAATTAATGTTGTATATAATATAAAAAAATATTTATTTAAAATAAAAATTTGATTACATTACAAGTGATTAATATATCCATCACACATATCAGATTACAATTTGTGTTAAAGACAGGTATTTATATGATGATTCATTGTGATTATGGGTAAATAGTCTTTATTTTTCTAGAGCTTATTTTAATGAGGCGAAAAAATGTCATATCAAAGAATTCAGCTTTATTTTTAGAATGTATTAATAAAGATTTAATAACAGGCAATTTCTAATATTTAACTTGTCAATTGATAATATTCATAAATCATACAAATAGGAAATATTTAAGTACATTAATAAATGTTAATACAAACACATTATTAAAAAATTAATTCTATTAGAAAAGCATTAGGTACAAAATAGAACAGTTTATTTAATCAACGGTAAGAAACGATTATATGTATAAAAATGTTATTATTTAAAATTAATGATATTACGTACCAATAACGTTTCATGGACAAATAAATTATTGTCTAATAGTTCTTTATTAGTGTTCTTTATCTACTCATTATGAGAAAATTATTAAAGATATAAATATGAAATAGGCTTTAATGACAAAATTTACAATCTTTTAACTACTTATAATATTAAAAATATCGATAAGAATTTGACAATGCTTTTGATAACCATACGTTCATTTATCGTATCGACTGAAAATTAACAAATGGTTATAGTTAAAAAAAATCTAGTTTGAAAAAAATTGATATACACGGAGCTGTACGAGTGCATAAGAACGTCATGAATTGTATCTAGCAAATATTGCAAGGACGCTTATCAAAGTTATGAATATAACAATGTACAATTTATCAAAATTTTTCAATAAATATTTGCAAATACTTTTCTGATGTGTTTATTTAATAAGTTCGCTCATAAATTTTGATAACGGCTAAAATTTAATTTAACCACGTTCAAACAGTAAATAAGTATTTTGAACGAATTCAAGTATTTTAAAAACTGAACTACTTATCGTTGGGCGGTCGACACAGTATCTCAGTACTATAGTAATTAATTACAATATCTTACTAATAATCGTAAACACATTTATTTATAATTTGCATAGATTAATTGCTTAAATATTGCCTTTACATATTTATTTTTTCTTTATTAATTCTTCTATCGGAATTATGAACTGATTGACATAAACGAAAGATTATAAGTCGCATTTTGAGCGACCAGAAAAGTTAAGCGTTTACTCAAGGCACGTGAGCGAGCAATTGCTTTTGTTCAACGTTCCTCTGCCGTATGTACAGGGAACTCCATAAGGGCGAAACACAAATTATGAAATTTACTTTCGGTAACCTACGTGGCCACGGATATTCATCAGTCCAATTTCGAGCGAATTAGTGTTTTACAAATTTCAAATTACGAGATTTATTAAAAATATTAAGGCCATTATTAATGGTTACGTGACAATATGATGAAGTATTCTACACGTTGTGATTTTATTTTAAGGCTGATCATGCAGATAGGACTGCGTTCTTATTATCGGTTCCAATTTTGAAAAACAAAAGAACAAATTCAGTCTTACAACGATGTAATTAATGGGATTTCGCTCATACGTACGGGTAAATAATAAATCTTCTCACGAAGGGTCGTTGATACTGTTGACTAATGTCGGAAGACTGCACACTCTTTGCGCGTATCACCAAAACAGAATCGTGAACATCCAAGCGACAAATATGCATGAATAAAAAAGGTGTCCCTACCGCTATCCGACGTAAATTAAAAAAAAAGCGTCGATTGTAATTTATTACTGCTCGAGCTCGTGAGGACTATCTTCGAGGTACTTTGACAAATAGAACGGTTTTTACACGGCAATAGGCAAGAGGATGGTCTGCATGGTTCGTTTTAAAGAGCAAATGTACACTCGCGGCGTCCGCGCCCACGTGCAATGTGCGCGTCCCGACGCAGTCTGGTGTTGAGCCGCTGGTGTTACGCAACGTGCCAACACGGCCCTGGCGTCACAAACCACGACTTCTAGACGCCACAAGCGCCAGCCAAGCTGCGGAACAAGCAAAGGTCACGACGCGTCATCGCGTTTCCAATAATCCCGTTGCCGAGTGAGAATAGGAAGGATGTGAAAACCTTTTCCGTTTTCGAGGCTGCTGAAAAACGTCAAGGCGGGGGGAAACTCCAGTATGCCTGGTGTCTTACGCAAAGTAAACGAGGTGAAGGAGAGTCAATGAGACGCTACGACATCGCGTGTTCCAGGCGTCGCTCCGGAGGGCCATCACTGGGTGGGGCGGCGGTTTCGCCTCGCTCCTCCCTCGTCTCGCGGAGGAAGCGTCCTCCCGGAGGTTCGGCGTTCTGGGCCTGAGGGAGTTGCACTCACCGTAGTCGATGTTTGGGTGAACCGAGGGTATCCGCAGGTACTCGCGAAACTTCTCTACAGCTGTTGCATTTAGCTGAGCAACGGTGAGTTGAGACATGATGCGAGCGCTGCCTACACCACCGTTCAATACCGTCGTTAACGCGGGACTGCCGAAGCGTTTACTGTCGCTGTCGCTGCCAGCGCCGTTGAATACTATATATATGTGTCGCATAACCGCCGAAGAGCGGCGTTTGCGCGCTCCGTGCGTCCGGTGCGACGTCGACACCGTACATTTACCTTAACGCCCGGTGACCGATGACGCGCTTCGTTGCTACGGAGAAGCGCGAGAGACGCCAATGGTGTCCTCACGCACATACGTCGGTAGCTGCAGCTTTACATTAGCAGATGGAGTACCGGGGATGGTGGGATGGTGCTGGGTCGATGGATGCCAACGGCTATTCGTGGAAATACAAGCCAATTGGGTAACCCCGTTCAAATTGCTAACCAAGGAAAGATGCGTGTCCCTTGACAGCTGATTTCGGAATCGACGTTGCCGATATGTGGGAGGCTATTCAACGAAGGAATGAACTGGAAGGCCTTACGAAGGCATATGGAAATCTAAGAAAACTGACAAAATTTATTGATCGAAGATATGACGACCGATGATTATTGAAATATTATGTAACTGATCTGGAACATTAGACGGAAGGAAATATTTTCTTGTAGATTTAAAATCTTTACGTCTTTATTGTGTAGAACCAATTTTGCAAATTAATCGATATTACTAATAAAATGTATTACTTAGTTTTTCCGTTACCACTGCTCTTGCGGATTAAAAATCATCGAATCAAGATGTGAATAAATATTTTTTACAATAATACAACAAATATATTTTGAATCATATGTATAAATAAATTAAATACGTATTAAAAGGTAAAAATATATTATCGAGTAAATCCTAATGTAAGATTATTTTTGTTTTATATCTTTCACTATATTCGTATGCATATACATTTTTTACAAATTTAATTGATAATTTCTTTAATAATATGTAAAATTTATAGACTAGAAAAAATAATAAATTAGCTAAAAAAATTCTTAAATTACTTAAATATTTTATATTTTGATTTTTTAATATTTTTTAATATTTAATTTCATTTTAATAAAGTGTCGTACTTTTCTTTTCTGACGAAGAAAAAATAAAAGTTTATTTATTAATGATCTTTATCGAACAAAAAAATCGAATACAAAATAAATAAAATAATTTATGGTTGTTGAATTATTATTTTATATTACTGTACATGATGATACAGAAAATTAATATACTAATGGCTTCATAGATAGTCTGTGTAGAAAAATTCCTTTTACAATCTTTAATAGTAAAAAATTTTAATTTTTTTTCTTCGTTAATTAATTAAATTATTAAGAATTAAAGATAAGATTATCATATAAATTCTTGATAAAAGAAAATTGAAATTATAATATTGATATCATTCAATGAATCACACCTATATCTGTTTCATAATAATAAAAACAGTTTTATAATATGTTTAATAATGTCTTTGTAATAATTCAGTTTGGTTTATTGCACGATATATATATATACATATACGTTAATTTACACAAAAGATATACGTTTAAAAATTTAGATATTTTCTTGAATGTAAAATCTTGAAAAATAATTATACTTTGATTTAAATCTAGAATCTTCATAAAACAGGTACGTGTTATCTAACGGAGTCTTTTTACTATTGATTTTGTTGTTCGTTTTCTTACTGAACGCTCGTTGGATATTTTTTGTTTTCATTTTCTTTCCTGTTTGCTTTCCTTGTGCTATACTTTTGTCTTCACTTTTGTTTCTTTTTTTAGTTCAAATAATGTTATATTACGCACTAATATCTTTGTGTTCATTTTCAACGTTCTCTTCTAATCTATTGTCCCTCTTTTAGAATATTTAGTCTTTACAGTCTTCTAGAATTTACTACATTATTTCTGTTATATTGCACAATCTATACATTTGCTCTTGCTTCATTTTACATTCTAAATCTCGTTAGAATTTTCATTACCTATTTTACTTTTATTTCTCCTTCTTTTATACAATGTACATCCTTTAACTCTTCAAGTGTTAAATTTTTTGCCTCTAGTGCGAATTTTGTTTTTCCCTACTTCCCTATCAAAATCTGCCTCTACTTCTTTTATTTTTTAAATTCATTTCAAATCCTCTCTTCTCTTTCGAATTTTTTCTTTTAGTAACATTAAGACCATCTCATATTTCCCAGAATTTCATTATGCTCTCTTCATAGCTACTTTTTATTAAATTATATCACTTTTCCTATGTTTGAATAGTCCAAGTTATTGCTTGTTATATATGCGTATGCAATAGCCTTCTTTGCTGCTTTAAATTTTATTATGTTTCAACATAATTTTTATTCTCTTTTAGTGTTTTGCATAATTATGTATTTTGGTGTACTTCTATCTGCACCGAGGATACATTTTATTTTCTTTAAATTTTTTTAATGTCTTAATTTTTCAATTCTCTGATTTCTGCTTCATATAAAAGCATATTTTCGATAAGCTCATGAAATAAGTTTAGTTTCATTTTCATATTTTTTTTAAGACACCGCTGCACGAAACTCTCTATTCTTCCTAGAACTATATTAACTTTTTTGCCAATGGCTTTTACTTGATTTACTACTCTGTTATTATTTAAAAATTTGTATAATAATAAAAATATTGTACAATATTTTTCTGGTAAAGAACTTGATTTTATTTTTCTTAAGAGAGAAGCTCTCGCTTTCTTCTAAAATACATGATTTGTAACATTTCATATACGTTCGTATTACAATGAATCACATCCCATGAAAAAACTTTTAATAGTTTTCAACATTATTAAAATTCTTATAATATTAAATTCTAAAAAATGATTTTTAAACATTGGTTAGATGAATTATTTAGTATCAACAAAATAGTAGCTTTTTCTACTTTTGAAATTACCTATTTATATATCCTTATTTAAAACAACTTATAATAGTGTTTTCTATAAAGTATAGTTTATTATATAAAATATATTTAAATTATTCTTTTATTCGTTTTAAGGATTTTTTGTAGGTGTTATAGGTTCTGCAACTAGTATTTTATGACTTGTTACGATTACATATCAATACTTTGAAATTTTTGTTCTTTTTTTACTTTGACAAAAATTTTTAAATAAAAAAACAAATAATATAAATTCTATTGAATTCCTTTAGCAAGAAATTACTATTTTTTTATTTTACTAATTTTTAAATTACACATATAGTCAATTCTGTATATGTTTCTGCATTGGTCAACTATTGAACAAAAATGAAAAAAAAATTTCTTTTTTTGTATTAAAATTACAATAAATTTTTCTCTTAAAAAATTTCTTTTTATTAATGTTAAAACAACATCATTAATATTTTATTAACAACGTAAATTTGTTAAATAAAAATTTCTTTTTTTATAAAAAACAGATGTATAGAACATTACGAATAATTGTTTAATATTTAACACACAAAATTTTTACACTTAAACCTTTGTCTTTTCTGATATACACACATATTTACGTATCTATTTACTTTCAACTTACATACTATGCATGTAAAATATTGTAATTATTCTCTTATTATTTCAACAATTTTTGTTATTATTAACATTTGGTAACAATTTTTGACATAAAATATATATTTGCACTTAATACTACTTAGATTTACACTTGACTTGTTACACTTTGGTTTTATTTTTTTTTTTTTTCATTAATTTTATACTGTTCCCATATATTAGGTCTGCACAAATTATTTATTTTATTCAATAATTTTCTTCTATCTTTTTCCTATATCTCTCTTTAGTGTATTTTATGTAGAAGACTTCTATATTTTTTGCTTTCTTTCATGCAGTTTGCTTAGTTGTTTATCTAGATTTCTATTAAATTACATTCTTCTAGTAGTGTTTTAATGATTCTTTCTTTTCTTACACATTTTTTCTCCTTCCTCAGCTAGTGTTTATTTGCTCTAATTTTATTTCCCGTCATAAATCTTGCTCAAATTTTCGTGCCAAATCTTCTTTTTCCCCCACTTTTTTTCACGAATAAATTCATTATCTTTTATGTTTTCTAGTATTATATGTTCAAGTTCTTTCATATATTTAGATTTTTCGATATGGGTAATCAATATTTGCATCTACTGTCCTACTTTTATATTTATTATCTCATTCCTTAACATATTAGGGTTTTCATATTTCTCCTTATACTTACTCCAAGACAATCCTAAGCCTTGTCAGAAGCACATTTTTTCTGCAACATAATTTTTTTCTCTTTTGTCTTTCATTCTATTGTTTTCTATCAATCTTCCTTCTATCCTTAGTTTTACGCATACTTTCATTGTTGTTATCCCGTCGCTGTTTATAATTTTATTTTTAAATGTAATTGCTCTGTTTGCTATTTTGATTTTAATGCTGTTTCTTCTAGTTTCTAGTATCGAAACACTATGTAGTATGTTTTTGTCAAGTTCTAGACTCAATTAAAAAAATTTTTTTGCATAAGTTCTATTTTCTCACTCTATTTCCAACTCTAAAATTCTGTTTCATACAGTAGTAGATTTTCTACTAAAGCTTCAAATATTTTCATCTTAATTTTAAAATCTGAATAAAATTTGAATAAATTTCACGAGATTCTACGCTTTACCCAATAGTATATTTTTGTTAACAGTTTTTTTGTTAACAGTTTCTTATGTGACTCTTCACAATTTTTTCTGTAAATGTATAACTGATATATAAGAATCGTTTAACAATATCAATATTTCTATTATTCGATGAAAATTCTATTTTTTTATTACCTCTAACTTTTGTAAATTTCATAATCTTGATCTTATCTAGATTCATTTGTAGTCCTTTTTTATGAATTTTTGTCTACATATTTTCAACATCTTTCTCATTTCTATCTCACTCTTTGCAATTGTATATTATTATACATTACTATATATAATTATATATAGTAATACATATCGTCAGGATAAGTAATGGATCTTATCTTTACTTTCCCAATTTTTATTCCTGAGCTTCAATAATTTTTGAGCTCTTCTTTTATATTTGTTAGCTCGATGTTGAATAAAATTGGACTCATGGAATATCTCTCTCTTATTTTAACATTTTATTTTCACCTATGCGATTATTTCTGTTTCAATTTTGATTTTATTTTTTGTATTGCTGTAAATTCTTTTAATATAGTTAATCAGATATTTTTTGATTCCTGCTTGTTTCATTTTCCCCTCAAACTTTCTTTCTTTTAATTTAACCAAAAGCTAATTATATATTCATAAAACAAACGCACAACACTTATGCTATTCCTTTTTCCCTCCTGAATTCAAAATGTGTTTCAGTAATTTTGCTTTCCTCCATGATATCCTCTATTCTGTTTTTATAATTTTTGCACATATTTTATATCCAGTGTCAATTAAGGCTATCCCTCTATAAATTTTTGTATCTTTTTTTCTTTCTTGAATACTGGTATTAAAATTCCGCTCTTCGTCTCCACTTTCTGGGATACTTATCCATTCAACGTCCATTCAATATTTCCGTGATACAAATAGCAATTACAACACCTTCATATTTCTACATTTATTAGTTATTTCATTCCCAACTGGTGTTTTTCTCTATGTGATTTGACTATTTACAACTAGTATTATTTTTTCCGTTCTAATCTCTTCTATCACTTCTTTTTCTTCTTGTCCCGAATCCTCGTAAGATTCCTTATTTTCACTGACCTCGTCCTATACTGTCTAATCACAATATATGTCTTGGAAATGTTTCAATCATTGCTTTTTTGTTACACTTATATTCAGATTGTTCGTCTCCTTTCCATTTCATTTTCCAGAAATTTTTCCAAGTTTTATTTCTTTCAGTTTCATCTAATTCTACTTCTTTTTCCTATATTTTTTTGTTTTTAATTAACTCTATATATACCTTTCTTTTTTCAAAATATGTCGCTTTATTCTCCTCCATGCCATTCCTCCGCCATTTTTTATACATTTCAGTACCTGCTTTTTCAAACTGCCCCTTATACAGCCCTCCTTGATGGTAATTGTCTCTTTCATAACTCTCACAAGCTCCTTCCACGTCGTTATCTTTTCTGCTTGTGATATTTTTTTCTTATAATGCATTATTATTTTTTGTCCATAAAACTCTTATTATTTTTTCTTCGTCTAGTTCTTTTTCTTCAATTTTATCCATCAATTCAATCTTAAACTATTGATAGTTTGATTCTGTTCTATATAAAATCTTCATATTTACAATACCCTGTTTGGCTTCTTCATTACCTTTGAAATAGTCAATAATAGAAATTCTCATCTTACTATTAAACGTAAGGCTACTCCATCCCTCCACGTTTCCCATTTACTATATATAAACTTCCACCCAATTTAGTCATTTTCCCCTTCTTTATCAGTTGTTTTATAATTTTTAAATTCTCTTCCTCCGTCCTAGTATTAAAATACTATCCTATTATAATAGCTTCTATCTAATTTTCTTCATATGTTTTATCTACATAGTTGAAATTATTATTTATTTTCCTTCCCATGTATATATATATATTAACTTATATAAACTTATATTAACTATATTAATATATATCATATATATTATATTTTTATAAACCTTGAAAAATATGATGTTTACTAAAATATTCACGTGATAAGTGAACATTAATTTAATGTTATCAATAGCACACATTTTATTTTATGAGAAAAAATAAGTAATCAATGGCAGTTTCGTTTTATCTAAATTTTTGTCTTAATTTTTTAAGGTTTTTACAATCAATAAAAATAAGAAATATGCAAATACCAATATAAATATGCTTAATTAAGGAACAAAAAACAATAAATAATAATAATAAGTGACAATTATTGTAATAAGAAATTAAATTTTTACGCAATTGTTTAGTTCTACATTTAAAATGTTTGTTTCATTGTTAAAGTATTAAAGAAAAATCTTTTTCTTCGATAAAGAAGTTTATTTTAAAATAAATTTTATAACAAATTTAAAAAATTATTTGCAACAGGAACATGTTTTTTGGTATATTTAATTATAATTTTATACGCATTGTTTATCTATTAATTTTGTTCTTTCATTTGTTATAAACAATTAAATAAAAAATATAGCTACTATTAGCATAAAAGTTAAAACATTTAATACTTGATTTTCTTTATCGTTTCATATACTTGTAATTTTTACATGTATTTATTCATGCATATATTGACAAATAGAAATATACACTTTATCATTTTTAAATTATTTAAAATTTATAGTACTCTTGTGCAGAATAGTGTACAAATTGTATTTTATGTTTCACGATTTTTATTTAAACAGATATATTTGTAGTTTATAATTTATAATTATTTAATAATTTTTTCTATTATATTTTATAAAAATCAATTTTTTTAGTATTTACTATCTTATATCATTTATTGATAAGTTTTTTTAATTAAATTGATTTTAGATTGAAACTGTATATTCAGTAGGCTTCTATAAAAGTGACATTAAAATTATTATTAAATTATTAATTATTAAAATAGGTAGCTGAATAGGCGAAGATATTAAATAAAATATTTTAATAAATATTATTATGTTTATGTATGTATGGAAAATTTAACTGAAAAATAAAAATTTGACATGATAAAATGGAGTTAAGCAATTATATATATATATCTAATAAAATAACTATGAAATATCATGTATACATTCAAGGTTATTATTATCATTAAAAATTTTAATATTCTATTAATTAAATGAAAAAAGGTTTAACTTGATTAATTAAAAAATATTTTTTTGATTCTTTTTACCTGAAGAGTTCTTAATTATAATATAACATAATAAACATAATATAGTAACTATTATAATATATAAAATATAACGCATATCACGAAGAAAAAATGTTACCGAATATATATTTTAATTAAAGAATAAAATCTAGAACAAATTTTTCTATGAAAAAATGCATGTTATTAAAAAAAATTAATAGATTTTGTGAGATTATAAAAATAAGAATTAATTAAGAATTTATAAATTAATTGAAAATTAATACTTTACTACTCTTATACATTTTTAAATAAATTTTTTTTTTATGAAACTTTATTTTCATATGTTATTAATATTGTTATTTTAAAAATCGCATATTTATTTTAAAAATATAAATATCGAATATGAAATTCTGAAATTATATTTCTACATAAAAAGCTTGAAAAATTGGGCAAGCGATTAAAAAATGGTTAATAAAAACACTTTAAATACTACGATAATTCAAATATTTGTCAAGTATTATCAATTTATTTTTGTACACACTGTGCTGGAACTTCAATAAGAATCAAATACTTTTTTATTGTATTTTTTAAATAATATTTTTAAAATTATTTGTATATAATACTTTAATTTTTCTGTTGATATTGAGTACAGATATAAAATTCCACCTTTTTTAAAAAGGTATCTTTAGGGTACTATTCTGAAAAACATATATGTATTTTAATGTTTTACGCAGAGACACTGAACCAAGTAAATGATATTTATTCTAAGTAAAAACTATTTATCATATCAAAGGTATCATTTAGAAAGTTGCAGTCGCGTGAAGTTTTATTTCATTAATTTCTTTTGGACATAAACTTCGTTTAAATACAATACATATTTCTAAAAGAAGTTTTTTTAAAACAAAACCTAATGGAAATATGTTTCATTATATCATTATATATTATACGCGTAAAACTTAGATGTAAGGTAAATGTACATATAAGGAAGATTGTCTTAATAATAACAAAAAGGACTTGAGCAGACTTTATAAAATACACTGGACGAAAACAAGAAAGAAAAAGGAAGTAGTAGGTAATACAAAAGAAAATAAAGAAATAGTGAAGATAAGAAATAGAGGCTCTAATCATAGATAAAAGTGTTAAAAAATGTGAATATAGTTTGAAATGAAGTGTATAGAGGTTAAGATAATTAAACTATTATATAAGTATAAGTATAAAATGTAAATGAAAATAAAAGTTAAATGTATAATTTAGAGACAGAATGGTCAACGGCAAAATGTAAATATATCGAGATATAATATTTATATATGCAGTACTATATAAATCTTTTTATTGAACAATAAAAATTGTTTATTGTTCAATGAAACTATTATTAATTTTATTATTATTATTAGATATATGTACATATAAGATAATGACTAATGACTCATGACAATTGTAATATTGTTCAATACACCATCATACTACTATATATATATATATTACCAAACTATTAGAATAAAATTATAAGATTTAGAAACATAACTTTTTACATCATATTTTATTATATTATATTGTTTATTATTTTAATTTTTCAAATTGAATATCATTATATAAATATGTATGTAATGCCATTCTATTACAAATTTAAATCAAATAAATATCAAATTACAAGGATCATACATCTTCTATTATTTGTATTTAAATTAAAAAATTTTGAGCTTATGAAATATCATTAATAAACTCTTTAAAAATTGTGTTTATAAATCATTATTTGTATATATGAAATTTAATTAGAATTTTTTTCTTTTAGACGTTATTTCATGCAAATTATCCAAAAATTAAAACATTAGTTTTTATTATTTTTATTTACTTATACTTGTATAGAAATTGAAATTATTTATTTATCATTATTTGATGATTTACGCTCTGAGAGCTTTTCATTGTTTCACTAATTATTATCGTTAACTTATGCAATTTATGTACTATCGTCATCATTTTCTGTAGATGGTAGGTATCATCGTTGAATCTGTTATCAACCTCATTATCAATAACGTTGTTCATTTTTTATCACTCTTTGTGAAATCAACTTCTTGTAAAACCTTAAGATCATTAATTTGTGATTTCAGTATTAAATGACTGTTATCGTTAATATGCTCAGACTCAAAATTTTAAAAGTCTATTTCCTCACGTGAGTTTGTTGTTAAAAAGCTTATATTTGTTATGTGTTGTATCTCAAACTTGGCTAATGTTACACTATTTTAAAGCATGCTACACTCAACTTCAATATTATTACTTTTACCATTTAATGCATATTTCCTACCTCATGTTTTGACTTCGTTAAATACTCTTAATAAATTTTTAGACACTTGTGATTTGTACGTTTTTTGGATGTGGAATTTTCAGGACTTAATTACAGTCCACCTGAATCATTTATTTTATTGACATTATTTGAGTTCTTGCGTTCACTGGTCATTGAGCTTTTTACAAGCGTGAGAACAGAGAATAAATCCGCTAAACTAGTTAATCTCGATTCTGAACTATCTTTTCCTTATTATTGCTGCTGTTGGTATAATTATTATTAACTACGTACTTACTATGCTTGCGTTTTTTGTATTTTCAGCCGACTGCAAAACTTGATGACGAAGAATTGTCTTACTAGTTATTATGGTCATGTATTTAATATTTATCTATAAAATTTAATTTAATATTATTTAATAATAGATATACGTGAAAGTTTAAAGAAAAAGAAAATTTTTTAATACATACTATATGAACGTAAAAATAACCTTTTCTATCAATAATTTTGTTTTGTATTTTTTAGTAATAAAATTACTAAAAGGAATGAAGAAGTTATTTATTTTCTAAAAATAATTTGTAATTTATCGATTATGATTACTATTTTAATTGAATTTGGTTTATTTTTTAATATGATAAATAATAAATAAGATAATAAAAATATTATTATTATTAGTTTAGTAGTATAAGAATACTATATTAATAAAAGTATTGATTTAGAAAAAATTTGAAGTTGGGAAATAAATTAGGACAATTTTATTGGTAAGTGTAGAATAAAACTACAATTTTAATTCGCAAAATTGTATCCGATTTATTAAATTTCATTTATGCCTAAATAATCAGCTCTTTACATAAAGTGTATGTGATAATTATATGTATATTAATGTTTGATATCAGAGAACTTATTACATTTAATTCGTATTAATATATATACATACACATATGCATACATATCGTGAATTTATTATGAATTAAATTATCATAAAATGTATATAAGTGATGTAATATGGCTATATCTAGGCACATACATGTAACAGCAAATTGCAAATAAAAAATTATGTGTTCTGATCGAACTTCTTCGTTTAAGTTGAATATATACGCAAATTTCTATATAATATTTATATATTTATATATTTATATATTTATACCATCAGATATATTTATAGAATAACTAAGAAGGGGATTTGCTTAAATTTATATATACATAAATATAAAGAAGAGAAAGAATATTTTTTAATTTCGAAGAACTTTTGTTTTCAGTTCTATTTTATCTTTCTCTTTCTTTGTACGTTGTTAACAGATGTATTTATATATAACATGTACAGCACGCCTTTAATTACAAAATGTCGCAGAAAATTTCTCTGCATAGTTAGGCGGCAAATTGTACAAGGGGCGAGAGATAATGATTATAATTAAAAGGTTTTTGTAAAAATGACAATATTTGCGGTTCTCGCCGACGTCTTCTTACATTTAACATATTTACATGCTGTTTAATGAGGAGATCTTGGTTGGAGGTCAAGAAATTATGCACAATCTAATTTTTTTTTTTGAAAAACTTTTTCCAGTCTAGAACAAGAAAGATGACACTTAATACGAAATACAAAAAAAAATATTCTGCTTCTCTTTTCCAACCGAGAAAAATACTGTCGTGGAAATACTGCCTTACTGAATTTGGATGCACTTTGACAGTTTATCATTACTTTTTAGTTCATCTATACTCTTACAATTATCATTAATTTATAAAAAGAATTTGCAAATCTAAAGCTTTTGTAATGCTTTTCGTCCAAGTAAGAGATTATTTCTTTAATGGATCGGAAAAATGTTTCTCTACCCCTATTAAAAAAAAAAGTAATTTCAATATATGTACAAATTTACAAAGTGATTACATATTTATTTAAACACGATATACTCAATTAATTTTATTCGTTTTTTCTCTATTCAGGTTTAATAGTTGGCCAAATAAGTTTATTGTAACGTTTATTAATAAATTTTTCGTGCAAAAGTAAAAAACAAGACAAAAATGCAACTCTTTGTATGTATTACGATATTTGTGCATAAATTATAATTTTTTAATAATAAATTACCCCCTATAATGTACATGAAAATTAGATTAAAACATTAGGGGCGCATTTGTATTTTATGATTAATGAAAAAATCATTGACATGAGTTATATTCAATATTGTGCTTCCATTACCAATTTTTTGATAAAAAATAATAATGTAAAGCCACAATTAATACCACCATAGAGAGACATCTTTTTAGATATAATGCGATCTTTACTCAATTAATGACCAAACTCATTGAAAGATTTAAAAGGCCATTAATAAAAACTCATTATAGATTACAGAATATTCAGCATGGAATATGTTCATGCTTTTTATAACTTAAACAGACTTGGGAAACGGCGCTATCCCCTGGCCCGTAGTCAAACATCCAATTAGTGGAAGTTCATTTGTAATTACAAATCATATTTAATGTTTATCCTCCATTCAAAAGAACGTGTCGACCACATTCGTGCAATTAATAAGACTAAAATGATAGGTGACGCATTAACGATACTTTAACAATTACTATTACATAACTCACCGAGTACTTTGATTTGTACTTGCGATAAATTTGAGCTCCAATTAGCTCAAATTATAATATGAAAAACTAATTTCTCGCGCACCCGGCTGAGAGAATAACGCCTGATATCTACTATAATTTCTACTTATAAAAAATAAAAACAGAACAATCTTAAACGGATACTTGTATCGAAGAAATTTTAATCCTTCGTAATACAGACACCGAAAACTGTAAGGCAACTAATAGTACAAAAATGATTAATTCAGACAATTTCTTAAAAGCACCAGTTTCCTCGCACATTTAAAAATATTAATAATCAACTATAATTTTTTCTACCCATTCTTAAATATTTTTTAACCATTTAAACAGTTGTCAATCTCAAAATCACCTGAATAGCGATCGTGTTTTAGAGCGTAACTTATAGCATAAATTGAGAGCAACGCAATTCCAGTATACATATCATATCAACATCGCTTATTGGCGTTAACTTAGTTTATAGCGGTTATTTTTTACAGTAAAATATAAAAAAGTTTGAAAAAATCGATCTCGATGATTATTAAAAACAAAACAGTAATTTAAAGAAGGAACAAGCTTGCATATTACGGTCCTTTGCTCAACTTATACTATTGAACGATTTCATAATAATCTACAGTTAGTGCTTGGTTAAAAATAAATACATTACTTTTACTGTACTATATAATCAGATAATGTAAATGTCGCTTATGTTCAAATTTAAGACGAATACGTGGTTTACGCAATGGCACGTATGTCCTCAAGTATCAAGAACATTAGCTCTTTAATTGTGATGAAACTGTCATTAAAAATCGTCATAGTGTAATTCTATTGATTAAGAAATTGCGTCTATGTCTGCATCTGCGTATACTTTTGCACGAGTCAGTGGAATGAGAAATAAGTGCGAGACCGAGACGCTCGCATTACACCATCGGATCAGTTAGGATCTTGGGGCTGGGTGATTGTAGAAGTTTTTATGTGATTGTGGAGGCGGTAGTGGGTAGACGATGACAGCTGATACTGCGGTTTGGCTCGTTGCAGGCGAGAAACGTGCAGCCGAGACATTCGAAGTTGTGGGAGGTGGCACGGGTGGTGGTGGCGGTGGGAGTGGTGGAGTAGCTACCAATAGGGGCACCGGGCCGGGTGGATACGGGTTAGCCCCTGGTGGCGCCTGAGTAACAGCAGCAAACTGTTGGGGAGAAGTGCTAGTCGACGGCTTTGTATTAGTCGTATATCCGGGTGCAGACGGGACTTGCAACGGATACCCTGGATACTGGATTATTTGGGAGCTCCCGGTAGTCTTCACTTGTGGGTATTGCGAGTAATGGATGGAGGCAGATCCTGGTGGCGGGATATACGGCTGAGGTGGTAGTTGCGCCACCGGGTAGCCAACGATTCCCACATTACCAGCAGCTGTAGTAGCCACCGCCGGTCCTGTGACTGTACTTGTCGACTTCAGTAGAGATTCAATGCTACTTAGACCTACGAACATAAAATGTTTATTTTTTGTGGTGATTTTGGAGTTCTCAGTAATCGAGAGATAATTATATGTGCGACAGAAGGTACGCCAGACAGTTATTAAATGGTATATATATATATATTTTATTAATAAATAACGTTAAATTTTTATGTTTTATTTAGAAACGAATGTATTTAGAAAAACTTATTAAAATTTAAAGTTACATAAGTTATATAAGTTCTTAAAAAAGAGCTTTCGAGCTGCTAAATTTTAAATAATCAAGTCCGTGATTTTTTTAATTTAAAACTAAATTTTATCTTATAACAAGATTAAAAGTTTTTATTAAACTTGAAAAGTATCAGATTTATTTATGTATAAGTTAGTGAATTGTTACCTTGTTTACGAGCTCTTTCTTCATCGTCATCGTTTAAAAAGAGCCCAAATTCGCGTTTCAAACGTTCGGTGAGATTCTCCCTTTGTCTCTCCACAAGGGTTGGTGCAGCTGACCATCCAATGATTCCCTCGTCACCGCCTGTCAATAAACTTAAATTTTAATAGAGTTATTCAAATCAACCTACTCGCTATTAAGTGTAAAATTTATTATTGTAAAAGTTGTATATTCCATAAAACAAGTTAAGTAATATTAAAAAAAATATAAAAATTTTTTGAAAAATGATTTTTTTTATTATTAAAATAAATTTAATATTTCTTGACCGTGAATAATATAAATGGTATATTTTTAATTCAGTTAAGTAAGTATATAAATACTTAAAATTTAACAGAAATTCTTTTGAAAGTTAAAAAAATTTTTTTTTGCATAATTGATTTTAATTAAAAAAAATAACTGCTTTTAATAATGAAAATTAATTAAATGTTTCTTTGATGAATTAGCTTTTGTGTATGTAAACAAAATCAAGTTTAGAAGACGGATGTTACCTTTTTTCTCATCACTGTCAGCATTGGCGAACATAGGTAAAGTGCCAAGACTGGGTATGTCTAGAATGGGCTTTGAAATTCCTTCGTCATCTGAGCTGAGGGACGAAGTACTGCTGCTAGCACTATCGGATCTTCTTCGCCCCACGCCTTTACCCTCTATTGACATATCTGAATTTTCCGGTTCTGGCGGAGTTCCTGTCGACTGTTGCTTGCGCTTACGGTATTCCGAAATCGATAACTAAAATAAGATGAAACATTCAGTATCTTATCTTTATAGGCAATTTTCGATGAATTCCAAATTTTTCGCATTATTAGAAATTTTTATATATATAATTTTACATAAAATTTATTTCAAAATTGTAATTCAGTTATAGATTATAAATAAAAGCTACTTATAAAATTTTATTTAAAGTGAAATGTAAAATATTACTTAATGCTTATTCAAAAGTTTTATAAAGTAATTCTTCTATCTAACTTTTGTATAAACATTATATTATTTAATCTAGATTTTTATCATTTGCTATCTGTGTTCACACATATCCACATGCACGCACCTAGAGGTATAAGAGGTATATTTTTATGATATTCGAGTTGGTTATGTTGCATGTTGTCCTAAAACTTATTAAATATTATTTGTCAACATGTTTACGATGTAACATTCGTAAGATATTTTATAAAACTTTTGTGAATAGATAATTGAAATTTGATTACGTGTATCATAGTTAACATATTCTTAATAATTAAAAATCTTCCAAAATTATTTGATTCATATTTAGTTTAATATTTATTCTCACTGAATTATGCATAAATGGTGAATATTACCTTTCGTTTAACAGGAGGAGGACCATCTGTTTTGGATGGCGATGGGTTAGGCATTTTATTTGGCACAACTGTTCTAGGATCCTTTAATCTCTTATGCTCGAAAGGTAAAGATTCTTCTTTTTTTATTATGGAAGTTGCTTCTTTATGAACTTGTTGATTACCTACAGGCGGTGGTACTATACATATTTCTGGAGTTTTTTCGTTTAAAGTTTCTTCGAGTAAATAAATTTCTGACTTAATGGGGATTCTATTTTCTATCTCATTTGTGTTGGAAGTTTCAACTATTGACTCATTCTCAGACTCTATTTTAGCTTCTAATAATTCTCGTAACGCAGTCGATAACATTTTTTTTTCTTCACCGTTTTGAGCATCTTCTTTTTCCAAGTCTAAAGATGATTCAATAATGGAGGCTTCGATTTTTAAGCTAGATTTTGAAGTTGAATTGGAGTCTACTTTTTTACGAATTCTTTCGCTTAATGGTGGAATCGAAGGAAAAAACTTTGCCGGTTCTTCGGATATCTCTTCAGAAGGTAATTCCATTGAATCCAATTCCATCATAGATTCTTCAGGAGTAATTATAGAAAAGGATTTATAACTTTGTTTTGTTAATTCGTCATCATCGCGATATCGATCAATTTCTTTTGCAATATTTTCTGAACATTCTAATTCTCTTTCAATTGAATCCAAAGATTCTTTATCTGCTAAATTTGTTTGTTCAATTATAATTTTAGTTTTCTCTCCCATTAATTTTTGTTGTTTTATAGCTTCAAATTCTTCTTCAATCGATAACAAATTATTTTTGCATTCAAATTCTTTAAAAACTCTTTTTTCTACATTTGTAATAACCTCCATCTTTTCACAAGATTTTTTATAAGTTTCATTACTATCTTTGAAATGATCAATATCTCTTTCTTCTGAATCGGATTCTGAGTCTTCTTTTGAGCTCTCCATAAGTCCTTCAATTCCATCCATACTTTTATCTCTTTCTGAATTGATCTCAACTTTTTCCTTATAATCATCACCGTCGTCACCAGTTATTTTTTTCATTTGAGCCTCGACATCAAATTCATCAATGGATGTAGTGTCATCAAATCTATTTTCACACTTAATATGTATAAGATCAGTTTGATTATGGAAAGATTTTTCCGAATCATTATTAACAATTGACAGTTCTGCAATATTTCCACCAAATTCTAATCTTAATTCTGCTACTCGCTGTTTTAATTCAGCATCTGATTCCATAACTGCAATTGGAGAACTTAAATCATCAGTCTCTAAATCTTCTTCATTTTGATCTATTATTTCTACAGTGCCTCTCTGTATTATTTCTTCAATCTTTACAGATTTTTTTGCTACCTTTGGTGTTTCGCTTATAACAGCATGAGGTTCAGTTTTGATTTTGATGGAAGACTTAATTTCTGATTTATATTCAGTTTTAATATCTTTTTTTTCCAATTTAATACTATTTTTTATAGTATCTAAAGAAACTTCTTCATCGTCAGATTTTGATTCTTCTTTTATTTTCATCGGTAAAATCGATCCTTTTTCATCATTTAAAAATGCAGCAGTTAGAGCAACTGGACTATTAATTTTACATTTTCTATCCATTTCAGCAGTTATAGAAAATTTAGGCTTTATTTCATCTTTTACTTGATCAGAATCATATTCAGTTTGTGATCCAAGATCTTCATTATTTGGTGAATGTAATTGTTCAACAAAGTCATCCTGTAATTAAAAATACATACAAAAATTTCTTCTCGTGTTCATCTCTATATGATTTTGAAGATAATAAAAGTTTTTTTAAATTAATTAAAATCTGGCATCGATAAGTATAAAATACAATATATTATAATAATAATATAAAGTAATATATTTGCATAAAGCTATCATACTTGACTTAAAATTATATTGTATTGAATACATAAGTGTTTAACCAATCACTATCACCTTAATTTTTAAATTATTATTTTTATTTAATTTAATTTAATCAATATAGTAGATTTTTCATAGTCCTTAATTTACCATTAGATTTAAATACAAATGTCTTATAATAAAAATAGCTCGTTACTTTTTCAATTCTGATAATAAGTTCATGTATTACAGAATATATAACAGAATTTAAAAAAATGAATTAAAGCTTGAATAACTTTTTTTTATATTTTAATTAACTTAAACGAATTGTGTATATGACTTTAATTTGGTATAATTGTTTGGTCATTAAAAACATCAGATAATTGAAATTACATTTACATTTTTTAGAATGAGCAGTATCTTCGTTGGTAAAAGAGGATTTAATAAAAATTAAAAAACCTTGGATTGTCGTCTAAAAAAGCTGTAACATAAATGGAAGAATCAGAATAAAATTTGTAAAGATTGAGGACTAATTTTACAATTTGTGCTTAAGTGATGAAATAGAATCACTTATTTATTTATTTATTCATTGATTTATTTTTGACAAAAGTTATAAAAGTCTGTTTACATAGAGAAATATATTCAACGTATTCAACTCCGCTTATGTACAAATATATTTTAAATCCTGCTGATGAAGTAAAAAAAATCAAAGCTCATTTGAAATGTTGCAAAGAAATTGTTGTCATTTCATATTAATGATTCATATAAAAAGATTGCTCTACTAGAAAAAGTACATACCTCATTGATGGACCGCAGGTGCATAGGCATATGATCTTGCTGCAACATCGTTGGCGTGTTGGGTGGAGTATAATTATCTGAAGATAAACTCTCTCGAGCGATTCGTCTCTTTTTGGGTGGTGCGACCATTTCACTAGGTGGACTCTCCGGCCTACTACTATTAGGCGAATCACATTCCTCCGATATCGCCTGTCTTAGCCAACGTTTTTTTGCAGAACCGCGTGAAGCGGATGGCGTTGAAGGTTGTTTGTCACATTGACGCGTAGATTCACAAACTCCAGACACTGAATGCGCAGCTTGAACTAGAGTAGCTAGGCTCTTAGCTGCATAATTTTGAGATAAAAACTCCGAGGGTTGCTCGGAACTGCAAGCGAATTCGGAGGCACGCATTTCTACAGATTGTGAATGTGGCTCAGGAGATTCTTTCAACCATTCGTTCATCAAAAGTTTTTTCGTTTTGGGGAACTTAAAGCCAGGAGCCAATGGTCCAACTGCAGCCGCTACGAGCAAGCAAGCAGACGATAGAGGCGTAGATGGTGTTGAGCTTTGGGAGCTACTACTTGCACCACTGTCACAAGTTGGACTTTTTAGTGGTGTAGGCTGTTGCTGAGGTGGTGAATTTGAGCCTGGTACGTTTGAGTTAGCCAAGGCCAGTAGCAAACCTGCGGCTGTTGGAATGGCTCTCTGCGTATCAGTTTGGGTGATCGAACCGCTGTCATTATTACTGGTACTCAATTCCTTGGCTGTTTGGAGTCGTAGCGAGTATGAGCAGTTCTGATTCGAAAGTGGTGGTGATTGCATGGAGTTACTTTCATCGCCTGAAGTCAGATCAGATTCGGCAGAGTTGAGTCGCGTTCTTCGTGTGCCCTGAGATTGTGATGTACTATTAGATCTGGTCCTTCCTTTTCTCCTCTTACGCCGTGCTGTCTTATCAGTATTACTCTGCTTCTTGGTGGACGCGTGACCACTACTGTCTTCGTTGTCGCTGTGTAGACCACCAGATTCCTTGCGTTGGGCATTCCGCGCTTGCACTTCTTGTTTCCTTTGCTCAGCTTTTTCCAGCCTCTCAAACGCTTTCATGATAGCTTCCATTTTTCGCTCTTCTCGGGTCATTTTCTTCTTGTCTTTTTTTGGTTCAGGGCTTGTCTGCGTGGGTAAAGTGGAAAGGATTGTAGATGAAGCTGCCACAACCTTACTGATGGATTGGCTGTTTACCGGAATCGATTGCGTATGCTGTAGAGGAGCAAGTTGTTCCTCTTTAACAATTTGACGAACCGTTGCAGGAGTACTACTGACGTTACTATTGGCGCTGTTAACGTTGCTAATACTACTAGTACTGAGAGTGTCTTTGAGACTGACGTTAGTGTTGGTGTTAATGGTTACTGTTTTTTTAGGACTCGATTGTACCACAATCGGTGCTGTAACAACAGGTGACGTCGCTGAATTAGTTGTTACTACTATTGAAGTAGTACTTATTGAAGTCTCGTTGATGTCTTCACTGATTGTATTTCTCCTACCTCGTCTCCTTCTTTCTCGTCCACTGTTAAAGAATCATTCGTTATTTATTTGTTGTATAAATTACAATTATTAATAGGTATAAGAAAAAAGGAAACACTAAGGTTATATTGTTTTTCCTAGATGTACAGTTTCTGTATAAAATGTATCAAGTCTTATAATTTAAAAACTATATTATAAAATAATAAAATGTTTACTAATTATTTAAACTCATTTATAATTTCAATACTATAAAAAAATTCTCAGTCAAAAGAAAAAAGATCTTATTACAAGGAAAATTGAAATTAAAAATATAAAATTTTACTTAATACAGCAGTTTGGAATTTTAATACAGTAATTCAATAAAAGCTGAAGTATATGTAAAAACCAAATAACTTTTTTACAGTATAAATAAACTTTAATTTGAAGTAGAGTATCGTTCGTTTTTGTTTTTTTAATACACATATGAAGTAAGAATAAATATTTTTTACATCATAATAAAATTTTCTTATAATAAACGTGACAAATAAACACGAATATCGTAATTTATGACTAATAAAAATGTAAAAAAAACTGACTCAGCATTTTCCGCAAGAGGGCCATTGTTTCCTTTCTTATTCATGGGCGTCGCTGTCAAACTAACTATCTGACAATCTTTCAAGCTGTTACAGGCGCACATGATCGGTATCATCGAGGAATTTGAATTTGGCGACAGCATTATATCATGTTGATCATGGCGTATCGTAATCTCGGCATTTTTCTCGATAGCCAAACTCGTCACAATGTATAAGTGTAACGTTCCTTTTTCAATACAATGTTTAACTTCTGCGTTGGGTTTGCAGCTTCGTCGAACGAAACGCGCATCATTACCGTAGGTCCGCGTGTCGACACAGACTTCCGTACCATCCCGTGGCAACCGATAAAAGAAGACAAAGGGTCCCGGTCGTTGTATATGTTGTCGGCCTTGAAGATGTGACGGCCTATGTTGCGTACTCAACATATATTTGCCTCGTAATTCGACTATTGGGGTGTTTGGTGGTAGATACATTGTAGCAACCAGAAACTACAAAAGTAAAATTATTCAAGCTTACATTTTTTATATATTTTTATATTCGAAATGTTTACAGATATCATAAAAATAATATTTTATTTTATCTATAGGTGATTATAAAGATGATAGACAAGAAGAATACTTACTCTGAGATTATTACTCTGTATATTCAAGCGGCACTTTCCAATAGCTGCAGCACCAATGTTGTTTTGTCTTAGATCATTGTGTGTGCCATTGACTTTGATACTTGATATTCTTGCTCTTAACTCCGGACTGTAATGATTCGTAACAGCTTCTTCATATCTCTCGATCCACTGACGTAGTGGTGCCATATTAGATCCCCAAGCATCTTGCGTTTCCTCTTCCTTATCATCTAAACTAGTTCGTCTTTTAGCTTTTCTCTTTGGTGGCCCTCTTTGTTGTTTTGCCACCTGCGTGGTTGCCGTGCTTGCTGTCACGTTCAATTCCTTTTTGTTACGAACTGTGTTCGTTTGCCGTGGGTGCATATCTCTCCTCTGTCTTTTAGCAATATTATTGTTATTGTTATTATTGTTATTATTGAGTCGACGTACTTGAGGAGGTGGATCGGATTTTCTTCGTGGTATGGATTGCTGTTGAGCTGAACCTTTTCGATTTTTTGTAGTTGTGTTTTGACCAACATCAGTATCAGCTGAACTCGTTGACGAACTATCCGACGATGTGTCCGAATTAAGCAGTTCTTCACGTTTGCGCATCTGTAAAGCACGCGCGCGAGCACGGTCAACTCGGCGCGGTCGACAGATTTCACAAAGATATTCATCAGGAATGTTGGCACGGTCGATGCCCATACAGTCCACATGTTGCCACACGCTGCAGATAAAAAGAAAATAGAAGTCAGTATAACACTGATTTTCATGTAAAGATAAAAATATTTGGTAAAATTTATATTTTAGATGCTAAAAAATATACATTTTTTGTCCCATAAATAAAATTCTAATTTTTATGCACTTATATTATTATTTCCATACATAATTTACTAAGTATTTATATACATATATATATTTTCATTATTTCTAAGAATAACTGTTATTAGCTATTTTAAAGAATATATTATCATTTTCTTATTATTAATGGTATGTACTAACTACGCTATTTTTTATTGAAAATAATGTTAAGTTTATTAGAACCATTAAATAAGGTAACATTTTTTTAATTACAAGTCAAATTTAAAATTGAGTATTTTTAAGTTTTATTCCTATAATTCTTTATATGAATCTAGTTTGTAACCTAATAAAAAAATTACATTTGAAACTAAATTTTTTAAATAAATTAACTTTAATTTAATTCTAATATTGATGAATTGAGAAGTATAATTTATATTGAAAATATCTCGAATGATTCGTCAAAAATTCATTTAATATATTTAATACAATACTTACAGACATCGATCACAACAGATCATATAACCGTCGTCATGCTCGAAATCACTAAAATAATAAAATTCAAATATGAATTACGTAAAAATAATAACATTACGTTTAATTTTTTTTTTACATTTTTCAAAACGCTAAAGTTTCGAATTTCTTACCAAATGCAGCGAGTAATGCTATCTTCGTCATCCCCTTCACCTTCAGGCGCAGTTTCGGTTTCTTCGCCCTCGGGTTCAACCTCTCGGCCGACTTCACTACTTATGGCACTTGCTGCATCATCGTCTGCCGTTGTATTGCTGACAACTATAACGTATCAATTAATGTATAATTTTAAATTAAAAATATTAAATAGTGATTTGGACGAGTATTTTTTTTATATTGTATTTTTTGTAGTATTTCTTTTACCTTGATTGAAAATATAAGAGTGTTGAGTAGTTATGCATGAATTTCCAGCTCCATTGACTGGCTGCTGTTTTGAATGCGGAGGAGGTGATTGTGGCGGTGGTGTCCGAGGAGGTGGAGCACCATAGTTGTGATCTTGGAGAACAAACTGGAGACACTACAATCACACAAGGATGTTTTTCAAACCACACATGCAGGCTCACTTACACAGAGCGCGAGAAACAAACACCAATATTCGTGCAGAAAAAATAAAAAGAAGAATATATTTAAGCGTGCTAGAAGACAATTTACCTCATATGGAAGTGGCATTCTTCGTTGAGGTGATTGAGGAAATTGAGATGGAATTAATACAGCTGTGATTCCATCTTCTCCCTGTTTTAGCTCACTTGTGTTTTCAACTCTGTCAAGTATTTTTTATATTATAAATATGTAAATTGGAAAATATAAATCGAATTAAAAAATAGTTGAATAGTTTATAATTACTAATTTTAATTCAAAGAATTTTTATTTTAGAACTAAGATAAAATTAGAGTAACTCACTTAATTTCGGTTTCCCTACGAGATTCTGTAAGACCAATGGGTAGAAGTGTCTTGATCTGTCCCGATTGGGATTTTACGGTTTGGGTATAGTGTGCGGGTGTTGATGTAGTCATCACAATTTGTTTATGTTGTAAAACTTGTTGCTGAAACTTGCTCGACTGGGAAGAAATTTTGTGAACTATTCCAGCACTATGAGTACCACTAACACCTGTAGTAGCAATACCACTGGACTGCTGAGGCAGTAAAGTTCTAACATTACTCTTTTGTTGCACGGTGTTATTTAGCGGCATATTTAGTGTCATCACCTGTGCACCAGCAGCAGCTTTCATCGAGTTCATGTTCGTATTTAACGATGTCTTAATTCCCAAATTTTTTTGCATGTGGTTTCTCTGCGCTGGCTTCTGAGGAGTTAAAGTCTTTATGCAGCCTGGTTGCTTCTGTGTATTTTGCGGACCAACGATGTTATGCTGGATCATCATCATACCCTGAACATTTTGGTGACCTCGCTGTACAGGCTGTTGAATGACTGCCTGTTGCTGATTCGTTGACTTTATCATCTTCGACGTGTTGCTTTTTATATTTCCAGTTTGCAAATTCTGTGTCTGACTCTTATTTGGTGGTCCTACCTTCAACAACATGTGCTGTTGATGCGTTCTTGTACCAGGATTCTGAGTTCTTTGTACCTGTTGTTGAATATTCGGAACATTTACTTGCTGCTGCTTAGCTGCAAGGATAAGGTTAGAATTGCCCGAGAACTTAGACATGCTTGGAATGTTGGGAAGACTGCTGCTTTTAAGAACATTTGTGTTAGTTATGGTTTGCTTTGTTTGCTTTGAAAGCTTCGTCTGTATTTGCTTGAAGGTTTGTTGCAACTGACCCGGAACTATGGCGCTTGGAGTTTGTTGAATCTTATTATTGAGCTTTGCTTGCTGACTGATCACCTTCTGGCCGGTAAAAGTCTTGCCTGTTGTCAGCTGCTTAACCCCGGCTATCTGCGTTTTGTTCATTGTGTGTATTCTCGGCATCGGTGTGGTCAATCTTTTTGTAAGCTGTTGGTGCTTGTTAGGTCGAGGTTGTAACTCAGCCTCTCGACTGGCCGCTTCGGCCAACACCTGCATCTTAGCCTGATTTTGAACGTAGCCTGTTGGTAGTGGAAAGATGTTGGCGATATTCTGCACGGGCAACAGTTTTTGCAACTCTCGGGATGTCGGTGTGGTGCGATGTAATTGATGTCCGCAGGCCAAAGGCGCCGGCGAGAGTTGGGCTAGGCCTTGATGAGGGGCTGTAGATTTGACTATGCCACTCTGAGTTGGCGCAAGAGGCCTCAGAGTAGCTAACTCCTGGGAAAGCGATAAACTTGAGGTCTCGCCGTCGGGCTCGTGCTGATGTTGCAGCAGAAGCTCCAAATTAGTAGCTTGTTCGATACTATGATGGGTACTGGGGCTGGGTAGACGGCGTCTTTCGCCGAGGACTTCAGACGGTTCATGTTCGGGTGCCGGAGAAGACCGCTCTGGTGCGTTACCCCTCGACCCAGATCCGGTTCCGACCCCGGATAGCTTAATGACTGACGAGGTCGACGTCTTGGAGGTCGTGCGCGCTCACCGCGCTGGTTCACGAAACAAGCTCGCTGGGCTGAACGTCTGCAATCTCCAATAGAGGTAGAATAGAGGTGACTTCTACCACGACACCGTGATTGGACTTTTGGAGGCTCTCGATCAACTCGACTATTTGAGGCTCCTGTATCCTCGGCTACTAGAATAAACAAAAAAACGTTCGAGTGTTTAATAATTTAGTTATCAAGTAAGGATCCATGTGAAGGCATTCACCTCTTTGTTCGTCTTTTATCGGTTGCGTCATGACGAACATTGCACTGACCAGTTATAAGAGGATGTCGGGGGTGATAGTATTTCTTATTCCTACTAAAAGTCTCTCCTATTAAAGATAATCGCAAATTTGAAAACTTATTTGATACTTTGAAGCGTACGTTTCTCTACGATTTCTTCTCTTCCTCTTCTTAAATTCAAGAAATGCTCTATTGTCGTACAAAAAGGTAATTTTTTGACGTCGCCGTATTCAACTCTGAAGTATAAATTAAATAATTAAATTTGTAATAGTTATTTTAATTTAGTTGTCTGAAATCTAAAGATAAATTTTCTAGTATTTGTATACAATTTTAATCAAAGCTTTAAGGTTTAAAAAATTCGGAAAATATTTAAAAAAGAAGTTTTAGCTAGTTAAAAAATAATTACTATAATTTATCTAAAATTTTCAGAAATGTTATATACATTTAAATTAAATGTTTTATTTTTAATTTTAGTTCATTAATCTGTAATATCGAAATTATTATTTTTATATATTTTATACGTATTTATTAGTACCTAAAACGTCGTAGATACTTAAAAAAATTGAAAAATGAATACGTATTTATAAGGAAAGCATTATATTGCAAAGAATTTGCTTTTAAAAATGAATGATTTTAATAATTCTAAATAACTAGATTAATTTTTAATTTATCATTGATATGTAAATAATACATTTCTAACTTTGTTTTTTTTTTAATTTTCATGATGTTTAGACAATGATTTTATTTAATTCATCACGACTTAATGACTAATTTTTTAATTCCATCCGATTTCAATACATTCATAATATTTATAAATCAGAAGTTGTTTTGATAACATTTAAACCTAATCATTTTCTTAAATAAGGGTATTTGATACATTAACGGTTAATTATTTATCGCAAACATGTAGCTAAGAGAGTCATTTCCATTTCTATGTTTTAGCGTTTAAATTTGATATTTATAAGCTAATAAAAGTATTGAAATTTGTATTAATGTCACATTACACGAAAATACCTCTTGTTTTGTGATATTAAAAAAGTCAAACAGTTTTTCGCAAGTATGCCTGCAAATAATAATTAAGATTCGCGTTTTTGCAATTCCAATAAGAAAGCATGTGTTTTATATAGAGTTATAAAGATTTAAATAAAAATCACAAGTGCTCGAGATATTGTTTTAATTTTGGTAATGATAAATAAAATTTTACATATGGAAAACGTGCAGTAAATAATCCGAAGGGAGCGCTTACGGCGACAAATTTTCTTGTAGCATTCTTTTAGATTGCATACCCGTTCGATCAAGGTGTCCTTCGGCCATAAGCAGCTTCCCGAGGTCCTTGCACCTTTTGCCTTCTTACAGTTGTGCTTCGTGCTTCTATACAGGAGCGCACGTCATTATTTCTTTCTTTTTCGAACATAGCAGCAAAGAAAAACGAGTTAAACTTTTTTACGCTCTAGCTTCGGAGCAAATAAATCTGCTTCAATTTTCATCGCGCAATGTTTTTAATATGTTGTTATTTATCTGCGACTGCTGGTATCCCAGATTTGCAATATACTAATTCTAAAATTCCAAATAATCCTAAATTATATTGCGCTATTATCGAATGGTCAAAATATGCTCTCATTTATTTTATTTTTAATTAATTGTGAAGGTAAGATAAATGAAAAATACTGTGTTGGTATTTTATACTTTGCTCCTTATATAAATATACTACAAACTTATTTTTCTTGTCAAAAACTAGTTCAATGTTGATCGACAATACGTGTATCATATATATTATGCACTTGTTAAATATTCGTTTGGAACGGATGTCTGATACAAGCGAAAGTGATTTATTTTATACTGTGGTTAATGTACGCATTATTATTAGCAGTATCAAATAAGGAAAGTAACCCTAGTTCATATATATGCTGCAATCTTTTATCTTCGGTGCAGATTGCATGCCGGTAACTTTTTTCTTTAGCGTATAGTTCATAGTTTTCACGCTAGGTCTTTTATTTTATACCAAATTTCTGCAACCTTGAAGATAAATATAGCTATTATAGTATAAAATTCCACCAATTGTAGACGTTCCATAATGTTTGTACTATGATTATTTGCTTTTTTAATTTTCATGGTGTCAAAAGAAATAGATTTTCTTATTCATCAATAGCTGTTCTCGTTTAAACAGAAATGTATTAATGTTTATCTAAGCTGTGAAAGATTATTTCTTTTACTTGTTTCTTACACACCCTTTTTAATTAAAAGTAGCATATTCTGAAACAACGATGGGTTTGGATTATTTAAAAAAATGGTGCAGCTATCATATATAAAAAGTCCGTTAGATTAAACATCATATATAACAACGTAAGACGGATAACAGATGTAGACATATGTAGGGGAAAATTACTGATCATTCGAAAAAAATCATTAAAATGACTTTATTATTTATTCCCGTCCATTATCTTTATGTACTGAAGTAGGTCACTTACTTACACGTGCTAAGTCAATTGGAAGCAAAGTTTATTCTCGAAATTTATTATTTAATTTATAATTTAATTATGCAAAGGATTTAAAACTTATGAAAATAGCAATAGTTGAAAAAAAATTTATTTTTAAAACGAATTAGTAAGATTTGAATAAAAGTAAATCGAGAAAAAAGAGAAAGATATAGAGCCCTAGCTATTTCTATATATCACGTCGAGTTAATGTTTCGAGGTGCGCTGTGTAAATGGCAGGTTGATTTCGCAGAAAAAAATTTGAAAGCATCAATTCTCATTGCATTATGTTCGCGATGGGCACGGAAACTACTTTTAAAGTGATATTACTTGTAGTTATTAAATGATTACAATCTTTGTGCAAGGACTCTTCCACATATTTTTACGCAATATATTTTCGCCTAGACTATAACTTGCTTGTAAATTGAAATTTAACATTTTAATAATATTGTTTACCAGATATCGTAATGTGATTGGTAGAACGACAAACAAACGACAACCAAGACCTTTTACATCTTGCCATTTTCTGCTCGAATTAAATACACTTTTAAAGCTTTTTAGCCATTGTAAACATTAATTTGTTTTTTTTTTAGGCTTTCGGCAATCGAACCACATAATTTAATACGTTAACTAATACGTTTCTTAATGATTTTATCTTGTTGTCTGAAGAAATAAAATTAAATAATGAATAATCGTTACTTACGATGTTATATTCAAAGCTTTCTATTGGTTGATAGATAAATTTAAATTAATGAAAGTATATCTTTTATAAACGAGAGTAAAAGCTTGATCTTTACTTTATCTATGTAAAATACTAAATTTTTTTGCGTGTATTTAAAAATTTCTGCTTCCAGAAATAATGACAAGTACTTAGTATTAAGAAAATATAAAAGTTATTGAAAATCTATTTAAAGCATGTTAGATTATTTCGTGTACAGTACTGTTTTCCTTTACTTCGAAAATGTAAAAAAAATTAATTAAAGTAAAATTAAATATTTGGAATACACAATTATATAACCAACAATTTATTTTATTATTATTTAAATTATAAACAGTTGCACTTAAAAACTGAAATCATACATACTAAAGTAATTTTACTGTTTACTCTTAAATTTTTTGACACTTAATTAATCGAGTTGATTAGAAGTAACATTTTAAACATCATTTTTATAATCTTCCATAATCGTAGTTTTTTAAATTACAGAAAAAATACGCGTGTGGGCACACGCACACACACATCCATCTTTTTTTTTAGTTAGTGTTCGACTAATTAAGTTAATTGACAATAATTTACTGAATATTCTTGAAAGCAGTTTATAAAAAAAAATTCGAAGTTTTCAAAATATCGAAAAAAATATCGAGGGTTAGTTATGATTTATATATTCCGAGTAAATTTCATTTGCGACATGTAGAAATGACCAATACTATTAAGTTTATTTTATATATAAAAAAATAAATATATTCAGTTCTCTAAAAAATTTTTTATAAAGAATTGATTATTCATTGTATCGAGAGACTACATTGATATAGAATTGTACTAATATTAGCAGAACCATTTGATTTATGCAGTTCTTGAATGAATACTTTTTGAAAGTAAATGATAAGCTTAATTTAATTAAATTTTTTATTTATATTAAAATGTTCAATAATTCATTATTTAATAATTTAATATTTAATATATAATATAATTTAATATATTTAATAATAATTCAATATTTCGTTTTCTAAGAAATATTAATAATTTATTAGATTCCATTGTTATAAAAAATCCACGTAGTATTCAGATCAAAATAATAGCCAGTGAAAATTGCGATTTGTAGTAATTTGAGTTTAAATTTTCAACTTCTATGCACCAATAATAGTAATTAAAAATAATATGCACATAGAAATAAATAAACAATCGTATGGTTATTAAAGAAAAAGCTTCTCTTATTCTTTGGTTGCCGTGAATTCCAAACGAAGAAAATGAAAGGAAGATGGAAGATACGACTGATGAAAGCTGATGTTAAAACAACATTTGCATTGCTAAAACTTGGAAGATATTTAATGCTAACAATTATCACTTTGCGAATATATTACGATCGTGAATGCGTTATTGTTGGTTTTACGATAGATCTTAGTCCGAGAATGTTGTACATCATAGAGTTAATATTCATTACTTTGGTGACATTACCATTTACCGAGAGTCAACCTACTACGCGTACCGCGACAGTTTGCATTGATTTGATTCACATGACAACCAAAATCGAATTATTGTATAAAGAAAATAATGAAAAAGGATATTCCAGGCTCTACCAAGAATCGAGTGATTATTTTTCCTGTATCATTACACTGGGAAAAAGTCTTTTTCAAGTACAGTGCATTATTTTTTATTATTCTATTCTTTTTTTATATCTTTGAGTTAAATTACATACTAAATTAATGTGAGAATATATTGGAATTAATTTGTTTTTGTCAATTATATCTTCTCGTCTAGTAAAAGTGAATTAAATATACCTGTTTATATATTAATGAGCTCACATAAGATAAAAAAACTACAGAAGTCAATGTCATTTAGAAATACATGAACATGCATTGATTTAGCATTTACTAAAAATACTATCTATGAAGGATTGTAAAAAATACTATTTTATATTTATCAAATGAGTTCTATCTATTAGCTAACTTATGGTAAAAATAACTAACTCAAGATAACTTAAATAAGAATACACAAAGTATTTATTATTAAATGTTAAAGCATATACATTGAAAGAGAATACTTTAAAAAATGTGAATCTTTTGTGCATTCATATTAGAAAATATTTTACAAATATAAAATAATTATCTCTTTGTTTTTTGTTTCAAATAAATGTTCTTTTAATCGCTTATAGTTTTTTGAGGAAATTTAAATTAAAGCTAAAAGAAACTTTTATATATCGAAAATCGAAAAAATAAACAAGTACCGAAGTCTTGAAAAATTCATGGAATTGATAGGAGATGGAAAAAAAGTAACAGCATCAGCAGTAGAAACAGCACCAGCGGAGTGCCAGAGAGCGCAGTGCTCAGGCGTGAGAAATATGTTTTCTACTTTGCAGTTTCCAGATAACCGGTGTCCTTGCTACCCTTCCTTCCTTCGATGGACCCTAGGTTGTGTAGAATGTGAGAGGGTTACGACTGGCCGATATCGCACACGCTTTTTTACGCTTCTTATCACTTCTTATTACATTCCTATATATTATATATTCTTATTCATATTCTTATTTATAAGTTTAGTCTCTAATATAATATTATCCATTAATATATTCTAATGGATTTTATTCGCTAGAATTTTTATCTCAGAGTTTCATCATCTTCCTTAATGATCTTTTATGCGCTACAGAAGGTCAACAAATAGTTTGCACTAAAAATTAGTGGTGCTTTTTGAATCAGTGAACTATTAATATAATTAATTATTTAATTATAACAAAGAATTAGAACAGTTGCAATAATATTGTTCAATAATAACCTTATTACTTTAAATTTTTATCGATTTATTGTTATATAGAACATAAATAAATTTGTTTGAGGGATATAGATAGCCACTTCATATTTGTAAGTGTAAAAAAGAAAAATTGTTATAAGAAAAAATCACGGTCGGTAATAGTAACAGATTAAGGATCAGCAGCTGTTACTTTCTTTTCGTTGTAAGGATTCTTTTTTGCTTTATCTACGCTGTAAATGTTATAAAGGTGGATAATATTCCGAAACGTTTTTTCTTCTCTGTTACCATAATTCCTGCAGATTCCTTTTCATTTTATCAGAATAATTTTCATTCTTACATTATATAAACATTCGTTGAATATTATTGTTATTTACAGTACATCCGAAATGATGCACTAATAGAATCTGTTAAAGTATGGAATGATTATTCAAGAATAAAAAATTGGCAAAGATCTTGAAAGAGTGCAAAACAAAATACATAAAATGGATATTAAATGTAGAAGAAAAAAACATGCCGAATCACATTTAGATTTAGAAATAAAGTCAACCAAGAGAGCAATCAAGTATCAAAACAAAATAATAAACAGTGAAGATATGGGAATCTTTAAATAATGCATAAATATACGGATAGAAGAACGAAAAGTATTCGACAGTAATAAAATAATGAGATGACAGTAATAGAATTTGGCACAATATTGGAGGATAAAATTACTTCTGGAGAAAAAAATTGGGAGGGAAAAAATAATATATGTAGAAATAGAAGCATTAAAAATAGAACAGCAACCCAATCTGGATAAATAAATTGAAAAATTTAAGATATGCAGAAGAAGTTAAACACATCATAGTAGAAGTGTATAAGAAAAAAAAGACAAACTAGAAAAATTAGAATAAAGGTATTGACGAGATTTAGAATTGAGAATGAAGCGAAAAACAAGAAATACTAGTTAATAGAAGAGAATATAGAAGAGAAAAAAAGAAACAAGTGCATCGTTACGGTGCGCAATACATTATAGTGGCAGAATATTACAAAAGATGATAAGTAAGAAATATATATTACAAGAGAGGGGTAGAAGAAAGCATTCAAAACGAAAAAGGGACAATAATAACAGGAGTAAAGAAGAACGAAGAACAGGAAATAATAAATTACATGTATGCATATAAGAATAAATATATAATATTATATCAAGTAAACTGAATATGAGAAAAATATAATTAATAATTTATAAAGGCTCGTAAATAAATAATAATGACGACAAGAAAAAACTTGTTAACTATACTAAAATTAATTTATTTTCAATAATTAGTTGTAAATTTATTCTTAATTGTTATGAATAAATGGCGTAATTCTTTCGAAATATGAATTGAAACTGCCAGTTGTAACAAAAAAACTAATAGGAATACTTCTTTGACATAACAGCGAAGAATTTATATTTTTATAAACGTTGAAAACTACGATGTTTACTAAAATATTCACATGATCAGTGAACATTAATTTCATGTTATCAATAGCATACAATTTATTTTATGAGAAAAAATATGTAATCAACGGCTGTTTCGCTTTATCTAAATTTTTGTCGTAATTTTTTAAGGTTTTTATAATTAATAAAAATAAGAAATAAGCAAATACCAATATAAATATGCTAAATTAAGGAATAAAAAAGAATAAATAATAAAAATAAGTAAAAATTATTGTAGTGAGAAATTAAATTTTTACGTAATTGTTTAGTTCTACATTTAAAATGTTTGTTTCATTGTTAAAGTTTAAAAAAAATATAGCTACTATTAGCATAAAAGTTAAAACATTTAATACTTGGTTTTCTTTATCGTTTCATATACTTGTAATTTTGACATGTATTTATTTAATTTTTTTTTATGAATAACTGTTTTATGTATAAAAGTGTAAAAGTTAATTGCATTAACTTTTATACAATAATATATGTTAAATGTAAGTTAAAACGTAATAAAAAATTTATTCAAACGTAAAAAATGTAGAAAATGTTCGTAAAATTTTTTCGTAATAGATAAATAAAAGAAACATACAGAAATCAAAAAAACTTATCTTCCTTAAAAAAGAAAATATTTTTTAACATCATGCAAAATATAGAATAATAAAAATTCATATATTTAAATTATTTAATTATTACATGTTTTATATAATAATTTATATTATTTAATCTATATATAGAACAATTTTTTATTAGAATTTTATATGAGAAAAAGAAGGTTAAAGAAGTTTTCAAGAGAGTGAGAAAAAGAATGAGAAATATTAAAGAATGTAACTTTTAAGTAAATGCAAGATGGTAAATAGAATAGTCAAAGTAATTTTAAAGTCAGAGAGCGTAAGAGAGAAAGAATGATAACGCAGTAAGATGGGGAACTGTATGAAGTTGTGCCAGAGGATGGTAGAAAAACATAAAAACTAGTAAGTAAAATGCAAATGTAAATGTTTGTTTCGTAAAATATATATAACATAAATGAAAAAGAAATTGATATAGGAAAAAAGTATAGCGATAAAGAAAGGCAATAATTTTCATTTATATAAATACCAATGTATCATTAATTATAAAAAACACGTGGGCTTTAATTGATCTAAAAACATAATTTATAATATATCATATTAGTGGCTAAAAATTTCAATTAATTATTTAAAAACTATAAAAGACTAAGCATTTTTATGAAAATTAATTTTTTTTAAGCATTAGGATATTTAATAAAGATTAAATATAAATTTTTGTTAACAATCTATAAAGCAATTTTTTATATTATATTCAGTATACGAATTTTTTAAAATAAATGTAGTATTTAAAAAAGTAGGAAATAGCTAGGAAATATGTAAACTATGTCACATGCCGAATGTAAACCAGTGAAACATAAAAAAGTTATTCATAAGAATTAGAGAAAGAAATAAAGGCAATGATGTAAATTATGCGAAAAATACAGAATCTGAGATAAGGAAAGATGAAAAGATATAAAGACCAATAAGAAGCCATGAACAAATTAAAAAATGAATAAGTGACAAAATTAAGAGGCGTAGAAATTTTTTCTATTAATATTTTAATATGTATAAAATGTATAACATAATAGAATACAATTGGTTGAATATTATAATTACATTTAAATAAAATTATTATTAAATTAAATTAATAACCACAAAATATGATGATTATAATTTGAATTATCTTATATGATATTTATGTATAAAATACTATTTACATAAAGATATCTTGATTATAGTGTAAAGCAGCTGAGAAATAAAAAAATATAGTTTATAGAATATGTAATCGAGAACAAGAAAGACATAACTTATTGCAGACCATAGTAACACAGTTTAAAAGAAATTAACGAAAACAAGTCATTGAAATCAGTGACCGTGAAAGAGAAAAAAATTGGTACGGAAGAAAATAAAAGAGAGAGAAAGGAGTAGTGTTGCTACATTGGGGACCATACGACGAAGTGTCTCAAACAAGAAAAAAAGAAAAAAATGAGAAAATATCGAGTCGACGTATTCTATTGTAGAATATCAGTAAAGAACGATCGCAAAGGAACATCATTAGTTAGAAGTTTTAGCCAAAAGTTAGAAAATCAAGGATAATCGAATCCTACATATCGTTAATTGATGTTAGTTTATTAGATAAATGACTAATATTAATAACTAATCGATAAACTATAAATAAGTTACTTGAACTTATTTATAGTTAAAACCAACAATTTTTTGGATCTTCTAAAATGATTGGGACATATAGCGTTTGTTAAAAATTTACAACGCAATTTTGTTTATACCATTTGGTGTGCTAATTGTTCTTTTAAGCTATTATTTATGCTATTATTTACGCTTTTATATTTTCAAATTCATCTGGTTATATTTTCCACTCTAAAATTTCTATAAATTTGCGTTCATATTTTTGTTTATTTAATTTATAATATTCTGAAAAAGTTGCAAATATAATTCCTAAGGTTGTTATTAACAATTGATTATGCCGGATACTTATATAATAAATAGCTCGTTAACATAGCATTTCAATTTTAAAAATAAAATGTTTTAATAAGCTCTAACAATTTTTTAATATAAATTTTTTTTATAAGTGCAAGTTTTTTAATTATGTAAATAATATTAAAGATGCGTATGCTTATCAATGCAAGTGATATATGTAATTTAGATAACAGCAGTGACAAATTGAATTATTAATGTATATTAAATAAACAATTTAAAATTCTTCGAGCAAAGAAATCTATTACATAAAATAACAATAAAGAAATATCTCTTTCATTACTATTTAATGAATATTAAGTAATTATTATTTTATTGACTATATATCAAAATTAACATTAGTACATTTCTTAACTTAAATCAATATAATTCTGATTTATAAATGTTGTATAATTTTGGTTCAATGAATTTATTTAAAATAGAAAATATTCTGCTTTTATTATCGTAACATTTGATATTAAATTGACTTTGAATAAAAAAGAACTTTACTGAATAAACAGTTAAATTTATTTATTGAACTTACACTATATTTAGAAATAGTATATAACATATTTATATCATATGTTCGTATTATATGTTATATGAGAATTTTTATCATTAATATGAAGATTAATAAATATAGTAAACGAATTATTTAAAAGATTGCTAACTAATGAATATAATACCTTGAAATTATATTCATAGAAATTTTATTTTGCTTTTTTAGTATATGTTACTCGTTAACTTTAGTTAAGTAGGTGCATTACAGTTAGAATGCCAGCTAAAAGTCGATATATACGAGATCGCACCAATGCTTGGAGGCTTCGAAGGAAAGTTGTCTTTAAAATGAGAGCATGGGAAGAGCAACAGTAAGAGTGAAATAGATAGATAGAGAGAGAGAGAGAGAGAGAGAGAAAGTGAGACTATATACAAGAGCTATCTGGCTGGAAAGAGTGCGCAGAGAAGAGCGGATAGACTTGTCGAGTGTGCACAAGAGTCATTAAGTCCAAGGTTAGAATGTACCTAGGACGCGCGACATAAAAATCCAGCTACTCAATTCTCGACAATGCTTTTACTACTAATACTATTGCAACGTCGTTGCATTTTCTATTTATTCAAGTCTACTTTCCCCACAAGAAATTTCTCTGATATGACTTTCATGAACATAACTGGCAGTTATTCTGTAAACTTGACTTTGTAATAATAGTAAAGAAAATGATACCGATGATATATTGTGTACTTAAAAACCGTCGAGTTAGTGGCATAAATGACGAAATTAAGGATTTCGATCAAATAGTGACAAAGAAAACTATTTTTGAAGAAACGATGATAGTCTTAAGAATATATCGATTGAAATTGAAAAGGTATAATTTGAGAATATATTGAATTTCACGGGGGAGTACATCTGAATTGTCTGGTTTTTTGCACTCTCTACGAGCGTATTTAGTTTTTGTCGATTAACGTGCTTTTATATATATATATATATATATATATATATATATATATGTACGATTATACATAGCGCATACTAATGATCAATGAATAAATTATCGCAATATTTTAAATAAAAAATTACTACGTAGTGGAACAAACAAAAAAGAATAAAACTTTTAAAAAAGAGAACACAAGTATGAAGATCTATATATATATATAAATAATATCTGTAAAAATATGAGTATATATATATATATTATATATATATGAAGTTCGATTTGAGCCAAGCCTGTCTGATCCCATGAGTACATTCAGTTTGACTTCAAATGCAGAATATTAAACGGTGTAGGGCCTCGACTTTTAATACTTATGACTTAATGCGCATGTGCTCGAGAGCGAATTGTGAAATACATCATGTTGACATGGCATCGTTTTGTGCGGTGAAAATTGATCGACTCGTACTCTGTTGGTTAGATAAGCCACGACACCAAATACCAAATCACTTTTTCCCCGTCCGAATACAGTGAATAATCATGATCTAAGTGCTCACTACTTTGGTTTAATATGAATAATATGGATATATTTCCAAAAAGGAACGTATCATCCGGAGGATATTTCTGTTCATTATTTCGTTTTTTGCTCTTCTATTTCAAAAAACTATTTAGTTTCGAGATTGCATCTCTTACGAAACTGCTTTATTAAATTTATATCACATCATTTGATACATATTCAAATTATAAGGTATTACTATTTTTAGTTCAACCGTTAGTTATTTATCTAAAATTTACTCATTGACGTATTAATCGTTATTAAAATGAAAGATAATTTTATATTTACTTACAGAAAAAAATACACATACCCTTAAAATAACTTTAATAATTACTAAATTCCACCTTAATATCAGTTAAATGTTGAACAAAAAAAAGCTTAAAACATTCGATAATGGAAATTCTTATTATTTAACTTGTACAGAACACTGAGAAAATTTAATAAATAAACATGAATTGTAAATTTTTAGTATTAGTATTTATTATTAAAAAATATTTGAAATAATAATTTAGATTTTTAATACACTTTATTTAATTTTTATTTCATCATATTTTATCGTACAATTGAAATAGTTTTTTTTGATAAAAAAATTTAGGATATATGATATATGAATCAGTAAAAGACTTGATTCACTTATTAAAAACGCAATAATATTTTTACAATTTAAGATGTATTTATTTTATTTAAGTATATTATTTTAATTTCAAATAAATCTGAATTTTTTACATTATAACTTTTATACAATATATATACATAAATTTACATAAATAAATATGGCATATATTTACTTAAAGTATTTTAACTTAATATCCATACATAAATTATTTTAAACATATATTTAGTAAATATTGTAATAAATGACAAAAATTAATATTTTTTAACATTATATCATTAATTATTACATCACGTTATATTTATAAGAAGTTAAGCTTTACAATCAATACATATTATAAAAAACAAGATAAAAAGGATTGCATCATAACTAATGATCCACAACATCTATAATAATAAAACTTTATTCTTTTACTATTTCTTCATTAATTTTTAGTTAAATTTTAAAACTATTTAATAAAAATATTTTTGTTTGTTTTTAAATTCAACCATAAAATTTTTTTAAGAGCCTAGAACAGTCTTTCACCTCAAAATGCTTTTCTATTATTCTGTAAAAAATATGAGTTACTATTTTTGAAAACGTGATCTTTAGTTTGTGTAAATTTTTGTTCCTATATTTCTATTTATTTTCCTTTTATAATTAAGATCTTTTATAATGAAATTTAGAACAAGGCTCATAATTAATTAATAACGTTAAGCATTATTAATAACATAGGCTAGAATTTCCAATGTCTATACATTAAAAGACAATATTAAATTGCTTAATTTAATTTTTGGGCAGGTTTTCTTATTAGGTCCATTAAAATGCTACCAAATTGCCACAATACGTTTATAATAAATAATAATATTAATTATTTTAAATATATCTTCAGAAAACTATACATATTTATAATTAATTTTATTTAATTAAATAAAATTTTTAATTAAACGTTATTAAATTTATTAAAAAAAAAAATTATTATTTATTATTATATATCTATTTAAATGTTTTAGTTTAATAAAATCTCGACCACCTATGATAAGAAAGTAAAGAAAATGAAAAGTTAGTAAATTTAAGTTTCAATCTATATAATAAAGATATAGTACATATATTTTTTCATAAAATATCATACCGCGTCTTATGTAGAATCCACAAAGGCTTCGTTGATTTCGTGCAATACAACTTTAATTAATTAATCTCCTTTCTCTTTGTTGATAGAAACCATTTCTTATATCTATAAACTAATGCTCTGCTTACAAAATATAATATTTATAAATATTGGTAAAATATAGAAGAAATTTTTATTAATAAATTAATATCATTAATATTAATAAATATTTTTATTAATAAAAAAATACTGCCTAAAGAAATAAAGAATTTTATCCTTCAAAGTAGAATAATATTCTCGTTCGGTCAATGGTGATAATTAAATAATTGAGTATATATTTAACAGTAATAATTTGCACTTTATTATACTTAATCTATTAAGTTCATAATTTTCATAAAATTTTTTTTTTATTCTATAATTGAAAATACCAATGAACGGTAATTGTAGAAGATAAAATTATACTGACGTGCACGAAACGGGCGCTACAATTTAGTGTTCCGTAAAAAAACACTTATCAGTAACTCTTATTGATATGAATAATACATCTAATATTTTTGAACTTAATGATTCGACTTAGTTATTTTGGTAGAAATTTATAAATGATAAATTTTGTTTACCTCATTAATAAAGGGCATCTTCTAAATTAATAGAACATTATTTTCAGAGATGGACCAGAATTACGAGTTTGCTGCTTTTGATACGTGGCTAGGTTATTGTGTTTACTAAGCTGATTCCTTTCTTAAACGAGGATGATAAACGCTAAAAGGTAATTATCTGATTGAGAGATTGATAAATAGTACTTAAATTTTAGAGCAACATAATGCATTAAATGCAGCATTGGCTCGTTCAACCAACGATGTCCTTACTCGAGGACGTTGTATTTGATTGTCAAATCTTGACATCCCACTGACTATCTTCTTTACTCAAACGTTTTAAGATTAAGCTGATTTTTTGTTTCGTCTTAAAATTCCAATCAACAGCAGCTAGAGAAAATTTTATTTGAAATACCACCATCTATCATACATCATTAAAAATTGCAAAGTTAATTATTGTGCGAGTGTCTATTTTGTACTACTCCTTACAAAATACAATTTTTAACTTTTCAACATTAGTTCAATTATTTAGTTCAATTGAAGTTTATACTTTTTACTTATAAATTCGTGCGTGTGTGTTTGTGTGGTGCATTCCGAAAAAGCTTAGGTGTCATAACATAGGAACAGAACAGAAATTTTATGCTGGAAATAGCGGTAAATATCAGTAACAATTGTAAAAAAGTTGTATTAGTGAAATATCCAGGAGTAGTAAAGTATAAAGTTAACCATAACAGAACAAAATAGAATAAAACTCAGATTTTAAAAAATGGTTTTAGATAATCAATTGTATATTTATTATTTTGGAATATAACAAAATTAATTATACTGACTTTTATACTTATACCTTCAAAATGAATATAAACAAAGTTATCGAAGGGATATTAAACAATAACGAAAGCAAGGTGGATTTTTTCCCTAAAAACGCAGAAAAAGGAAAATACAATTTATAAAAAAGTGGAACAAACAAATAATACAATATAAGAGTAGAAATAGATAAATGCGGTAATGAAGAGAAAAAGAAAAAATAAAAAAATTATTATCTAGAAGATGAACAATACTGTAAATTAAAAAAAAGAATGTGGAAGGTATTTGAAAAAAATTTTAGTTAAAAAGTAAAAATTTAAATAATTCGAATAATAAACAGAAGAGGATATAAGATGATAGAAATTGAAATAAGAACAGATGGAATATTGGAAAGGAGATAATATAAAATAAATATTGAAACAGAGCCAAAAATTCAATTATAAAATAGGTATAAAGCAATATAAAAAAAGCCATTCAAAAGAGAAGGAAGAAAAAGGTAAGAGGTCAAAATAGTCATATAGAAAAAAAAAATCAAGATAGAATACTGGAGTATGGCAAGCTGACACGATCGAGATGAGAGTATCTAACAGAATAAACAGAAGAAGAAATAGAAAGTTATAGGGAAAAAATTTAATGAAATAGTTAATATAGATATGCGAAATGCAATAAAAAAAAAATAAAAAAATTAATTCAACTGAGAAAGTAGAGAAGGATTTCTTCAGGAAACTAATATAAGAAAGTCAAGATAATATGTTTGGAAAAAAAAAGACAATTGTCAATAACATCATTAACATTTTTAGATGTTATATAGATAAAGAGTGAAAGGTAATTCAATGAATTAATGATATTTGGTTAGAAATTACTTTAGTAAGTAGAAGAAAAAAAAAATAATTTTTGAAAGGGACTAAGTGTGAAATAACACATAAATTTACAAATCGAACGTATAGATTAAATAAAATAACAAGGAAAATATTAGATATTCTATTATAATTATATGGAGTAGAAGATAAAGATGGAAAAATGATGAAGAAATGAAAAGATACAATGTAAGATATAAAATGGATTTTAGATAAAAAATTCTTGAACGCGTATTTACAATTTAGGCATTAAAAATGCAAAGTTACAGGGGGAAAATTAACTGACGAGGTCAGAAGCACATTTGTATAAGAGCAATATCAATTTAATGAAAAATGAAATAGAAAAGTACTGGACAAAAAGAATGAAATTTTGTCTAAGTATTAGATAGTACAGTTGCCACTACAAAGAAAAGTTTAACAGAAAAATAATACGAAAGCAGATAGATAATGAAATAAAACCAACAACAAAAATGGATTGATAATCTTGGAAAATCAAAGTATGCTGTAAAAATAAAATATATAATATTAGAAAGTTCAAAAAGAAAAAAATGTATATATAAATAGGAGAGAAAATTTATTAAATTAAATTTCATTGCAGATATTAACAAGCATCAGAATACTTAATGAAACACAATTTTTAATGAAATTTAATAAATTAAATTAGAAAGTTTAAAATAACAAATGTTTATTTAAAGAAGGAAAAGAAAAGAAGAATTGGAATATAGATATTAGCAAAATAAATATTAAAGATTTTTATCTAATACTTGCGGTCTATTTTTAACTATACTGTATGTTCAATTAATTCTTCTTGGTCTTTCTTTTTATGTTATAACCCGCATATTTTCTTGTCCTCATTATTATTTTTTCGGCTGCCTACATAGTGTATACCTGCATAATGACTTATGGAAAAAGCCTTATATTTGTTTACATGTCCGTTGTCCCCATGCATGAATTTTACACATGTCCCATTGAAAGCCTATGGCTACAAATTAATTTTTAAATAATAAATGTGAATGCGCACCGTCTACGAAAATATCAAAGTAAATAATAAAATTTGTTTTTCATAAATTCTTAATTTCTTAATATTTAATTTATAAAATGAGCGAATTTGACGAAAGAATATATATAAATAAATATACATTTAAAGAAAATTTCTAAGATTAGAAGCACTCATAATTTAACGTATTAAAAATATTAAAAAATGTTTATATAATGAATTTAATTTTAATTTTTAATAATTGTATTATAATTAATAGAATGTTATATTTAGAATACTTCAAATTCTTGATAGAAATAAAATTGATTTTTTAAATTTACATAAAATCAAATATTATGTAAAGGAATTTATATTTGAATAGATAAGAAATATAAAATATGAACAATAAAATTTAAAAAGAATTCGCATTTAGTTATATTTTATTTTAATTAAAAATTTCACTTGTTTTCACGTAAATTATTTCAAATCAACGTTAATAACTTATTATTTAAAAGATTTGTTAGCAAAAAATTTTATTATGATATATTCGAGTAAGTGTTTACAGTTTCCAAGTTTTTTTTTAAATAATAGTTATAACATGATAACGAAACAAAAAATCATAAATAATAGGCGATGTCGATTGTAAAAAAAAGTTTAGCACATTTGGGAAATTTTTTTTTCAATTCCTTTTCCTAATAAAGCATTATTATTTAATAATAGTGTTTAAAATTACAAAGAGAGATACAACACATAATATAGACAAAAGAAATTTTTTGTTTTACAATGCATCTAATACCTTGATTAATATCTGAATTTACTTCAGTAAATAGATAAATTGTAAAAGCTCAGAAATTATATAAGGTTATAGGTTGGCTAACTAATTCTTCTTTAAAACATATATTGTTTAATGCAATAAAATAATTTGTTAATATAAGTTTTAAATTAAATAATAATTTTTTTATTATAAATATTTATGTGTGAAATTATTCTTAATTTTATAAATTTAAAAAGAAATGTAATTTTGCGTTTTCATTGCTATAAACTTTATAGAAAAACCTATTAACTTTCTAGTTCTGTTTTTAGAATTTTATTGTAATTATTATACGTGACTATCAGTGAATATATAATAGTAATTAAACGAATAGTAATTATATACATTGTATACATTTAAGGGATTACAAAGCTTTAATTATTAAAAAAATTTAAATATTCGCAATCTGTTAATCTTTATAACAATGGCTTTATTTTATTTAATTCATCGAATTTTACTAAGTATTAATTTATTATTTCAAATTTCAATAAAATATTAATTAAAAAAACACTTAGTTAATGCCTGGATCTGCAAGAGCTAAATAGAAATGGTCGCAATCTGCAATGGTTTCAAATCAATTATGTGGATGGTTTGTTTATTCAATCGTTCAGTTTTTCTTCCTTTCTCTTTTTTTGATACGTTTACTTGTTAAACGTTACCCGTATAACGTATAGTCTTAAGATCCAGTTCGTGTAAACCAATGATTCGGTCAACTGCACGACACACGAAGGCTATTACGGATTTCAGTTCTCAGACATTCTGATATCGTTCTTCGTTTGACTCTGAATGGTTTGCATTTACTATCAAAATTTACCATCTGCACAATTAATGAACACAAGGGTTAAAGACATTCAATCAATTTTTAGTCGTTATCTTTCTTTTTTCTATTTTCATTTATTTCTTGTTTTTAGTGAACGATATTTTTCTACTCGCATCGGTTTTTTTCTATACAAATACCAAGAAATACTTATTCTAATTTAAATATAATAAATAAGTGTATTTTAGTTTATTTTTAGAGAAATGTTTATGGAATTAAATAATTGATATATATGGACATGTTGAAAGATGCATTTCTCAACACGAATAAAATTAATATATTTTTAATTGTCTTGACGTACATTTTCAATCAAATATAATTTTACAAAGTTTGTTTTATTTCATGGATTAAAATAATAACTTAATTCGAAATTTTTTAATTATAAATGCTCTATATTTAAAAGGCATTTAATTATTGTAAATAAAATCTAAATTAGAGAAATTAAATTTTTTATCGAAAAATATAAAAGTGTAATCTAATTTTTCTTACACATTACTATTCTTAGAAAATTATCATTACTTGTTGATCTGAGCATTCTTCCTATCAAAGAAATACTTTTTTCACTTAAAACTCAAAAATATCTTTTTTTTCAATTAACAAATTTTATATTTATCGAATTAATATATCCAGGAAGTTTTACTAAAGTATGGACAATTGTACCATTGTCATCGAATCTTCGATTAGTACAATTTGATCTAGGTTTTATTCTTGTAGATCGGTTAAACTCTAAAATATGACATATAATCTATTTTTCTTGTTACTTATTTCGTATCAACCCTTTCCATAATTTTCCATCTTATTTCGGATCACGCGTGAGACCGCCTTTCCTATAATATTAATATATTGTGACTTGTGTCAACGAAAAGAATTAGAAGAAGGATTCACTAGCTTGTAAATAATATAGAATGCATGTTTTGTTTTCGATAATAAATCCATTGATCGATATAGTAGAGTTCAAAAAACAAATTTTGCCTTGTTATCATACGATAAAAAGTATAATTAAAAAAAAACAGAAGAGACGTAAATTAATTTAAATAAATTGATAATAATTAAAATTATAATGATGAAAATTGTCTTTTATACATCTTATTTATGTATAACAATATCTTTATTCCGCTAAGTCAATGTTACTTTTTGTTAGTGTAAAATAAATATCGCTGAAAATTAAAGTATATTCCCAATATTATTATTTAATAATAGTAAATTGATTATATGATAATATTATAAAACATAAAGTGAATGTTAGAAAAAAATTATTGAAAGAAAATGGTAGAAGGAATATCTATGAAACGATTTAGAATAATCTATATCATTCTAACATATTTGTTTAAAGGGCAACATGATGTAAATCTGAAATTATTGTGTTAAATGCACGAGTGTATCTTTTTTATTCCAGTGATCAATTATATCATCAACCTTATCTATTTACTAGCTTTTCTTTTTGCTCACGAATATGTATAATGTCAAAGCGCTATAACAATAATTCATGAAAATTTATTTTACAATTGCAGACGGTATAGCTGATAATACTTTATCGTGAATTAGAAACATTCTTATTCGTAGCTACATGTTGAATGTTTTGAGTACTTTCGTTTAACGATGTCATCACCGTATGCTGCAATTATGTTATTAATTTATGCAATTCATATATTATGCAAGAGATGGAAGGGCTGATCCAATTATAAGCGATATATAAACAAGAAACAAGTGTTTAAAAAAAATAGTGAATGCATATTCAAATAATTTAGCTATATTTTTTCTAAACATTATGATAAATATTATAATTTCTTCATGTGAACAAAGAATAAAATAAGTATTTCATTAATTTACTTACTTAGTAATTAATTAATTAATTAACTTACTTATAGCAAATAAGCACGTATAAGTTGATAAATGATTATAGGTATGTATATTTCTTATTTAAGAACATATTTATTATTGATAAAAATAGAGTGCTTATAAAATTAATAAAAAGAAAACCCAAAGAAGTTGTAGGAACGTCTTAAAATTTGTTGTAAAGTGTCTAACCTAATAAAAGATTTATGACAATAAAAATTTGGAACTTAACCATATCTTCTTAACCATATCAAGAAGAAAAACCTTAAACTCGTTTCTTGTCTCACTGATAATTGATTTTGATTTTTTTTTTTTTAAACTAATGACCTAAGTTTCCCCTTTGGTCATTCTGTCCAACAATGTCCAAACAAATTATTTGTTCACAAATAGTAACAATAAAACAGTGGGATTTGTGGGAAAAGAAAGTGTTGAAAATGCATTCAAGACTCTAATTGTTTGAGTAGAGCATTCGCCTTTCTCTAGATTTGTAATTCTCGTTCTTCTCTCTTTTTGGCTTTTAACAAATCAAGTGTAGAATCATGATCTATATCAACTAATGTTCAAGCCTCCCCCCTCTGCATCAATGTATTTACCCATTCTATTTTACACCAAGTTTTCCTTTTTTTAGCTTAAAATAAATATGATTAATTTATTTATTTACTTCTCTTTTTATACTTGGATACATTTATTTATAGCAAAATCAATAAATAATAATTAAATTAGCACAATGAGTTAATTTTTATTTTTATTGAAAATAAACAGTGACAAAGGACAAATTTTATGTGAAGTTGATGAATCCAAATTTTAAATAAAAAACATACATATGCATTATTCTTAAAATGCGTGTGCTTTACGTATCGTTGACCTTTTTATCGAAAAATTAGAAAATTTGGATATCATCGTATCTGTCAAAGTATTTAATTAATGATCAAATAACCATTTTAAAATAATCGTAGGTTTCACTTACAATATTCGCATCATCAGGATTAAATAGGAAAGTGTACGTCAAATTTGATTTCCAGGTACATGCACAAGTCGGTTAATTGAGATAAGATCTTTACTGAAAGTAAGGATGGGGCCTTCACAATATAGTAAATCGGTTGCTATTTTCAAATTTTTACAGAAACGTGAAAGGTGGTTATGCAGAAATGTGTATCCGCATATGCAGTCAATACACCTTGAGGTAGGTTGCGGGAGAATTCCTTTTTCCTTTTTGATTTTTGTAAGTAGAACGTACTTAGCCTTCGTTAGCGAGATGTGCTGTTATAACTATTATATATAGCCAAATACAAACTATATAAAAGTTCATTGATCTGGATTATCTTTCGGAAAATTTGTATTTGATTTGTGAATCATCACTTTTTTCTTTGCTACTGACGATTTTTTAAATTAATATTCATTCGCAGTACATTTAATTATCTTTCAAATATTTAATTAAATTTTTCAAATCATTCATCATGTATAGTAACAATAATAAAAACAACAATAATAATAAATGATAATTGTACAGCTTATGATGCTATTACTTGACGATAAAATACAATAAGTTTTTAATTAGTTAATTCAAAGTTTATAATTTAATTTTTAATGGTTGTTTATTGTCATAGTTTGTGAAAAAGTTACTTTCAATGCTTAGCAACGTTTTAATTATCTTCATCTAGATTATTAACTTTTATATTTATAATCATACAATAATTTATTTTCATATTTGAATTCTTTTTTTTTATTGAACGCCCATTACGAATAATGAAAGTTATTGATAGACACGTGGGAATGAACAGAATAATTCTGATACCTTGTGTTCGATCAATCTATTAATTACAACTATTTAAATATAGAAGTTAACTCATTTAAAATTATTAGAAGTTACCTTATTTAAAATATTTTATATTAAATAATACATTAAATAGTATTTTTATAAAAACTCAGTTAATGATATAAACTGTAAATAGTTGATAATTATTAACGTGTGAAACTAGACTATTTTTCTGAAATAAATTAATAATAATTGTTGAAAAATTTAATAGAAATAACACGTACAAAAATGAATTTAAATTAATTTAAACTGGTATCACACCTACAATATTTTCTGTTATAAATAAACGTATTGTATATTGCAATTAGATGCTTTTAGAAATAATATTAAGACTCTTTTACGTATGTTCACGTAATAAGATACAAAATAAGAATATTGTTACATCTTAAATGTAAAATATATTTTTTAAGAAAAAATTTTATAATAAATAAATAATTTGTTTTATAAATTACCTACAATCAACAATTGAATACAAATATTAATTTTTTGACATTTATTTATTAATTGTTAAAATATTATGTAAATATTCGTTTATTTATTGTACATATCATTATGTGATCTGATTTTGTAATTTTTCGTGCATTCAAATGATGCCGCGGCGTCAAATAGAAGAATCAATGATTTTAAGAATGTCAGAAACAGTGAGTAGATAATTGAGCGATGCGTCGGAGCTCTTAACACATATCTTTAAGAATAGAAGATTAACTGTCTGGCTCTATGAAAAATAGGAACAAGTGGAGGACACGGAAAAAATAAGAGAAATATCAGAAATCAAGGTAGGCAAGAAGAAAAGGAGAAATTACGGCAAGAATATGACCCATGAAGATAGGGTGGGAATACGATAGAGTAAGTCTCAATAAGATGGCTGTCGATTGCAAATGCAGCGACATCTGGTGGTAATTTATTTTTTACAAATTGCATACTGTTCTAAAGAGACAACATAATATAATTATAAATATATACATGTTTTTTCTATAATTCCAGAGTTTATATTTTAACGTATGTGTATGCGTGTATATATATATATATATATGTTTGAGAGCGAGACAGCATAGATAGAAAAAAACTGATTAATACTGACTGAAAACAACGTCATGGTCGAAGTACCGTCTGGCATTTATAGATACTCTTACAGGAAACGTCGCTCAGATCCGTTATAGGTAATCTGAAAAAATTAACCTAGCCTTGGGATAATGGCGCTGCACTCGTTTTATCTTAGCCGAGTTTCGTTTGTTAACCACTACGTTTGACTGTCATCAACATTGTGTCGTTAATCTTTTGTATTTACAAGTTATTTAGAATAAAAAACTTTATTTTGTTTTATTCTAAAATTTATCAGTATTTGAATTTTGAATTTTATTTTTAGACAGCAAAATATTCTTATCAATTAAAAATGCATAATCAAAGAATGGTATCTCTTGGAACTGTAAAATTTTTCTTTTTCAAATATAGCAATGACATCAGAAAATATTAATTACTCTTAAAAGATAGTAATGGCTATCTTATATAGTTTTATGCAGAATATAGTTTTTTACTTATTCTATTAAATTTATTTAATATTTTAGTAAGTTTATCCTTATTATAAAATTAATACTATAAAATAATACAATTATTAAGTGTGTTGATTATAATGAATTTAAAATATTTATTAAATTATATATTGAATAATTTTTGACATTAAAAAACTAATAATAAGCTAATCTAAATTAAAATGTATTAATTTTTAGTTAAATAAAGTGATGTATTTTAAAGTTTGTATCTAAAAAATTAATATAAAGAATAAAAATATACATAATCACTATAAGTTAAGTAACACTGATTCATAAAAATCAATATTGAGTGACTCAAATCATTATTTATAATTTTTAAAATGATTATATTAAGCAATGTATTAAGTATAGAATGCAGCTTGACCCAATTGAATTAAAAAACATAAATTTTAGTTTAACGATTTCAAAATATAATAATTCGTTCGATAAAAACAATACCAACAAAAATTAAGATAGGTTATTTGAAACAGGCAGCTGTTTAAGTCGAAGAAACAAACAACCTGAGTGTTTTTCGAATCTTTTAATTTTTCACTCGCTGCTACCGCCACGAGCGTACAAAATTCACAAGAGCGACAATTTACCTTTAACGCGCGACAAACGAATCACAAAAAACATTAGTATTATTATAAAATAAAGAAAAATTGAAGAATTTTCCAAAAAATAGAGGCGTCTATTGCGGATATAGCTGCGGTAAGAAAGGGCGCGAGCGTTTTACTTTATAGAAGAGATAAAACGTCGCGTACGCCCAACTTGGTTATGTCTGAGGCGGCGATTGCACAAAAAGTACAATACACATTTTAAAGTAAGGAAAGAGCTTTTCAGAAAATGAATTAAATGTATTTGAAATAAGAAGAGATGCAGAAGGTAACTTCGAGGTTACTGCAGAACAAGTCGATGCGTCGAAAATTTTGAGCGATGGAGTAAAAAAAGAAAACTTTATTATGCGATCAAGAAAAGTGACTCGTTCAATTTATTTTATTATAATTATACACTATTGAAGATTCATACACCAACCGAAAATAGTTTAAGAAATAAAAAATACGTTAAAGCGTCCCTTACCTTAATATGACAGAAATCCAGAAGCTCGATGAGACCTCGGATGTAAACACAAGCATCTTCTCGTTGAATTGATAGCAGGGCAGGTTGAATTAACTACACGGTAACATGTGTTACATTGCGATAAACTTTGCTCGGACCTTTCCGTACAAATTACGTTTTTAAATCCCGTAATAAATACAAGAATTCACGAACTCTTTGGAAAACATCCATCGAAGAGTTAAGATGGCAGCCATACTTCTCGGACAAAACAAAGGTTCACGTCCACGGACTCCCAAGCACTAAAAGCCAGCAAGCCAGATGATTTCCGGCGCTGTAAGCGCCCCGCCAATTACAAATTTTCTTTATTAAACGTTCGAAATTATTGTAATCACATATTATTATCTATTTATATGATAAAAATTAATAACTATACGTGAATTAACTATTTTTTATGAAGACTGTTTATGATTCTTAATTAATAAAATAACCTGGAAAGATCTGGAATTACCGATATGAAATTTGGATACACCACATCAGATGTCGTCTCAATCGAATAAGCGCCGTCTAGTAGTGAGTACTCGAAACTTGTGATGATTCCCCTTTAGAATTTTGTTACCAACTTAAAAGTGAAAAAATTTATTAAATAATATATGCTAGTGTAAGGTTGTTGATAATTAAAAAAGTTTTATTTCTGATTTTAAATTTCATAAGTATTATACATTGCATTATAAATGTTATACTATCTCTCAATGTTTGGTTGCATTGTACATTAAAAGAGCGATTTTAGAAGGATTTGTAGCAAATGGGGTTTTACTAATCAATCTGATTGTGTAAGGAATCTGAAAGGGATAAAGCTAACACTAATAATCTACAATCTCAGATTGATGATAGTTGGCAGGCCTCGCACAGCATAACTTTCACACAAAATGGAGTCGACATTACGATCGACTGCCTAAGGATTATTGATTTTTAGATGAATACAATATATCTATAATATGTTGCGAAGAGAGTTATGAGACAGTACTTTGTAGTATATTCTGAATTTGAATAAATATTTATTGAATTTGTAAAGTCGTAAGTTTTTTTAGAACGTTAATAATCCTTGAATTCTTCAAGAATTTGATCATAATTTTATCTACGACTAAATAAAAAATGCCATTAAATAAAATAAAAACGAAGAATTTATTATGAAATATTAAAAAAAAACAATCAATTTTCAGTAAGTTGCTATTTATTTACCGTAACATACAATTATTTAAAAGATTTTTATAACTTGATATAGCAACTGTTAATTTTTCCAGCAAATTTTATATATATATTTTATTGATATATAGAAAAATACAATTGGTAATAAAATTTACCAATGCGTAGGCATTATTATTTAAATTTTCATCAAGTAATGTATTTAGTACAATATTATTCACATGTAACTTGTAATAATGTACTCCATATAACTAATAATCTTTAATAGTGTAAAATTAATGAATAAAAATTATTCATTCTTATATACTTTAAAATAATATATAAAATAATAAAATTAAAACATTATGTTAGTAATTATATAGTAAGTACTAAATTTAAATTTATGGGTGAAAAGATATATAAAGGGGCATTAAGTGATTAATGATTAATTATATATTTAATTTAAAAACTTAAAAATTATATTTACCACCTTTTATAAGGTAGTATTTAAAGAACTTACACACAGTAATGATAAATTTATAATTTAATTTTTTCTTAGATATGGTGGATTATGATCCACAACTGAAAAGACTTTTATTACCATCAGAAGACAGTTTTTTTGAACTACTCATTAAATATGGATTGTATATAGGAGCAGTTTTTCAAATTGCTTGTTTATTAGCAATAGTAATTTATCATGGAAGTTCTTCTGATAGTATAGCTGCATTAAAGGTATTACAAATTTTCATAGAAATTCCAATATTTAGAAACACTAAAAAAATACTTCATTAAAAATAAGAAATCTATTAGATTTTTTAAAAAAATATGAATCTTAGATCTATATACTTAAAAATTATTGTAATTAAATCATATAATTTAATAAATTTAAATTTGTTTATTTAAATCTATTAATAATTCAATTTTGTGTTAGGATGACCCCAGTGATATTGAATGCTCTGAAAACAGTCCTCAAGTTACTCCAAGAAGACCACATAAACCAAGAAAACAAGAGAAGAAAAAAAGACGCTAGATATAAGGATTAATTGTACATTTCAATAAATTAGTTTGTAATATTTTATAATTAAGAATTTTTATATTTTATTCAAAATCGCTATAAAATCATCAGAAAACTAAAGATTAGTGTACAAATATAATAATAGCATTTATTTTAAATATAATCACAGAAAGATCTATAATTAAATTGTTTTTGTATTAATTATAGGATTTTATTTATTGTATATTATAATTTAAATTTTGAACACCTTTAAATATCTTTTTTTATTTGTTAATTTCTTATTGACATTAAATATTTATTTTGATGTTAATTTTTTCTTCAAATTTATTATTTTCAAGCAAATGTTAAGAAAAATTTTATTTCTATTTTTAAATAATATTTAGAATTTGAATAATCTAAATTTTTTATTCATCTGCACATTCTTTTAAAAATGAATAAACTGTATTTTAAAATTAAATTTTTCTTTTAAAATGATATATTTAATTTTAATTCTATACATTTAATAAATTTTATTGTACACTGGTTATCTAATAATACGAATGTATAGTTATCTAAAGTGTTTGAATAAAAGTATACTACTTATATTTGATAAAAAAAATATTATGTAGTTAACCTAATAATTCATAAAATTCAACTTTTGAACTAACGAAGGAAATAATTGAATAAACAATCTAAAGGTTCGATCGCAATAATGTTTACAAATATAGTAATAGATGAATAATTGGATCTGGACAATGATCAGATAGCTTTCATGCTGAATTTGCATGGTAACGTCATTTGGTCACGTGACTAGCGGCTTTAATTCATACGTGTCCTTGCATTCGGAAAGCCGCAGCGTGTAAGTTAAGTTGTCTCAGCTGTTGACGGTGGACCACTTTTTGTTAAGTTGACTCGGGAGTCCGAAAAGTTTCGGACACCTGCAGCTTCAGCTCTTTTTTTAGAAACTAAATAAACGTTAATAAAATGGGCAGTGAGTAAATCGATTTTTATATTTTGTATGGGCTTTTGCGGGGTCTGATTATAATATTACATTTGATATTAATGTAACAAGCTTAGCATATTGTTACTTCTTAAATAAGAAATTTTTTAATTTTCAGTCAAATTTCTTGAGGTGATCAAACCTTTTTGCAGCATTTTGCCGGAAATAGGAAAGCCTCAGCGCAAGGTAAGTTTCTAGTTGCTATTTTTGGGTAATATCATATAAAAACTTTTTCGGTTGGCCGTTGCTTATGTACAGCATATTGCACTGTTAAAAGTAGTATATTTCGTGCGTTTATCGATATTCAAGCATATTTTGGTAAGAAAACTTGTTATTTTTAATTGTGCAAACAGAATCATTATTTAAAAATTTTTTATTTTTTAATGAAAATAATAATTAAATAAGTATGGTTAAATTTTATATATTTTTTTTCTTTTTAGATCCAGTTCAGAGAGAAAGTATTATGGACGGCGATCACCCTTTTTATTTTTTTAGTGTGTTGTCAGGTGAATAATAATATATATACTTAATTTGGGTCAAATTTAAACAAATTTTTTTAGCATTTATAATTAAATTTTTTTATTAAGATCCCTTTATTTGGAATAATGTCTTCGGACAGTGCAGATCCTTTTTACTGGATTCGCGTTATTTTGGCATCGAACCGAGGTACCTTAATGGAACTGGGTATCTCTCCGATTGTCACATCTGGCTTAATTATGCAACTCTTAGCTGGTGCTAAAATCATCGAGGTTGGTGATACAGCAAAGGATAGAGCTTTATTTAATGGAGCTCAAAAGTGTAAGTTAAAATAATATTATTTAATTTTTGTTTTTTATCGTGTATTTTTTCTTTTAGTATTTGGAATGGTTATTACTGTTGGACAAGCTATTGTTTATGTCATGACAGGAATGTATGGAGATCCTGCTGAAATTGGAGCTGGGGTTTGTCTTCTGATTATTATCCAGTTATTTGTAGCAGGATTAATTGTTTTATTGTTAGATGAATTGCTTCAAAAAGGATATGGTTTGGGAAGTGGTATTTCTCTTTTCATTGCTACTAACATTTGTGAAACAATAGTTTGGAAAGCATTTTCTCCAACTACAGTTAATACAGGTCGTGGAACTGAATTTGAGGGTGCAGTCATTGCTCTATTTCATCTTTTAGCAACAAGACAAGATAAAGTTCGAGCCCTGCGAGAGGCCTTTTACAGGCAGAATCTTCCAAACTTGATGAATTTACTAGCTACAATCTTAGTATTTGCTATAGTTATTTATTTTCAGGTAATTACAAATTGATTCAGTTATTAAATTGAATATTACTCTTATTTAATATGAGAAATTTAAAAAGAAAATTTATACAATTTTTAGGGATTTCGAGTAGATCTTCCAATTAAATCTGCAAGGTATCGTGGACAACAAAGCAGCTATCCCATTAAATTATTTTATACAAGCAATATTCCAATCATTTTGCAATCTGCATTAGTTTCTAATCTATATGTTATTTCTCAAATGTTAGCTGTGAAATTCCATGGCAATATTATTGTCAATTTACTTGGAGTATGGTCTGATATTAGTGGTGGTGGTCCAGCTCGATCTTATCCCGTGGGTGGATTATGTTATTACCTTTCACCACCAGAATCAGTGGGACATATTTTACAAGATCCTATTCATGCTATTCTTTATATTTTTTTCATGTTGGGATCTTGTGCATTTTTCTCAAAAAGTTGGATTGAAATTTCTGGAAGTTCTGCCAAAGATGTATGCATAAATTTTATTATTTATTTACAAAATTAAATTTTTAATTTAATAAGAAACAGGTTTAATAATTTATATAAATAAATCGAATTAAAATTTTAAATTTAAGGTTGCAAAACAATTAAAAGATTCGCAGATGGTAATGCAAGGTCATAGAGAAAAATCTTTAATTCATGAACTTAATCGTTATATCCCTACTGCAGCAGCATTTGGAGGACTTTGTATTGGAGCTCTCTCAGTACTAGCTGATTTTTTAGGTGCAATTGGATCAGGAACAGGAATTTTACTTGCTGTAACAATCATCTATCAATATTTTGAAATTTTTGTTAAAGAACAAAGTGAAATGGGTGGAATGAGTACATTACTTTTCTAATTACTTGATTTAACAGTCACATAGAAAGTGAATTATTAAAAATAATAACAGACAGTATAAATTATTATAAAAGAGTACTCGTGATATTATGTCAAGTTGTTTGTGAAGAAAAAAGTCAAGATGTATATGAGTACAAACTGAAATACGTATAAATTGTTTTTTACTTTTGATTTTCAAAATATTCTACATTTTTATATTGTTTACAATTATTTATAAAAAGAACACAATTAATATAGAATTAACGTTAACAGATTTATATTTATTATGATATCCTATTAGCTATTTTTAAAATTATATATATTTAAACATTTAAGATAAATTCTTTAAGAACCAATTAAAATGATTTATTAACATTTTATAAATGTAATAATGTTTGTCTAATATGATATCATATTAATTTAATAAATGCTGTATTTGAACAAAAATTTAGACTTAAATGAATAGCGATAGGTTTTAATATTCATGAAATTTTAAATATTTTTTCAAATGTAGTGTTAAAAATTTAAAAAATGAACAAAGTGTGTTGTTTATGATAAACAGATCAGATTAGTAATCATTTTTCATTTTATAAATAAGCATTTTTAATAATTTTTAATAATTATTGTAAAATAAATCAAGATTTTTATTTATATTTAAATATAATATGGGATATTATTTAAGAATGAGTTTTATTGTATTTCCTTGTGACTAAATTATGATTTGTTAGTATGATACATGTTTTAATAGTAATTTATTTATTTTTTATTATCCTCATTTATTAAAGATTAATAACATAATATAATAAAAGATTAATTTTGTTTAAGTCATTAAAATATGCAATGTAAGTTTTGTTGTATTAATGTTAATTCATTTTACATTGCTTGTATTTTGCTAGATATAAAAGTTGTAAATACTTTTATACAAGTTGTAATAATATTTTCTTATTTAAAATATAATAAATGAAGCTTGTGTAATAAAAAGTGTTGCAATGTTTATACCAAGAATAAAATAGACTTAATAATTAAAAAAAATATATTTAAATTCTTTTAAACAATATTTTAATTCAAATTCAATACCATAAACACAATTGATAATAAGTTAATAATTATTGTCATTTAAAAATTATGTATTATGAAACTTAGAGTGCAACTTATAAATTTAATTTTGTATGACTAAGAGTGTTTATAGATTTCAGATAATTCAATGTTTTCAAGCTTGGAAATATAATATTGTATAAAACATATTTACAGATTCTAGAATTGATTTTTCTCTCAACTCTTTGGTATTATTACAATCTTTTGATATAAACTTTACAAAAAAAAATATATATATATACATATATACACATACACACATACACACATGTATATATATACATATACATACACACAATTTTTTATTTCAATTGTTATTGAAACTTTATCTTATTTTCAGTTTTATTTTTGTTCATTGAAAAATAGGGTAGCATATAGAGAGCCTAAAATATGAATATTTGCCAATAGTAGAAGCCTTAAAGTTTCTGTGAATTTTATGTTTGGAGTTGAAGTATCCGTATCACGCCATGCTACAGTGGCACCGTCAGTTCGAGTAAATAACATTGGAGACGGAATGTTTTCGTGCATGTATATCCACACGCATTCGCGCATCACCGTCGTAATCTAAAATATTAATAACATTATGGGGTATTTATCACAAAAAATATATATAAAGATGGAAATACCTGGTGTGGCTCGAGTACAGGAAGAACATCCGCGATACTCGTAAGTGGCGGAGGAAGTAATTGCCCAAGAGCCATAACATTTGTTATCATTACGCCTGTATTGTTGCTCCAATTAGCTAAGACTGTAGCAACAAGGGCTCTTAAAAGTACTGAACAATAAGCTAAAGCTGGCCTGTACCAAGCTGTCAATTGTAGTAATGTCCATAAAACTGGTGCATCTTTGAATGATCGTCGAATTTGTAAATCTCTTTCGACAGTTACCTAAATAATATTGATTGTTTATTGTAATAGATGAGAAATGAGTATGATTTTTCAATAAATAGAACTTATATATTTTTCTAAATCATAATTTAGTAAACTCATACTTTAGTAAATTCTTCATCAGGCCAAGGTAATCCATTATACATTACGTCTGGAGATATTAATTCCACTAACAATAAACTAACCAAAGTTAGAGCATCTGTATCAACTGGGTACTGGATGAAATCTCGAGTACTACAACATGCCTGTTAATGAAAGTGTTATAATTAATTACTTCTTTTTAAAATAAGTTTTTTTTTAATTACCTTAATCACATCCATTAATAACGTATTATTTAATTTTACTATTTCTTTGTCTACATTGTTATCGGGAGGAAGTTTTCTCGGACCATGACCAATTATTCCAGCATGAAAAACAGACGAATGCCTTTGTGCCAAAATAGCTCCAGTACCCTAATTAATAAGTAATTTTATCATTTTTTAAAATTATGTAAACATTTTTGTAAAGTTTGAAAGTATTTACTTGTTTGTGATTTTGTTGCAAAAGTAATGATTTCATTATATTAAATTTAAATTTTTCTTTGGCATCAAAGTGTTTAGCAGGATCTCCAAATATTGTAACTTCTAAGATTTCCCTGAGGGCTAGAACTCTAGCATATTGAGAATACGTAGTTAAGCCTTGAAGAAATCGGCATACTATTTTAGTTCCTCGTTCTTTTTTTATAGTATCTAGAACAAAATAGAATTAGAATTAAATTTTTTTATAATTTTTTCATAAAAAATTTATAATATTAACTTTTACGGATAATAGGAGGAAGAGACAGAGATTGAAAGATTATAAGAAACTAAATATGATAATAAATGTGTACACAGTATATAACACTTAATAATATTCATATTATTATTACCATATTCTGCTATACAAATAAAAAAATAACGTATTATGGCTCTGGTTAATCTTAATATAAGTTCGACATTTGCTGGAAAATTGCTTTTATCTGGTGGATTGAGACAGTCTAACATTTCAGCAATATCATTTGCAAAATCAACATTATTCGTCTTCATAAGATATATTGTCATTTGCAACAAATTAACTTTTACAGCACGACTTATGAAATTTGATTTTAAACTAGGTACTTTTCCAGAATTTTCCCATCTAAGAGTTTAAAATTATAATTATAATTACTTTTATAATTAAAAATTTACACAATAATTGAAATATCTTACTTTAATAATATTGTTAAATTTTGAAATAGTTGTCTTGTGGCTAGATCATTTGATGCACTAGTGTATTGCACTTCTCTTATGGCTTGTTCCACAACTTGTGTAAAGTATCCATAATCGAATAATGCATTCTCAGATTTATACTTCTTTGAAAAAAAGTTGGCATTATCTGCAATAAGTCTGATTAATACAGCCAAATGAAAATTTGTTTGAGCTTTTTGTAAAACATGAGTTGCTGCTGAGATTAAAACATTAGAATTTTGAGTTCCAAGTAGAGATAATAATCTTACTGCAGTTTTGACTTTTAGGGGTTGAGAATTCAAAAGAAGAGGGATGACAGATGGTAAATCTTGCTTAATAGATGTTAATAAAGGTATATTATTTGATTTTAAATTATCCGTTCTAATTGTAAGCTCAATTTCTTCTAAAATTAATTCAAGTATTTCACGACAAATGGTTTTTACATTTTGAGCAGCATTTACACTATGATAACCAACATTACTGGGGTTTAGACTCGTATCTAATAAAATATTTATAATTTGAAGTGCCCCTTGATCACATCCCAATGCTAAATGTACTGCAATATTTATTAAATTGGTAGTATCATTATTAAAATATCTGATCCAATCTGTGGAAAATAAAGCTAATCTTGGTATTACATCTGGTCTTACTAAAAAATAAATTATTCAATATAAAAATATTTCAATATTTTAATATTTATAATTAAATTGATTTTAATTTTATTATTCTTACATATTTGTGATATATCACTGGTAAGAGCCTTTAGCAACATTGGTGAAAGTGATGCTAGGTTTAATAAAAATGGAACAGTTGCTAACCTTTGTATTTTTGTATCTTCATTAACATTGACATTTTCATCTAAACTCCACTGTAGGATATAATACTAATTAAAGAATATACATATTTTGTTAAATCAAAGTAATATAAAATAAAAAGAGCTATTACCATAAACAGGTCCAATAAAGCAGTTCTGATATCATAAAAATGACTACCTGCTAAATGGCTAAGAATTCCAACAACAGAATTTAATTTTGGATCAATTTTCTTATCTTTTCGATCATTGCATCCAATTGCATAAAAATCTTTTAAGCCACATGAAAGTACCCTCGTTATAACAACATTTGGAAAACAGCTACCTACATGAGCAACAACCCAATCAAAATGTGGACTATGTAAAACACTAGTATCCAACAAGGCTTTTATACAAGATTCTGTATCAGCATGCATTAGACATTGTAAACATTGAGCAGTAATGTCTATCAAGGTCCTAGTAGCTCTACAAGACATCCATTGTTGAAGAGAATCATTAATTCCTATATTTCCAGATGAATTAATATGTTTAGAATAATCAGATGATAATTTTCCTAAAATAATATATAAATAATCATTTAAATTTATATTTGGTTTTTTTATGACACGTATGGTTGTAAATATTTTAATGATAATTTACCAAGAAGATCAAGAGACCAAGCTGAAATAATGGGTGCCCAAGCTTCTGGATTTCCATTAATAAAACTACTTAAAACCATGTGTATTTCTGCAATAATATTTTCCTCACTGATCGGTAAATTTTGTCTTGTCTATATAAAATAAATTATTTAATTAATACTATGAATTGTTCGTATAAATAAAAATAGTAGTAATTAATATAAAAAATGAGATCAAACTGAATATAATAAAATGTGTACAAATACTATATAAGGATTAAAAATTGATTTTTATAGTTTTACTGAATTTATGTAAACGTTTTTAATGTAAACATTCAAGACCAACCTCGATATGTCGCATGTGTTTCGTAACGGCAACAAAAAAGACAGAGCAGAAGTACTCGAGCACGGCTTCTCTTGTTGCAGGTACATTTTTTAAAAGATTTAGGGCTGTTCTCGTTAATTCGAGGGTGTTTGAATTTTGTGATGATCTAGCAGTGCTACAGATGAACTTCCTAACCTCCACCATGATGTCTTGAGGTGGCAGGGAATCCGTCAAGTGCGGCATTTCGTTTTAGATTGTTCATAAGGACGGCTTCTGAATCATGGATAATCGTCAACAAATGACCAATTGAAATAGGTGATTGCCTTAATCTATACTTCGACCTATTACCTGCTAAAATACACTCGCATTTCCAAAACTGATCAAGTTATGACTGAATAATTATGTGATGCCGATTGCCAAGTGCCGCTCTGACAATAGCCATGAATCAATGGTTGATGGCGCTGCACACGTAAATACATGGTACATAGCGCGCTCTCATAACAATTTTTGGTAGCGCATGATTTAATTTCGTAATTATTGTAATTACAACTTGTGTTCAAATACGATGTCTTTTTTACTTATATAATATATTTTTTTCTCTCATTCCATATAACAGTGTTAGGTGTCTTTCATATTTAGTCACCTCAGTAAACATTTTTTAAAGCATATATTTTTTATTCTGCGGTATGTAAAATAGGAACATTTTACACTTTTATTAGTTATTATCAAATTATAAAAATTGATTTCAAACTTCTTTTAATAATATAATTATACAAGTAAATTTAAAACATATTTGATACAATGTTGAACAGTGATAAAATATGATCAACCTAAGAATAATTTGATCATGGTTACAAATGTTTTCATCAAAATAATTTTTAATTTATAATCATCGTAGCAATAATTTGAAATTTAATAAAATCAGTAAGTTAAGTTAATTAAAAAATAAATAAGCTATGAAATATCTTCAATTTTATTTTTAGTTTGATTATTTTTATTTTTAGGATATTAATATTTATAAAAAGAGTGTAGCTGAATAGTTAAATTTGAGAATATAAATATGTACAAAAAGATTATAAATTTTATTTGTTTTATTCATTTTTCATTTTTATTTTTAGGTTAGAAAAATGTGTGATAATCATATAATAAAAAACATATAATACTAATATAATATAATACTTATAATTTTCAATTGTAATATTAAATTTTCTACTTTATTTAAATAAATTTGTTTATTTTTATTCTTTTGTGTACTCCTGTTATTTAAAATAATTTTTTTATATTTGTATGAAAATGAAAAGATTGAATTTTTCATTTGTGTTTCATTGATTTTATCTTATAATAGTAGATTCATTTATAGTTTAGTTTCATAAAAATTTAATTTGTTTTACTTTGTAATAAAGTAAATATGTAGTAATCAAATATTTGTATTTTTTTGTAACAACATTATATCGCTATATTATTGTAGATATTCTTCAAAAACTATCAATATACAATTGTTCCAAAGACTGCTTAGATTTAGTGGTTTCAAAATTGTACTTTAATGTTTATAATAGATAATTAATTTCTATTTATAATTTATTAGATACAAGAATTAGAATGTCTTTTAAATATATAATACAATTATAATACTTTTAAACACATTATTACAAAAAAATTATATATATTTTTTCAATTAAAGATTAAGAATTCATTACAAATTTTTGTTCATAAAATAATATTTTTTTATATTTTAGCTTCTAGGAAGCATAAAAGCAAATCAGTTTCAGAGGACTGATGTGAAATTCTTATTTGAAGCATGGAATAATAAACCTACTATTTGATATCTTCATTAATATTATTACATTAAATTAAAACATAATTACATTTTTATGGTACTCTATCAATATATTTTTTTTTATTATACTTTATTAAATTTAAAATATTGAAGTTTGAATACCTGATACTAGTTTGTCCTTAAATTATGACTAATATAATATAAAATTTTAATAATATAGTTATATTTTATGCATAAAAATTAGGGGAAAAGGTAAAAATAATCGATCTGAAACACAATATTAATAAGGTATTAATTTTTTATAAACAGAATTAAATAACTGAAATATGTATGTATATAAATATATAAATAATATTAATGTTTCCTATAAATTTCTTATATTTATAAATTTATTTATGAATATGAATTTTATCAGATACTTTTTTAAAACAATATGAGATATTTATTAATTGTAAATTTGAAAACAATATTTACAAGAAAAGAAATAGATATTTTGTTAATAATTAATTTTATTTAAGATATTTCAAATATTTTTTCAAAAATATTATAGGGAAAATAATATTATGTTGAGTTTAATAATAAGAATTATTAAATTATAATTACAATTATATTTATCATGGATATTTTTCTTGTCTAATATTACAATCTTAAACTATATTAGTTATCCAATATTAATTAATATTATAAATAGTTTTTTTGATTACATAGATGTACAAAAAATCAATATATATTAGAGAGTGAAATAATTGGAACAATTTTTTAATTATTGTGGTATATGATAATAATTAATTTCGTACAAATTATTTTTAAATATTTTCGATATATTAAAATAGTACTACTATCAATAGTAATCAATCAATGCCATTTATTGAAAAGTATTTGCAAAAAATATTTAAATACAATGTATTTATCGTGGTTAAAATATGCATATAAATTTGAGATTGTACGCCTAAAAATTTTCAGTAATCTTAAAATATTAATTTTTGAATACATATACTTGATATACATGCTCTTGTATAATTTGGAAAAATGTCACGACATATTTCCACTATATTTAGAAATAGAAATTATTACTTATAAAACAAGTTATTTGTAAACATTAATTAAAATAACGGTTATTTTTCGTTTCAAAATCGTGAAATTAATATATAAATATATATTATATAAAATAAATCATCGATAATTTATGATATTTATCTAAAATAATTTAAGAAGGAAAATTAATTACTTACTGTATTAAATAAAATGCTAATAACAAGTTTTAAAGTTCATTAGTAAATAAGATCTTCATAACTATCGATTTTATATAAGTTACAATACAAAAATAAGATATATAATTTTTAAACGAAGATCATTTTAAATGTTAATTTAATTTCTTTAATTCTTAGAATAACAAAATTAAATTAAGATCAAAGATTCATCATTATTAATAATTCATTTTTAACGTAATTTCTATATTATTGCCTTTCATAAGAAATAAAATAAGTAACTACTAGATATATATGATGTTAGTCTCGAATGAAAAAAAATTTGTATAGATCTTAATTTTATTTATTTTGTATTATTTCAGTACATTTATTTTAATAAAATGTTAAAATATTTTTATAAAATATCAGATATTTATAAAAAAAAGATATAAATATAATATAATTAAAATATTTAATCATATTATTTATTCTTTTAAAATTTTTATAATCTGAAACAATTTTTTAAATTTCTTTTTAATATTAAATTCTGTAAATATTTTAAAAATATTTTTGTATTTATAATTTTTTTTAACGTAACAATTAAAGTTACTTTTTTTTGTTATTTAAAAATTATAAACAAATTTATAATCGATTAACTTTTTTGCAATTCAGAAATTTACAATGACGGTGATGATCGAAACAATTACTTCACCCAATGAACTTGCTGAAGGTCCTCATTGGGATGTTAAGAGTCAGAAATTATATTACGTAGATATACTTCAACAGAAGATTTTGAGATTAGATCCTGTAACTGGAAAAGTTACTTCTGCTTATTTGAGTAAGTCAGTTTTGTAATTTTTAATAATTAATAATAAAAAAGATTTTCAATTTAATTGTTAGATAATTCTGTTATAATAAAATAAAACTATATTTTATATAGTCTTAGTTTTACTATAATAATACAAATTATTATATTTTTTACCGTTTTAAGTAGTTTAGTTTAGATTATGCTAGTTTAGTTTAGATTATGATACATGATGTTCCTAACTTCCGCAGCATATTTTGATCTCTCTAATCTTATTTAATTTTGTCGCCTAATTCCATCTTATCTTTCCAATATCTACTGGACCAGCCGATCTTTTGTCAGATGCCTAATATTATTTTTTACATTTTTTACATATATCCCTTTTTTCCCTACTACCTCCCTTTGTAATGCTTTTAATTCCTGATTTTCTAGAATCCCAGTTTTCACGCATATTTTGATAATTCTCTTTTCTTCATTGCTTAATATTTTGAGCTTAAATTTGATTGCTATCTTTGATGCTTTTATTTCCATCTATCCCTTTTCGTCTCCAACATCATAACGTGTTCTGATGTGGTTTTCTCTAAATTTAGTTGCCATTTAACATATGTTTGCTGAACCTTTTCTATTTTTTCATGTTTTCGAACGCCAAATTTTAGCTCTATATAATAAAATATTGTCCATCTCTACGAAATATTCCACATCTTTCCTAACACAAGATTTGCCTATCTAGTCATGAGTTGAACGTGTTCCTCATCCTTATTATTTTTTTAAAGGTATACCCTAGATACATAAATAGCTTTACTACCTTTAAACTAATTTGTCCACATGTAAGTCTAACCCTTTTTTATTTAGAAATTGTTTGAACCCCACTTTCTCTTCCATATTTCATTTATATTTATTAAAGACTTTTTCAAGTCAGCGAAAAAGATCAAAACTTCACGTTCCTCTCCCCTTAGTAACTTGTCAATCGCCGTTTTCAATACACATATTACCTCGATCGATCCTCTCTTTCTTCTAAATCTGAACAGTATATCGTCAAATTTCTCGTTTTCTTTTAGGTGTTTTTGTATCATATTTTTTAACAATTCAGCATAAATCTTATATTTTGAATCCATAATCCAGCAAAATAATTTTGTAATTGCTAGTATACTATCTATCCCCTCCCTTGAAAATTGGGACAAATAACCCACTTCTCCATTCTCTTGGAATTTACTTATGTTGCTTATTTCAACAGATTGTTGCAAATCTTCGTTAACCCTTTAACTTTCGTAAGGTATCCATATTTTTACATCATCTTGGTAATAGTCTTCTGGAGATTTTTTATCCTTCAATTTCTCTAAAATATTCCAGAGTTTTACTTCCTTCATATTTTCAATCTTGTCCTGTTCCTTTTCCTTTTCCTCTTACTAATTATTTTCTAGAACACCTTCGCCGATTTCTCTTTCTCTACCTTTTCAAACTTTTCGTCCTTTGTAGTAATTCTTTGTAAATTTTTCTTTCTTCAGTATAGCGCATTCTGTCTTCTTCTCTGTCCGCATTCTGTTACTTTTTAAATATTATTATCACACTTCTCAACCCTTTTTAACATTTCTAATCCTACAAAAATTTTCTTCTATTATTGCTTCCATAATTATTTTTTAATTGATCTAGCGTCTTTTATCGTTTAATACCGACCAATTCTCAATTTTTCCTTTTTGCTATATAATTTCTTCGAAATTTTTTTATTTCTTCCATCTAGATAGGCCAAGTCCTATCTTCGCTCCCTATTACCTTTTCTCTTTTTTTCGTCCAAACTGTTCGCCAGTGGTGCCTGAATAATTTTAATATGTATGGGTCTGTGGTCTTATTTTACCCTATCCGATAACCTTACTTCCTCTATTCTGCACTTCCACTTAATTTTGCGCTTCCTCTCTACCTCTTTTCATCTTTTTTACCCATTCATCCGCTCTCCTGCTTTGACGTAACCTATTTGGTATTTAACTCCATCACTGCCTGCTCTCCCCTTCTACTCATTCTATTTTTTCCTGGACCGACTCCTGCTTTCTATTCTTGATTTTTCTTGAACTTCTAAGAGAAACAAAGAACTCCTTTCTTTCACTTGTGTCTCTTTGCTTATTAAATTTAACCCTCCGTAATATTTTTTCAGTTCCTTATTTATTCTTACACTTGCGTGAACTTACACCTGTTTCTGCCTCTGTTTGTAGGTGTGGTATCCTTTTAAAAATAGATCCATTTCTCAGAACTTAGATTTATTATTTAGAACTATTTTTTACTTCTTTTTCAATTTAAAATTCACGAAGTTGCATTCTTCACTGTGCTCATCCATTTTTTGCTTTTTCTCTTCGTCTCTATATCATTTGACGATATCTCTTTTCTCTTGATTGCGTCCGTAGCTTTCCTCTGAATATATTTATTAATTTTTTTACGAACTATTTCTCTTTTGTGAATCCATTTTTCTAATTCCCGTTTCCGTTGCAGTAATTAGCGAATTTTTCATGCACATGCACAGCAATAGAAATTTTCCAGCTTGTTTTTGGCTGCTTAAAGCGTGCATGTTACTAAGAGATCCGCTGACTTTTCTTCGCACGAAGCTGCTCTTTTTGACTTTTTCCGCTTAAAAACTCTATTGTCCTTTTCACATACTTCATTCTTCATTTTATTTCGCCCTTTCCTTTACTTTTTTCTTCTTTTTTACTACTTTCTTTATCCTCATTTTTTCTTCCTTTGTTTTCTTTTCACATTTTTTTTACCACTTTTTTCCACTTCAAATACACTCACAACATACTGTCCTTCTATTGTTGTAAGTATAAAATAGTAGCATATAAATTATATCATATGTGTTAATCATTATTTTACTTGTTGATAATAAAAAATGAAGGTTTTAATAATAATATTTTTCTGCATTTATTATATATAGTTAATTTTTTCATAAAATAATCCCTTATTTTTATAGTAATACTATATATATTTATTTGAAAATATTAAGAAATAAGAAAAGTCTTAGAATATTCTTATTTCTATGAAATTTATATGTTAGTGTATAATTTATTTCTATAATTATTTAAAAAATTATTGAAATTGTAATATTCAGAAAATTTTGAATGTTCTCTCAATATCGTACATTTTAAAGTAAAATAAGAATAAAGTTATAATAAGAATTGTTTGAGATTTTATAAAAGCTATCAGTTATTATAGTTGTATTAAGGCATTTATGGAAAAATTTGACGATGAATTAATTTTTGATTATAGAAACAATTAAAATACGCATAAATATGATTTAATTAAAAATAAAGCAATATTTACGCTTATGTTTAAGCAATTATGTTTTTAATAATAAATATAAAAAATTTGTTTTTTTTTAATTTTGTTAAATTAAATTATGTAACAAATATTTTCCTGTTAAAGTACGTTATAAAGTCAAATTTTATGAATGTAAATTTGATATGTAAAAAAATTGTTTATGATTAGTCTTTTTTTATTGTAAGTTTTATTTCTAAAAATAAAGGATGTTTAAAAACGGAAAATTAAAATTATACCTATTTACTCTATCTTTTGTATATATTAATAAATATCATCTCAAAAACAAAATAATACTGTAATAAGATTTATAATCTTCTAATATTAATAATTGAAAGCATTAATTTATTTATTAATTAATGCGTGTTATATAAATATTAAAAAATATCGATTACGCGATATCGAAGAAAATTTAAAAAAGTACTAATTTAAATAGTTTACAAAACCTTTGGAATACAGAACTCGCAAGTTTAAGAAAAATGAATGACTTCTATAGTTAGTTAGTGTTTTATTATATTTAATGATTTTTCCATGATTGTATAGCACAAAACAATCTGCTTGTTGAACTCTATTTTGCTTGAGTAAGTAATTACAAATTACACTGCTAGATAGTTTTAAGCAAATTTCTTGTATTCTGGAAATATTTTTTTTATGTATTTCTCTAATTAATCATGTCCTATTTTTCTTCGAAGATTCATTTATTAGATAAATTTTTATAATTAAAAAAATTTATATTCCCGTTTTATCTACAGAATAGCTAGAAAAGACACGATTTATTATTTATCTACAGCAAAATTTATTATGTTAAATATTCAATATTTAATCGAATTTATAATTAAAATTCATATTTATCATTCAAATACGCGATACATCAATTTTTTTTAAATCTAATATGTACTGGGATAATTATATATTTGATGGAAAGTGAATAGAAAATAATCCTTGATAAATTGAACTTTATATATATTTAAATATGAAAAGCACATTTTTTACTCAAAATATTTAACTATCGAAAATCGAAAAATTGTAATTATTCCTTCTTTTTCTCTCTTTTTTTGTCTTTCACTCTATGTATCTATATTTTTTATATATGTAGGTAAAGAAATACAATGTTGCAAATATTGTTTTTTATATTTTCAAAATAAATTCGAAAAAAATTTTAGATTATGTTTTTTTATGAAATTAAATTTATAATATTTTAATTAAAAAATCTCTTTGTTTTTAGGTTTTAATGTTGCCTGTAAAAATAGATAAATTTTTATTTTTAAATAAATCTCATGACCTATGTATCTGCTTTTACAGCAAGCCCACTTATTTTTTATGTTAGTTCAAATATGAGATATTTAATAAACAAGAAAGCTTCCTTATGTATAATTAATTTAAATGTTTATATTATTTATAAATTTTATATATCTCAACACATGTTTGTTATATAATATTATATAATATAATATAAACTTTATGAATGCTCAATGATCGACGAGTTGTATACTTTTACTTATTCAGCTATTTCAAAATGTGTAATACGCTATGATTCATAATTGCTACTTCCCATTATATATTTGTTTGTCATTTTCAAAATTTACCATATTTCATTTATATTAGCATATTACCTTATTAAAAAAGTTTATATTAATTAAAATTATTGCATATATTTTCTTATCAAGTATTTATCATAATTAATCTTTTATCAAACAGATCCCTTACATAGCATTAAAAACATTTAGAACTTATTAACGCTTTTTGAAGTAAAATTGAATGATGATATATACAGTCGTGTATATATTAATTTTTCTAAGTTTGCTCGATCATTTGTTTTAAGTATTAGGTATTATGTAAAAAATAAAAAATATTTAAGATCTAAATAATTATTCTTTGTAAAATAATTTGGTACAAAAATTAATGCCAAAATTTCATTTTTTTCGTATTAAAATATTTAATAATTTATATAAATATTTATATATTTTAAATGTTTGAATTAGACAATAAAAATTGCGTTTTACATGATTCAAAATTAAATTGCTTAAATGTAACTCATTAATAAAAAATAAATATATTTAACAATAGTAATAAAATATAATAATATTCATTACTTGATAACGATAGAAGCTTACATTAGGTAGAAAGAAATAATTTTTAGATAATCATTAAATTTAAATTATTTATATACTTTATTTTAAAAATATAAAATTGTGAATAAGTAAATTATAAAATAAATTTACATTTTGTGATAGTGTTGTTTTTTATTTATTTTTTATATAGAGCCCTTTTTAGTGCGTTTATGTGATTTACATTACATTAAAACTTCTTTAGCCTGATTAATTAAAAAAAATATAAATATATAATAGTTTTTCATATTTATGGATTTATCTGCATATTATTTACAATTATAATATTTCATCTTAGTGTTAAAACTGTTGTTATTGGTGTAAAAGAAACTTTGGCGATACATATTATTTTTTAAATTATTCAATTGCAATAGCAAATTTTATTTCATAAAAAATTATTTTACATAATAATTAAATAATTTGAGTTTTAAATTATGTTTTTATAAATTTTATATGACACATACAAAAATTATTAAAAAATCAAATTAATCAAATAAATAAAAATAATCAAATTTCTATTTTATATTGAGAATAATATGAATGATGTTAAATATTATTTTACTTAACTTTTTTGTATTTTTTGTATATACATGTTTTATATTCTGTTTATACTTTTGCTATATAAAATATATAGATATAGCAAATCAAATTTATGTATTTAAAATTTGCAAATAAAAACATGCAAATAAAATTTTTATATTTTGAACAAAAATTAAATATAAATAAATATGTAGATAAATGAATTATGTATATATAACAACATTAATCAAAAATAAATTACAAAACATTTGATAGATTTAAATTGTATTAAACTCTTGTATTAAACTTGTAGTAAAATTTATTCTAATTTCAGAAGATGGTCCAGTTGGAGTAGTTATTCCGATTGAAGGTACTATAGATAAATTGATAGTTGGTTGTGGCTTGGATGTACTTTTAGTGACTTGGGATGGAGAAAGTGATAGTACTGATCCACCAGTTAAGAAATTGGTATCTTTTGATACGGATCGCACTGATACGAGAATAAATGATGGAAAATGTGATATCAATGGTCGATTTTGGGCTGGTTATATATAATTTAATTTTTTTTTATTTTATCATGCTTTGATTTGATTAAAATAATTTAATTTTTTATTTTTAAGGTACTATGTCTATAGAAAAGGATAATATTATTGAACCAAATCGTGGTACTCTTTACTCACTCAGTAAAGATTTAACTGTAAAAAAAGAAATCTCACCAGTTAGTGTTAGTAATGGATTGACCTGGAATTCTGAAAACAATATCATGTACTACATTGATTCGTTCGCTTACCAAATTTGGGCCTTTGATTATAATTGTAATGACGGATGCATTAGTAAGTAAAAATATTTAATAAATTTGTAATGACAGTTCAATCAATAGTCATGATTTTAGTTGATTCATACAAAATTAAAAATTGTCAATTATTTTGTAGGCAATAAAACGGTTATTTTTGACTTGAAAAAAAAAAATATTAATGGAGTACCTGATGGAATGACAATAGATACCGATGGTAATTTATGGATTGCATTATTCAATGGAAGCTCTGTAAGTAATATTATAATTTTTCTAGATATATAGTTTTTAAAAAATTTATATATATATTCAAAAATATATTTTATACCATAAAATACAAAGAATGTTTGATGGGAAATAAAATATAATATAAATAGTTTTTTTGTTTTTATAAAGTATTTTCAAATTCTTATTTCAAGATTTAAGTCTATACGGAGCTTAGAGAATAATTTATAAATGAATCAAATGTTATAAAATAATTTTAATTATTTCTTTGATTTTTATATAATTCCAGTTTCAGCACATAAGCAGATGATGGTTCTCAAACCAAGGTTTCATCATAACTAATTTATTTTATTAAAAAACTTTAACAAAATTATATAAAGAACAAAATAAAGTTTAATTTCAATTGTACTATAAACTAAATATATAAATTATAGTAACTTCTATTTTAATCTTTATTTCTATTTATAATTACAATGATAGTCAAAGCAGACATAATTCCAAGATAGAATTTTATTTTAATTTTTGTGCAAATTTAATATAGAATGACTTATTTTAAATTTTTTTAAGATTGACTATACAAAAATATTTACAACATATTAAATTTATATTTTTATGATTTTTATCTTTTAAATTCATTATTAGAATTGCATTATATTAGTTAATATTTTTTTAATAAAATTTTAAATTTCAAATTTATTTACATGGGATTAGAATGAAATAAGTTATTATTATATACTATTTTATTGGGTAACTTAGCTTTGTCAAATTTTATAATTTATTACTTTAATGTTCTTCAATACCATCTTATAGTGGTGATACATACTGTTTGAAATGTAAACGATCATAATATGCAAAAATATTTATTTTAAGCTTTGAAATATTTTCATTCAAAATGTAGTTATATAAAAATTTAAGCTCATATTATTACTATTTTGACATTATTTTAATTTAAAAATGAAAGTAGAAAAAACTTTATATCTAAAATTATTTTCTATTAAACTTTTAATATAAAAAAATTGGTTTTCAGAATATGAAACATAATTGTAGTAATTTTTTAGTGATAATTTCTTTTCTATCTGTACTTTAAATAAGTTTTCATGATATCATTAAAAAAAATTTTATTTTAAGTAAATTTCAATTTATATTTCCTGATTTAATAAATTTGAAGTGATAAATAATGTATAAATATTACTATAAAGGTTATATTATAATAATATATTTATATCACATTCAACTTTATTTTTTTTAATTATTAGGTGATTCAAGTGGATCCTAAAAATGGAAATTTACTTCGAACAGTAAAATTACCTGTAAATAAAATCACTAGTGTCGCTTTTGGTGGACCTAATTTAGACATATTGTATGTAACAACTGCAAGAATTCATAATGAAGATGAAAATGCCATTAATTCTAATTCTGGTTGTCTTTATTCCATTAAAGGACTTGGAGTTAAAGGCTATCCACCTAATAATTTTAAATATATTATCTCATAACATAAATAAATTTAAATATTAGTGCACAAATGTAATTTAGAAATACATTTATATTCTTGAAGAAATAAATAACATATAATATAATTAACAAATTTACTTCAAATAATATTTAATAAAAGTTGAAAAATTGTAAATTTTTTTTATTTCTAAACTATTTAAAAAAATATATATGAACATATATAAATAAATTTGTGTATATGTAATATTTACTTCACTATTTCATAAGATTTTTAGAATGTTTTAATGTAATTTTAAATTTGATAAATTTAGATTCATTGTTTCTAGTTCGTTTTGATAACAGTAAATTACAAAAAAAATTTATTTAGAAAAAAGGGTGAAAGTCAATAACTGTACTGCCTATAAATATTAAAAAAAAAACCGATTCTTAATGTATTTAATTTATTGCATTATGGCTTGAAAATATGTCATTTTTTACAGTTGAAATCTCACATCAATAGTGTTTTTTTTTTTTTAAATAAGCTACAAAGAGAATTACAAGAGATTCACCTATAGTATACGTTATATAAGTAACAGTATAGATTATTACCTGTAACAAATGCTACAGCCACGTCATACCACGCCCTTAATACATACGGAACAATTTTTGTTTTTTCAGAACTCAAATACATCTGGGTATGCATGTACTTATATTTGTTACCTTTATTTAAAAAGTAGAAATATTTTATTAACAGTACTAGTTCTAAAATATATTTAAACCAATGAAAAAATGAATTGCTTGATTTTTATAAATATTTTCTTTAGATATATAAAATCTTTAAATATTGATATTCCAGTTTTTTACGTTATTATAAATAAATATTCTGCATTCTCCTTTGCTAATTTTAAATTTCTAAGATTTTATTATTTATAAATTTCTAATAGATCTAGAAGTTATTTTTCTTCAAAAGTATATATATATATAATTATAACGGTAACTATTAAAATAGTGGTATAAAATTTAATAGAAATTTGAAAAATTATTTTAAAATATATACTAATAAAAAAATATAAATATCATGTATAAATACGTATAAGGGTAGTGGATATTCAAAAATAGAATTAATAATTTAAGTTGCTTTTGTAAAAGAAAAAAGGATAATCTTAATATATTCTTAATGTATTGTAAGATTTATTTGACTATCATATATCAAACTTTGTCATTCAATATTGATGCGCCAAATTTAAAAAAAAATTTATTACATGTATTTAGGTAGAATTATTTGAAATTTACAAGTAATATTAAAATACACTGGATTATATTATTTTTGTAAAAAATATTTTTTTAAGTGTTATGAATTATATATATAGCGTGAGCTTTATTTCGAGTGTCAGATTTTTAGTGTTTTATTATTTGATTTGTAAAAGGATAATATGTATATTTATAGTTTATACCAAAGTTCGCTTTCTTATAATTAAAATAAAAAATTTGAAGGATTATTTTTCATTTTTGACTTTACTTTTATTATGATTGAAACTTAAGATTTGAAATTAAAAATTTTTAAGTTTCATATATTGATTATACAAATTTTATTTTTTATTAGCATACACACGCACGCACGCACACAATTATACAAATGTTTATATTTTTATACACATATATATACAAAACGTGAATTTAAAAAATAGAAATTATTATTGTGATGATTAATTAAAATAAAAATAAATTAAAAATATCTTGTTCTTAAAAACTTTTATATACATTTAAAAAATACAATTAAATTTATAAAATTATTTTTTGTTTATATTGAATTATCTTTAACTCGTTACAGATTTTATAAATAATCTCTTTAAGATATGTTTGAATTTAAATGTATAATTAATGTAATATAATCAAGAATTTATTATATTTGTATTTATTATTTATTATTATTTGTGTTTTCAATTCTTTACCATATAGTGCAAATATTTAAAAAAACTTTAACGTAGGCTAAAATGCGTAATGTCGAATTTTAATGAATTAAGCTAGGTAATATAAATGAAATTCATAAAAATTAATAGTACATATCATTTCTTATTTTAGTTATATTTATATCGTTATATAAGTAAATAATAAATAAGGAAATAGTTATTTAGATGACTGAGGTAGTATGTAGTATTAATTGTAGTGAAAAATTATTGTTACAAAGTAAATATATATTAGTAATATAAGTATGCTATTTTTGTAAGTTTAATAAATGAAGTATTTAGCAATTCTGATTTTTATTTTTCTTTCTTAAATTACGTATAAAGTTTGCCACCATCTTCTGTACTAGAGACGTGTCGCGCATTATATATACCACAATGGTGAAGAAACAATATTTTCGATTTTTTGGATGAGCTTTTTATATGCTACTTATTTTGAAACTGTAAATTTCAAGGTTGTATATTTACAATAAAAGTACTACGTGATTAATTTGTTAAATTTTTAATCCTAATATTTATAATAATAATAATAATAATTAATTGTACATAAGTTATGTTTGTTCAGCAGCATTTGTTAATCTTTTGTGTAAATAAGTAAATAGTTATTTGTTATTTTGAAAATTGCATAATATAAAAATTTTGTAATTATCTGGAAACCTAAAGATAAAAATATTAATTTAGTTCAAAAATAAATATGAACATTTTTTCATATTTTTTATAATATACTAGATTTTTTGTAAAATGCATATTATTATTAAGAAATTTTTTTCAATTTTTATAATTTAGTTCCTAATAATTTTAACTACAATATAAATTATTAATTTAAAATCAATATGATTTTTACGTTAAATAAATTTATTTTACATATTATATTTATACTAAATATATATTTGTGTTTGTAAAGATATTAAATTATTATTATGAAATGAATTATAGTTTTTACATTAAATATGATAGGTAAAATTGTAATATATTTGTACATATGAACAGGTACATTTTTTTGTTACTCCAAGTGTTAGTCATAGATCGGATTTGTACTAACATACTCCGTTGTTTTTTCTTAATTCAGAAGGTTTTTTTATAATAGCATTAATAATGAATTATATTAATAACAACTTATTTAGTAGATAATCAATAATAATTGTGCATATTATATATTTTTAACATCTGACCCAAAGTTTTTCCTTACATTATTGTCTTTAAATTTCGAAAAATTGGTTAGTATGTATTTGATAAAAAAATGCTCATAAAAAACTAATTTTTTAAAAATACCTGCTAATAAATCGATCTTTTTTAAACTATAAAAAATAATTTAGTGTAGATTAAATATTTTAAATAATAGTTTATAACCAAGAAGTATACCAATAAGTATTTTTCTACAAATTTAAAATTGTATTTCTACCTATTATATTATAGCCCCCGCTTTATTTTTTTTAATAAACTTCAAATAAACTTTACCGTCCAATATTATGTCAAAAGTTTATCCTTTTTACCTCGTAAAAATTTTTTACTTTTCCATCACGTCTTGTCTTTATTTATATTAATTTGAAAAAATTTTTCTATGTACTCTTTTTCCTGTATTATTTGAGTATTCCCGCGTGCAGCATTTATTAATTTATTTCAAAATTTAATTGTTCTCTTAATGGCCTTTATTGCTATTCGGTTTCATTTGTTTCTAACACAAAAACGTAATACGGAATATTTTTTTCTAAATTCAATATTCATTTAATGTATTCTTTTACATCTTTTCTGTTTCCTCGCAGTTTTTCCACTCTCAAATTTAAGCTTCATACACTAACACATTTCATATAATACTTTAATCTTTATTCTGAAATATTTTTTAAATCATTTTTTCTTAATCATTATATTTTCTGCAAAATAATGTTTGCTCTTTTGATCATAAATTTGATGTGTTCCTTGTCTGTGTTATTTTCATTAATCCGTATTCTAAATATGTGAATTATTGGACCTTTTTTATTTTTCTATCTTTCTTAGTCAGTTTTTTTTGTTCCTTCAGATTTCCTTAATTTTATTTTTTATTTTTCCAATTTAGTTTCATGTTCTTTTTCTCTAGGTAGCTTCTAAGTGTTCTTATCATAATGCTAACATAACACAACTTGTTTAATTCTTCTTAGCTCTTCGCACTAATGAAAATGATACTTATTGTTAACCTGTTAATTCAAATTTAGAAAGACAACATTTTAAAAACAACATTTCATTATCTTCAAGATTGCATAATAATCAATTAATTAGGCTAACTATGAAAAAAGTGATATTTATATACTATGAAAAGTTAATGATAGCATTGATATTAGTATAAGTTTTACTAATAGCTTATTAAAATAATATAATTAATTAGATTTTTTAATGTTTAATCCTGTCTCTCCTGATTATTCTCCCTCCTTCTCTTCCTTGTTCGATTTCTTCCCCTAAATATATTCCTTCAAAGTATCTCTATCCTTTAAAATATTTCTTTCGAATAGTTAAATTATCAAGTAATTGTAAGAAAATTCATATTATTAGTTAGTTTGAAATATGTTTTAAATATAATTATATAAAACTTGCAGTTTTATTGTTAATAGGTTAAAAATTAAACAAATGTAAACTAATAAATTTGAATAACGAAAAATAATTTTTTAATTTTAAAATTATTAATAATTCTTTATAATTTTTATTTAAATTGGAGAAGATGAGAAGAAAAGATACAAATAGAGGTGGTAAACAGAGTAGACTCTTTATCACAAACCAATTAATTAAAATTCAATTAAGGAAGTGAAAAAGGACATAAACCATATAAAAAGATTCAAAAATGAATATAAAGAATGCTGAACAATATAATAGATAATAAAAATAAAATAAATAGGAGACAAATAAAACTATATTAAATAAAAAAGTATAGAGAAATAATAAAAATAAAGAGAAAAAACAAGAGATAGGAAATATAAAAGTAAAGAATGATAAGTCACGAATAATAAGAAAAATGGTTTAAGGAATATTTCACAATAGATTAAAGTATTTTATGTGCTGATGGAAAATGTGTTGGAGCATGTAGTTTAAATTTGAGAATGGAAAAGCTGCGTGGAAACAGAATGGTACAGAAGAATACATAAAATTCCTATTGAATTTAGATAAAAACATGCCGTATTACGTTTTGATGTTAGAAACAAAAGAAATAGAATAAAAATAAGGGCAGCTTAAAGCACAATCATATTTGAATGGTAAATTTTTTTAGAAATTGGTAAATAAAATAAGAAAAAGTAGAGAAAAATAGAAAGAAACACTTTAAATGAAGTATTGTGGAAATACTTTGAGAACATGTATAATGAAAAGAAAGCAAGAAAAAGGGAATAGGAGAGTTAAAATAAAGAAACAAAGGTGAAATAAATAATTAAATAATAGTAAGTAATGAAATTTAAAAAAATTTTAAATGAAGCATGAAATTTAAAAATGAGTTTAGGCTAATACATAATCACGAATAAAATATGATAATAAGGGAATTCAGTGACTGAAAGAATAATAAAATTCATCAACAAATATATAAAATGAAAAATATAGAGATAGAATATTAGCAATAAAAAGAGTTGAAAAAACAGGAATAATACAAAAATTTATAAAAGAATTACGTTACAATTATAAAAAAACGAGATAGAATGTAGATATAAATTAGGAAGAAAATAAGAAATTTAATGGTACATAATTCGATTTTAGAAGAAAAAGACGTAAGTATAATAAACGCAATTCATTTATTAAAGATGACAGTAGAGTAGACATTGAAGAAAAGAAAAGAGTAAATCTATGCATGCTTCGCAGACAAGAAGATGTCATTTCATTCAATATACAAATAAATTTTAAAATGTTTGGAAAAAGAATTGATAATACATGGATAACGAATCATTTTTAATTATTTAATTAAAAAAAAATAAAGATAATGAAATCGGAAAATCTAAATTGACGATGAGATAATTGTAAACATTATTTAATACCTTAATATCACGTTTGAAGTAGGATTTTAAAAAATTCAGAATGTAAGGAATAAAATTAGAGAAGACAATAACGATAACAAACGTGCAATATACAATGTTCTTGAATAAATAATAAAAATATAAGAATGAAATTTAAGATGTGCTCATCATTTCGTTCTGTAATTTTATAATTGTCGATAATTTCATTTTTAAATGTCTTCTAAAAATATTTGAAACTTGTCTTTTTTATAATCTTACAAATGCATCATTATTAAAAAGTGATTCACCGAGATTACTCATAAACTTTATTAAACTTAATTATTATTAATTATCAATAAAGTAAATTTTTAATAAATTCAAATTATCAAAGTTTCTGTTTTAAATTAACGTTTTGACTTTACTTTTAATTTTTTTTTAATTTTTATATTATGAGCGAAAAAAGATAAGTTATACACTTAGATTGGAACTTAATACAAAAATATGAAGAAAGGGAAAATGGGTAAACGACAACAAATCGAAAAAAATCAAAAACAAGAAAATAAACAAAGAAAGAGGAGAGTTATTAATGTAACAGAGAAAAGTGAATTATTTATTTTTAGCGAAAATCATAGAGAAGATGACAATATAACAATAGAATAGGAAAATCTGTAGTAGATTATATGAGCGTAAATTGAAAAATAGATACTGAATAACTGCATAGCGAGCAGAATTAAACTTCATAAAATTTCATCATGAATCAAATAAGTTTGATGGAGAATTTTTTTTTGCAAATAAAAATGAAAGAAAGATAAAGAACAGAATGGATAGAAAAAACATTGAAAATTAAAGAAAAATTGAATAAAGATGATAGAGAAACATGAGATCAAGTAGTAAACAGTATGACAGAAGTCACAATAGAAAAGAATATTATTAAAAATATAATATGAAGTAAAATGGTAGATTGAAGAATTTTGGAAAATAAAAAATGAAAAGAAAATTATACAGACTGTAGAAAACTTATATATAACAAAATGTAGAGAAAGATGCATTGAAAAAAAGGAATTAAAAAAATATGGTACAAATCTAAAAACAGAAAAAAAGGAAATAGAAAATAGAAAAAGCTACAAACGATACATTGGGTAAAGCTTTATTGAAACTACTTAAAACAAAAGAAAAGATAGAGCAAAAATAATGACAAATATTTTAAAAATAGAATGGTGAATGCACTTAAAGAACGTATATAATCAAAAGATAGCAAGATATACCGAGGATATATAAATTATGATGAAATAAAAAACAAAGAGTGAAGAAGAAGAAATCGAATAGGTACAAGTGAAAGAAGTATAAAAAATAATAAAATGTATAATATGAAATGGAAAAAATGAAAAAAATTAAAATTTTAAAAAAGTCAAGAGAAAATGAAATCACTAATGAAATGTTAAATACATTGAAAACATATTGATACAAGAACAAGACACGACGAAGAATTATTCAATTAATAAAGATAGAAAAAAATTTAGAAGTTTGGATAGTAGTATAGTAATATCAAATTTCAAAAAAAAAGAAATTTAAAACATAAATTATAAGGAATTATATTAATAGACTCAAGATGTAAGCTATATACGGCAATCATAAAAACAAGATAAAACATATGGAATAAAATACATGTAGATAACATAAGAATATTGTCAAAAAACGAATAAGAATTAAAGTAACTATTTAAGTTTTTTAGAAATTATTTATAAAAAAGTTAAAAAAAACTAAATAAAAAAGCAAAAAAGATATTTAAAATAGTACAATAAAGGAACAGAATTAGTTTAGATGAAAAGAAATTACTAGAAAAACAGTTAATTAATCGAATATCTGGGTATAAATTTAAAGAAAATAAAAGAGACAAAAAATAAATTAATGGCTGAAAGAGCAACTATAATAATGTGAAAAGCGTGAAATGTAGCTGAAAGACCATTTAATATATTTAAGAAAACATTGAAATGAAAATAAAAATATTCAATGATTTAGTAGAAAATATAGTATTTATGAAACTCAGATATTGAATGAAAAAGTGCGAAGAAGTTGAAAAGACTTAGAAAAAACACAAAAAATTGATACATATGTATAAACATATAAAAATTTAAATATTCATCTTAAAAATATTAGGAGTACATATTTAGTCTTAAAAACATCAGAAAAGATTAAATGTGATTAATAAAACGATTACAATAGGATTAAATTGTTTATTGTTTCTAAAAAATTTCGTCTTAACAAATTATAATATACTATTGAATTATATTTTTTTTATTTTAAGATCTTAATTTTTATGAATTTCTTCATTATAACAGTGAAAAATCTTAACTAATTTTTTTATATTTCAAAATGTTACATTTTGGTAAAATTTAGAAAATACAATATTATAATAAATCAAGAAATTTATAAGAAGTATTCGATCATTTGCTTAAACTTTTTTTCGGTCCAATTGAAATCGATTAATTGATTCTGATATTTCTCTTTTATACGCTTTGATTAAAAACTTGTAATTTGTTATTAATTATAATTTATAGAAATAGAAAGTATACAAGTAGATTTTAATAATTAAATTATTATTTTTTTTAAGTTTCAATGTTGAATAAAATATACCGAATTAACATGAATTTTTATATAGCATTTATTACACTATTTTTCATTCATTTTCAAAAGAAAATAACTTTTATTTATTAACTTCAAGAAAAAAATATTTTTACAGTTAGAAAACTTCACGAAATCTATCTATAATTATTTTTATTTGTTTAAAAATTAGTGTTGAGCTACCTCTCTCATTCTTAATTTATTTAATAAAAAGAATAATTATTACACTAAATTCAAACATACAGCAATAATTATATTAATATTAATATTTATTACAATCGATACAAATCTTAATTTTTTATTTGTCAACTAAATTTTTTTTTAAAGTATATTTATGGATTTAAATTTAATTGAACAATTCATTTTCTGATAAGATTTATTTAATATAATTATAATATTAGTATTATTCTATTACATTAAATAATAAATTAGATTGATAATAGTGATAATTAGGAATTTATTTTAGATATTAAATGATTATTATAAAATAATTATTTTTATTTTTGCCGTTATAATAGTTTACATTATATAGTTAGATATTAATTAATTATTTAAAATATTTTATTAGGACCTTTTGTTATCTTAATAATATGAATGAATTTGAAAATCAAGGCTTTTTTATTATTTACTTTTTGGAACATTTTTTTTTTAATTTTATTATTTACAAATATATATTTAGCAATATTCCAGTGATAAAAATACTTCGGTTTTTTAATAAATAAAAAATATAAAATAATTAATATCAATGGTAGCAATAAAATAATTAACTAAGACTTTTAAAATGTGGATAATTAAATGTAAAACAGAAATATTTATAATATTTAACTTCATTCAAATTATTTTTGTGAAAATATTAGAACAATTAATACAAATTTTAATCGCAACATTCAATTAGTAGGAATCGATTAAAAATTTTATATCATCAAAATAAAATAAATTTAAAAAAATTAAAAATAATTTTTAAATAATTCTTTGAGATGATACATAATTTTGAATTTTATAAATACATTTCTGTTAAGAGAAATTATATTTATATATAATGAGGCATTAAAAATTATTTTTCCGTTGCAATATGATCGAAGTTTATTTTTTTACAAATTTCTTTTTAGAGCAGCCCATGGGATTAATTTTCTCATTATTGAGAATTTCTGTACATATAAATACATTGTAAATATATATTATATTTATTTATTGTTCACATAATACTATATATTCAAAATTTATTACGTAACTAAATATTTATTACAATAAAAAGAATGTTCTTTTATACTGAAACAAAGTATATGTTAAGAAATGTTACAAAAATGTTACTAATAAAAATAAAATTAATATAAGTTAAAAAGACTCCATTTATTAAAATAATAGTAGTACAAAGATAGATTACTTATAAAATTGCAATAGAAACCAGTATATTATAATATAAGAATGTAACGTTGGATATTCGAATTTTATACGAAATAGTAAAGAACGTACGTCGATTCATTTTTCATAATTTTGGAATTTCATTTACAAAGCACAAAAGTACAACTGTAAATTCTGAAAGCGTCTGAATTAGTAATTAAGCTTTATTTGAACAGATAAAATCAAGCGCTTAATATTACCTTTCTAATATTTATGAATACAATACTAATGTATTATAATAATGTTTATTAAATTATTTGACAAATTGAATCATTTATCGATTTCAATATTTTAATATCGATTTGCTTTAAGTATTTTTATATAATGCCATTTTTTTTTAATTCAATCTTCAGAAGGACATTAAATAACTAATGAAGCAGTATAGTTTTACTTTATTATTTCTGAAAACAATTTAAGAAGACATTAATATGATACAAACATTCGTAAGTAAAAAGGTGAAAAATTTTATATTGTTTGTATATAGTTACAATTTTTTAACAAAATAAAAAATTTTTTTATTACTCTAATTGCATTAAATTTAGGTATACATATTAATATAAAATTATATGTGTATTATTTTATTAAATTATACAATTTTGAAAATTAATAATTATTATTATATGTATGTTAATATTATTATTGTTTACGTAGTATAATATTTAATAATAAAAATTAAATAATTTAATTTATTTTTTCCCTTAGATATTTGTTCATATTGAAAACATTTTTATGTTGCCGAATCCTTTTATTTTTTTGATAATTAAGAACGGTACAATGAAATTTACTTTAATACGATAAATAGTGCCTATCACTTTAAGTCTTTCCGCATTTTATTTACACTTAACAAAATAGTTAAATAGTAGTTGTATTTCATAACAATAAATAACATAAATGTAATTTTTTTGTCTAAATTAAAGCGTTTGAAGACGTAAATATACATATTTTAAATAAATTACGTTCATGGTGAAGTAATAGACCATTTAAGTGTTTCAGTTGCTTATAGTAGTTATAAAATTTCTGAAGATATATTTATGCAATTTAATACAGTGATGTGATACAGTATTATTATTTTACTATCAATGAAAAATAACTCTAAGCCTTGAATGAGTCATTTGTTCTAGAAAGTTTTTAGAATGAAGTGTGATCGAAAAATGATCTTTTGAAATAATTATAATTATAAGAAATCAAAATTTAACTAGGATGCATCAAGATGGTTTTGCTAATTAAAATTTATTTACTTCACAGTAAATCAAAGAGTTTTACAAAATTCGTAGACACCACAATTCTATTGTAACAATATATTATTTTCGTTAAATAAAGTTTTCGTTAAATCATAGATGAAAAAAGCTAATGGCTAACGCAAATTATTCAGTTATTGCGAAGATATTATATCAATCGGTTACAGAGAAACCAAACGCAGTATCATCTCCTTATAAATATTCGGAAATGCTACCACGTTAGATTTTCTGTGGTTCCAATCGGTGACGGACTTCGGTCTCGTAACGCGAATTGGTCGCATGATCGAAAGCTTTGTGACAGAATTTCATCTTGCGTACGTATGGCCGGGTATAGGAAAGCGTGTACCGGTGGAGGACTACGAGAGGAGATCTAAGACATATGGTTGACTGAAGTGAAAAAAGAACATCTGAAAAAGACGAAAGAGAGACAGGGCATACAACGAGATGAAACCGAAAGTGCGAGATCGTATGCTGCTCCGTGCCTACGGGTGGGGAACTGAAGAGTGCGGGTGCGAGCGAGTGGGGATGGAGAAGGGATGGGAGAGGGAAAAGCACGATGCTTTTGAAAAGTTTTATCTTACCGGCACGCCCGGACTGACGAGCCTCTCAGACGTTACCGAACACCGGCACGAGGTGTACGTTCGGCTTTCGTACCGACCACGACTTTCTCGTGTGTCGATTGTGTTTTCCTCGACAGCATCTTCGCCTTCCTCATTGTCGTAAAAGATTTGTACCGCTGCAGTCGAGCGCATACGCGCGAACACCGTAGCGCCAGGTTTAGGTTTGCTACCGGTCATCACTTACACCATTTTAGAGAAGGCTTCAAGATGAGAAGGATGAGCGGAAGGAGTTGTGCTGTTCATCTTCGCCTTGCGCTGTTCGGCGTTGTGCTAGTTGCCCTCGTGGCCGGCCTCGAGGTAAGGCTTTCCTGTCCTCGCTTCGATTGAATGACTCATTAAGCCGTGGCGTTATCAAGTGTCAAAAATGTCCGAGATCATCATTTCTCGCGAGATTGAGATAGACGGAGGATGTACTCCAATGTTTCAACCATACGTATTACTTCACTATTTATTTGTTACTCTACCTTTTACCACATTTAAATCTCGGAAAATCATTTTAACTTGTTGATCCTCGTATAGTTATGTGGTCTTTTTTTACTTATCTTAGGTTACCATAAGTTTATGCTTATTATTTTTGCCACTCTTACGTTAAACTCCAATTTACTGTCTTTAATACCATGTAACTTAGATCATTCTGGATGTACGCTATTTTATTAACTCACTTTTCAGTTATAATCGAGATGTTTATTAACAATAAACATCTCATCGACAAGATCGTGTTTGTATAAAGTGATTTGAGATGTTCCATCAGCTCCGGGATTTCGTACTTAAGCAAAATTATATTTTTGTACGGAAGTATCAAGGTACATTGAGTTGGTACGCTGCGACGGTAATTAAGAATCTGAGGAAACAAAGGTATTGAAAAGTTAGTTTCTAACTTTCGTTGAGATTTCACTAAGTCAAATATATTTTTATATAATCGATATTTAAATTATTATCATTTAAAGGTTTGAAAAGGGGTTTTGATAAGATGGAAATGATTTATCGAATGAGACCATTTGTTGAACTATTATTGTATTGAAATTCATTACTATAATATGTATTTTATTTATTTCAAGTATAAATTTTTTACAACAAATTACTTATCTTTCTTTTTGGATTATTTATCTTTAAAAAAGTAGATATTTCTTTAAATCAAAGTTTGATGCTTATACATCATCCAATTTTATAGATAAATTTACTTGTGCAGAAAATTAAATTTAATTGCACTGACTTGTAACAATAATTATTATCATAACCATTATAATTACGTGTCTTATATTTGCACATAAAATAGAATGTTTGGTTAATTAATAATATAACGTTTGATTTGAAAAATATTATACATAACATTAATATCACTAATTGTGCAATCTAAAAATAATTTTTATTAATTTTGAAATATTATGAGATTTTATTTAGTACTACAAAACATATTTCTGAAAATAAATAAAATAATTTTGTAAAGAAAATTATCGAAAATTAGATACTTATTATGTTTTATGAAAAGTATTTCTATCCCTAATTTCGTTAATATTATTTTGTTTATTTTAAGCACTTTTAATATTGTTAAACAAAACAATAATTGCAATTATAGAAATTTAATATTGCATAAATTTAAAATCAATTAAGGTATGAAAATAATATGCTTTCATTTATAAACTTTTTAAAGAATTTTTAAATATATTATTTTATAATATACAGTTTATGAATAATATAAGTTATTTTAGTTTTCTATTTTATTTTCCAGAATGCAATCATTTTTAGTACTAACTAAAATTACGAAATATTGTAGATAATTTTAAAAATAGTTTAATTTATATTATCGATTTACATGTTTATATTTAATTGATTTTTATTCATTTATCTGTAAAAAAAGGTTAATATACAGTGCTATATTATTCATCTTAATTGTCATATTTGAAACGTCAGTAATGTAATTATTGAAGAATATTATCAATACAATTGAAATAATCTATTAAACAGCAAATTAGGTACTTGCTTATTTTCAAAATTTTTAAATGTACATATTAAATGTGAATAATTTTATTTCTGTTTATTGATTTAAAAAAAGAGATAATTTTTAAATTAGCTAATATATAAAATTTAATATAATATACTATTCAGTAGGATATAGAAGAATTTTTAATATTTAAAGATATGATTTTTACAAACATTTTCATTGATATTATTAAAAACCATATTTTATTTTTTTAATAAGTATAAAATAAGTTTTTAATAAATTTTTATTAATGAATCAAAATTTATCGTTTAATCAACAAAATATCAATCATTCATTCAACAACAAAACATTTAATTTTTCCATAATAAATTAGATTAAATTAAAAATTTAATCTATTTAAAATTGTTTATTCTTGTTATTAAGTTTAAAAAATTATATTAATATTTATAAAAAATTAAAATATATGATTAATTAAAAAAAAAACATGTTTTTAAAAACTATTTTCTAAATAAGTAAACGAATAATTTTTAAAATAAGAATTATTTGTATTTCATCAGCAATAAAATAATTTAAAATGGGGAATATAATAAAATATTAGTATTGTATATATTTTTATCTGAATAAGTATACAATTTATATATATACAATTGAATATATACGAATTGATATTCTTATATTCAGCATTAGAATTAGTTTTTTTTTAATAATAATATTTTTGCAATCTATTAAATATATATTTTAAATAATTAAAAATTGAACTAATTCTATAATTATAAGTGATTGTTCTTTGAATATTAGAAATTGTATATATAGCAATGTTAGAAAACATTAAATATGATACTTAATCACTTCGTTTTTAGTTATTTATATTATTTAATGTTTATAATTCGTGACTAACACTGTTGTTTGTTCTTGACCTATCTAAGATTTATTATTTCGGTAAAATAATAAATAATCATAAAACTTTTTCAAGCATTCAGTCCAGTTTTTTATTCCTGCATTTTAGAATGTTATTTACACATATATAGTAAAAAATAATAGTCAGTATGTTAAAAATTGCGATCCTAATAAAATATAAACCTGTTCTTTGACATATTTTAATGTATTACTCTTTTAAAATACTATACAATATAGAGAAATATTATTTAATTATTATTAAATTAAAGTCTTCTATTATTCTTGATTCTATAAGTTATATTTTAAAATAATGCTAAAAAATAAAGAACTTTCTTTTCATAGGCTTGTTATATTTTTTTGGATAAATTACTATTTTAGTTTTTGAAATTAAAAGTAATACATCATAATTAATAGGTTTCAGGTAAAATATGTAAATGATTTTTAATAAAAAAGACTTAATTAAAATTGTTTAATAATTTGTAAATATAATATTTATATTTTTAATTATAAATATTTTTAGTTATAAAATTATTAGTGTAGTTTTCATTTTCATTTATATAATAAAATAAATTCAAATAATGTCTGCATTGACAGTAAACTATTTTAATTTATAAATAATATAGTTTTAAATACTACACATAATGCTGTTTGGGATGTATTAGTTTATTCTTAGTATAAATAATAAATTGTTTGCTATTCTATTATTGAAATTAAATGATATTAAATCAAATTTGATATTAAAGAAATTTTTGTGTTACTATTAATAACTTCTAATTACAAAAGAATATGTTTATAATTTACTCTTATATTTATATGCACAATATTTTTTTATTATTATTATGATTATCATTATTATACATTCCATTTAAAACTTATAACTTAAATATTTAATTTTTTTAATTATTTTTTGTACAATACATTATTTTATTCCAATATAATTGCATTGATTAAGAAAAGTGAAAGATATATTTTTAATGAATTCAAGGCAATGTTACTAATATCGTGTTAATATTTTCCGTGTATAAATTCAATATAATTTGATTGTATATTTGTGTATAATAATTCACTTGCTTGTATTTCTGTAATAATATGATTAATTTGCATATTATTTATAATCAATTTACTCAGAAAATATTATTTGACAGTTTTAAGATTGTTTCGTCTTTTTCCGAGACTTGTTATAATAATTTAAATGCTCACCTTTAGATACAATATTAAATAAAAACTAATGAAGTAACCTGAATCGAAATAAAATTACAAACTATTTTGAGGATTTAAGAATATATAAAATAAAAATTTATGAGTATATTTTTAATATTGCCGATTTTTATAATTTTCAAGGTTAATCATACCTTAGAACAATGATTGTATATTTACATTCATAGATGCTATAGTTGTCTTAAATTATCACATTAATTAATATTATTAATAAATTTTAAATATAATTTTACATGAAAATATCTACACTATTAAAGCAATAAATATAAATATATAAAATACTAAAAGCAATTTGCAACTTTGGTTGTCATATATCTGAAGGGTTGCAATATATTGATAGAAACTGAGAATTAATTTCCTAATTTTATGAACTAGCCTGTATATTTAAAAACGTACAAATAAATTTTATTATATCAGATATATTATAAAAACAAGCAGGTTGTTATAATTACAAAAAAAATTTTACAAAATTTGTATGATTATCGTTTAAGCGGAATAGCTGTAACTTGCATTGTGTATTGTGATTGCTTTTCGTAACTATGTGATGTGCGAAAAAAGCAATATACTCTTAATCTAAATAAGTGTGTACGCGCGCTCTTATTGGTGCACTTAGAAACTTATAAAACAAATTTATATAATATCCATTGATAATCAGTAATATGTATTAAAAAAGAAATGTCGTAGTTATATTAGTCCTTGTCAATCTTATTTGAATATAAGTTAGAAATTAGATATTATAATGTTCGTTAGTAATTTTTCCCTTATTTATTTACAAGATTTTTTAAACGAATTAAAAATTAAAAAATAAATCCATTTCTTTATTACGAAATATCCAACATGAATGCAATATTATTGAAGATATTATTCATATAAAATGAAATTTATTAGCGGGTAAAAAATAAAATTTATTTTCCGAGACTAATAAATTAGGCATTATTAGGTAAAAGTAGATTTAAAATTGCGTATAATAATAAATAAAATAAAAAATTGTTTTATATATGTGGTAAAAATAATGATTTCCAATGATTTTTTAAATATATTTAACAATTTGAAAAATTTAGTGTTACTTAAGGAATATTAGTTTCAAATTATTAAAATATATAATAAACGGCGAAAGTTGTTAGGGTAAAATAATATTATAATAGCAATGTGGTAACTATTGATTTTGAAAATCATTAGTTTCCAATATTCGTGATTCAGTTGTTTAAAAATTGAATTTTTTTTTATAGTCAATTTAGTAAATAATAGTCAAAGAAAACTGCTTTTACTTATTAAAAGAATAATGTTTAAATCCATTTCATCATTACTGAATTAATCTGATAGTCAATTATTCGGACGAAGCATGAAACTAATAAGTGTTAGGATAAAACTCGATATTAGGTGTTAGTATAATAGGATAGCCATCGTATTATTTTTAAACGCCACAGTATTGAAATATAAATATCTATTTACCTTGCTTTCTTATAAAAGGATTTCAATAATTTTGCAAGGAATTTGATGCCGGAGCAGGTAGCGTTTTTATGTTATGTTATCTAAACTACGTAGTATATCTGGAACTGTATGTAAGTAAATATTTACTGCATTTTTTTAATATACTTCTTGAATATCTTTGTAGATCATAAATTAATGTCAATATTACATGTAGTTATACGATATTATACCACTAAAATTGAGAATATAATAAATATAGTTTATTATATTATGAAAAGTATTTTTTCATGTTCTTTTTATGATTTTAAATTTATTAATGTGACTTAGTTATTCTTTGAAATATAATGAGACGTAATTTCTGACTTACGCTAATGGAAACATTGTTAAATACAAAACTAATAATTACAATGTATTAATTTGTACGTAAATAATAGAATTTTATTATATTGCGGTATTCTCTTTTTAATTTTTTTAACGTTATAAAATAACAAATTCATTATAGAGATAGAATGACAGCGAAAATTTCAATGCGTTATAGTCCAACTAATACTATACAATTTTTTTTTATACAAGTATCAGAAATTCTATATAAAAAACGTACATCTAAAACTATACATAAAAGATTCAATGTAAGTGAATTTTTTCTTTATCATTTTCCCATAAATTTATGAACTTGCTTTTCGAATTCAACCATGTATGTATGATGTATATACCACTATCATATGAATAACGCTTGAGAAGGTTCGTTACATTATATGAAAATATATTTATTATTCGAAAGGGTAATTTTTAAATTATTACTTATTACAAAATATTATTTATTATTAAGTAAGAACACTTAATAATGGTATTTTAGTACATTTTCATAAGTAAGTAATAATTATTTTAAATGAAAAATTTTAATGTATTATTTCTAATATCAGATACTAATGTCTAAAAAGATTTTTACTAAAAATTTGAACTAAAAACAATCGATTTTAAAGACTATTATTATTATTTTATCCCTTGAAATTCATTTCGGGAATTAGTTCAAGATTATATTTAGAAGTTTAATTACAATGGATAGTAAAGAACCTATATGGAAAAGTGTATTTTTTGGTATGATAAGTAATTAAACATCAGAGTTTGCATAGGGTGTTTGTATTAAGTTATAAATAAATTTATGTTTAAAATAAATATAATTTTCTGTTTAATTTGTTCTTATTCGATATATATATAATGATTTAGTGGTTACATTCTTATTACAATAACGTTATATACGATATTATCTTGTGCAGATTTTTTATTGTAAAACGTTAAAATAAATTTATTATAACGCTGGTATGGAACTTTATATCAGTAAGACTGATTCCTTATAAGGAGATCTGTTCTTGGATGCATTGCGCGGTCTACTTTCATATTAAGCATAAATAATTTTCAAAATGTAAACCGTGGGATAATTGTATATATATATATGCATCACTAAGAATAAATAAATCATGAATACTTACCACTGATGAATAAAAGAAAACATAAATTAAATAAGTTTTTATATTTATTTAAGGAATTACAAAATTTACATAATATCAAGTGTAGAAGAAAATTGATTCTTTCATACATGTGCATTGTAATAATAGTAAAAAATCTCAATAGTAAGAATAAAAAAACAGTGTGTCCAGAAATTCCTTTATTAATTAATAACAATGGAATAAGAGTGTAATTAAAACATCAATCTATCACAATTACTGCTGTCGCAGGCACAACTGCCATAGATAATGATGTTTCATATCATGATTAAAAAATGTATCACAGAAGTTGTTTCATTTTATCAATATTAGAATAATATTCTTTTTATCTCTCTTTGTTTTTTTTGTTAATGAGTTAATATAGATTCCGCTAGTGAAATATTATCGTGAAATATTACCGTTTTCTTCTCTGTAACTAATTACATACACATAGTTTAAATACTTATTTAAGTAATAAAGTATAAATTCATTTTTTATATTCTGTGTATAATTGATTATAGTACAAAATCTTTTATTATTGTCCACAGATGTAAAGAAACGTATAATATTAACGTTTACTCATCATATATAACTATATATTTATTCTGAAAATTAATATAAAATATTATTATTCTACAATATGATGAATCACTGACAATAATTGAGAAGATTTATTAATAATATTTAATGAGCAAAAATTAGTAATGTAATTAGAATTATTAGGAGTTGATAAAAATAATATAATACTTATAAGTCTAATAAATTTTAATGCATTTTTATAATATTTATTGTGAAATAGTTTTCAAACAAATTAAGAAAATTAAAATTGAAAAATAACATATTTAAGAGCAAATATAGATATGAACTAATCGTCTATTTTTATCATTTAACATTGTTAAAAAATTAGAAAAAAAATTTTTAATCATATTATTATGTTTTCATTTATTTGTTTTAAAATATAAAAATAAAATTTCAAGGTATTTTTATGTAAATAAATGAAAGTTTAAAACAGAGTTAGCGATCTTATTTTATTGGAATGATGGAGTACGAATCCATATAGACTAGCTAAGTGGTAAACTCTTAATTCGTGAAGTTACCACTCATCGTCTTGGATTCTCTTGTTCTATTGTTTCTTTACAACAATATATGAAATTACTAGTATAAGAATATAATATAAATTTTTGTGCGCAAATAGTATCTTGAATTTTATAACTATCTAAAATATACCTTATAGATAAATCAATATTTATAATAATTTAACGTGCTTGAAATAATTAAAGATTAAATGAAAGATTTTTATTTTATAAAGTAATATTAGTTTTTGAATCCAAACTTCATTAAAAAGGTTATAATGAATTAATTTATGAAATTCAATTAGTATTTATATTAGTATTTAAATTATATATATAAAATTATTTAAAACATTCAACTGATACGCTTATAATTAAAAATATTTGCACTAGATGAAATACATGAAAAAATATTTTGAATTTGCAAAAGATCAAATTTAATCATTTGAATAAAGGTATATAAAAAATATTGTAAACAAGTAAAATATTTTTTGGTAAAATCAAAATTTTAAATTAAGTTCTATTTCAAGTTCTATTTATATATTTATCTATATTTATTGCTATGAAAATAAATAAATATATAAATAAATATAATAGTAGAAACGCATAATTATCTAAACAATGTACAGCTTTTTTACAGTTTTGTAAAATGTAATATGGAGAATTGGTTAGGGAAATATTGTATAGCCACTAGCAGAAAAAAAGAGACGTGAAAGTTTATATGAGATCATCCTTTCTAAATTGTAGTAAAGCTCTTCCTACCTTGAAAGTGCAGATACCATGGATATATTCAGTCGAGATTTTTTATATGTAATTATATTTTACAAAAATGAAAAATATAATATCATTCTTAAATGAACAAATAATTAAATTTTAATATTCATATTCATGAATAATCTTAATGAAAAAAAAAATTATTTGGCCATTTTCAAATAAAATAAAAAATGTACGAAATGATAAGAAAATTAATGTGTACATATTAAATTTCATAAATTATAAAAGAAATATGTAAAGTAAGATAATATATAAATAATATAGAAATATTAAATAAATAAATTGCAATTTATTTCAATTTATACTAATGTTAAGAAAATAATAAATTACGAATATAATTTTTCTGAACTTATTTTAAAATTAAAGGTTATAGTTATGGTTTTAATGCTATATGCAATTTTTTTTTGAATATTCATTATTAATAAAAACAAGAAGAATTTATGTTATTTAATTTTGACGATTCATTGGATCAAATTTATAATTGTACATATATGCGTATATTATACATTGAACTAGTTATAAAATTCTACATAAAAATCGTAGCATTTAAGCTCTTACTGCAGATTTTGTGCCGTTTAGTATCAAGATAAAGTAGGGCATCGCACTTGAACTGGTTCTAATACTCTATTGTCTATTACCCAAGTACCAGAAAATCTCTTCACAGATTTTTTTGAATTAGAATTTTGAAAATTTATAATGTTATCAATATTTTATAGTAGTAGTATCGTATAACTAATTATAATTAGTTCATTCATGTTAAATTGTGTTTATATATAATTAATTATTTAAATCTTAATATCATTTCAATATCCGATTGATAATAATTAGTAATTAAAATAGAGAATTTTTATTACATTTGTATTACTATTTATATCAATTATCATTAATTATAGTATATATTAAGTAGATTTATATATTTTTTGTTCAAGTTAATTTAATTCCTTTTATTATTTCAGTTGTAAGCTTTGAATATAATTTAAAATGATCTTTTTATAAAATGAAGTTTTGTAATTTTTTATTTTTTATATTTATAACACACTATTGTAATACCAAATATGTTTTGTAATCTATATAACTGAAATTGTTTCAAATTTAGGATCTGATATATATGTGGATATATAGAATTATATATTATATAGTGTACAATTTGAAAAGTTTTTCTGTAAGTATTTATTTATATATTTAATACTATAAATAAATGTTTTATTATATTATTATAAACAATAAATGTATTATTTATATTAATATATAATTAAGATTTTATTAAAAAATTTTAACCATTATTTATTGTAACTTGCTATACAATATTATTCAAATGAAAAATAGATTTTAAAAATCTAGTTAAATATTTAAAAATCTAAGCGATAATTTAAAAAATTTTCCTAAAATTATAAACTACATTCATAATTTTTAATATTAAAAAACTAGTCAAGAAAAAATGCTTTTCAAGAAAAGATATTCTCTTTAAAATGATTATAATAATCAGCATTACTTTTAAATTGAAATAAATTTAAAAAAAAATTTGAAACATAAAAATCAAGGTAAAATTTAGGAATCTTAATATTTCATCTTAAATAATAGTCATTCTGTAAGTAATATGTCTTGGTCGTGCTTAATAATTTTTAATAAACATTTATGTCATCTAGTTAATTATAGATAAAAATATTTGCTAAAAACTTTTAGATGTAAATACAATAAATATGATAAATATACGTACATACTTTTTCAATATTCTAATCTAGAATTCACTAGAGGGATATGTCTTTTTTATTTAGAATATGCCCATGTTTCATGAACAAAATCACGTATTTTGAGATCTATTTTATTTATCTCTATTCTTCATAATAATTTATAAACATTTTATGGATAAATTAGTAACATGCCTTTATTGTATCTTATTTTTATGTTTTAACGTAATTATTTATTTAATATTTTTTATTTTTTTAATGATACGTATGATTTTTAGGAAGTAAAAAGTCTTTAAATCAGAATTTTTACTTTTCATCTTTTATAATTAGAATATAGAATTTATTATATTTAACAAAAAATTTTAAAAGTTGATTGGTAATAATTTAATTTTTGAATTTATAATTTTTAATAAAATAATTAATTTACAAATAAGAGATATTTGGATGATTAAAATATATAAATAGAAAATACTTAAAATAATTTATAGTAATGTACTTGATATATTTAAGTTTTTAGGAATGATATTAACTTTGTAAAAATATTTTAAAATACCAAAATTTATTTAAAAATACTTGTATATATATATTAAATGTTACTAAATAGTGTAAAACATGATTCAATTAAGTTTTTGTAAAAAAAATGATTTAAAAATTATATTTTAAATAATGTTTTATATTGTTACTAAGTATTATTTATTTTATTTTTGCGTATGGAAATTAGTTTTTACACTTTTGTATAAGATATCTCTAGAGTCTATTTTTGAGTTTCTTTTAATAGTCATGCATATATTTTTAAGCAATTAAACGCAGTCAATGATATTTATTCCGAGCAAAAATATTCGTTGTATTAAAAATATCAATTTTCATTGTAAGAAAGTATAAGTACAAGTATAAATATTGCTGAAATATATTTTGAGTTCGTAAAAATCTATGGCAATAATTTTCTATCAAATAAAATTACATAAAATTATTTGGGAGATTCAAAAATAGTGATTTTTAATTATACGAAACAGAATAAAAGAGGATTTAAAAAAATTTGAGACTTTGTATTGAAAGAGATAATAGATGAAAATTATTATATACTTGATTAGTTTAATAAATTATGTATTGATGGGTAAAAAATTTGGAAAATGTTTATATCAAATGGGAATGGCAAAAGTTCAGAAATTGGGTACCAGTCGATAGAAAGAGATATTGAAAAGTATTTAGTTATTATTATATAATTTCTATTTTGATAATATAAAAAAAAAAATTTTCTGTATTAAACATCTTTGGCGAATATAAAATGTACATTTCAAAGATTACGTTGCGTATTTGGTATAATTAAGAATATATTATTTGTTATAAACTTCTTAAACCATCTGAGATCGCTAATGAAGATCGTCATTGACCTCAGCTACTATATTTAAATCAAACTTTACAAAAAAATGCCGGAATAAAATAATAGATACTAACAGTTGATTCTTGTTTTGTCACACGCAAACTTTAGGCACCATACCGTAAAAGCGGTTGAATATTAACTTGAAGGAATGAAATATAAAATCTTTCACCTGCTCTGATTTTTAGATATTGACTCTTGGGATTGCCACCTGATGCGGTTCATACAGTCAAGTTTTTCTGCAGAAAACTTTACATCGTATGAAAATGTTTCTTATAAAAACCAGTTGCAAAATTGGATTAAGTCGAAGATTTTTAATTTTAATTAAAGAGAAAATTTATTTATTGTTTGAAAGATAGGAAAATTGTCGCTTCTATGATATAACATAAATATATGATGTAGACTTATGTATAAAATAATTTTGTAAATACTTGATTAAATAAACGACAAACTTGAAAAATAAAGGATGAAAAATTATTTAAAATACTTTGTTTTCTACAGATATTTTTTTATTCATTTTGTAATAATTACATAAGCTATACAAATAATAAAATTGGATTAAGATACAAATAAAAAAATTATTATATAATAATATTGTGTTTATATTGATTAAATAATGATTACATTAAAACTTTTTAATGCTAAAGTCTTTATTTTATATACCATATCTATTCTATGATTTTACATAATAATTATTTTTAATTAAGTTAAGATTTTATAATATTCAATTAAAAAATAAATTTTAAGAAATCAGTTAACTTTGAAAATTCAATTTTTCATATTAATATTTCTTATGTAACAAATAACCGGTAATATATTGTAATCTTATTTTTTATATTAAAATGTTAAATATTATTATATCATATCATTATATTATGTCATATAATAATAACATAATATTTTGTTAGATTAATATCGTATATTAATATTTTGTCGATATTAATACAAACTTATAGTTTACTAATATAAATTACATTATTATATTTTGTTTTATATTGGACTAAATTATATTATTTTATTTATAATAATATAAATTACTATTTATATATAAATAAAATAAATATTAATATTTATTTCAATATTCATCTGGATTCAATAGAACTTATTTATTTAATAATTATTTTTGTAATGGCTAAAATATTTAATTAATTCGCTTTTTATAAGATTATAATTTTGGAATATATATTTTTATAGAATTTATATTGCAAACTTTAAAATATTCAAATCCTACTAAAAGATTACTCATTGTTTTGAATCAGTATATCAATGTTCTGTTGGTTTAATTTATTTAATTTGGGTGATTTAAATAATTATTTGTATAATTAATATCTTTGCTAAATTTCAACTATTACTACTTTTTACAAAATTTCTAGCAAAAGTATTACATTTTAATACATTATTGTAATTAATAAAAATTTAGTTGCAACTTTATATCATGATATATTAGAACAATCATAATTAATACATTTTATTTTTTTATAACTCCAGCAATATAGATTTTTTTTAATACTTACTTCATTATATACAGACAAAACACGTAACGTAACAAAGTATATGCTGGAATGTTTCCCATAGAGCGATTCTTATGAGTTTATTATTATATGTATAAATGTTATTATCATTATAGCGGGTAGTTATCTAATGTTCCGCCGGGTCTGCCTCCCATAAATAATTAAAACCGATATTTTTTATCGAAGTGTTAAGATTAGAATCTGTATCTTATTAAATCGTCCTTTAGTTTTTAACCTAAGTGTTTAGAATATGTTCCAGACCCCCTTTCTTCCCCCCTTGATGTTCCAGTTCTGGGATTGACATATCTCGACTTTGCATCGGGTGCGTGTGGATAGCCATTTCACCCATTATGTCGCCACTATTAGACGCCTCATTTTTCACGCACGTATCAGCCTTTCCATAACCTGGGAAGGCCCGGCGGACAACCCTCTCACGTGATCACTCTATTTATCAAAGGTCTCTCCAAACAGCCCGTGGGTCAACAATTGTTTATCCCCCCAACAGTATCATTTTATCAATATCTGTGCATTTATATTAAAAACCGATTAACATTTCTGGTTTTGATCAGTGATTGCTCAAATTAATAGAAACTATAAAACTAGTAATAGGCAATATATGCAGTTATTATAATGGTTTTATATTATCTATGTCCGTATATCCTCAGTAAGTTGACAGGAAAGGAGTAGCGATGGTCTTATGTCAAGTTCAAGCATTTTAGAAATCTCATGTTATGAATGTTGTTCTACCCTTTTTCAACTTAGTTTGTCAAACTCGCTGACTCCCAGTTTGGGGGCACTAAACGCGTGTGAATGGCTTTCGATGTAAACGGGAATGTATACGATTTGGGTCATCTTAGAGATTGTGTCCTTGAGAGAAAAAAAAAAAAAAAGGTTTTCTGTATTATTGGCCGCTATAAGACATATTCATCTTAAGAGTGTGTTACTCTATTTTGGAAACAATCAATGGTTATATTTAATACATATGTATGTTATATCCTTTTTTAAACTTATTTGTTAATTTTATTTCAGATGCATTATTAGCGTCCTATCTTCCTATTTCACTTATTTACAGTCGTCTTCTGCGTTTATTTATAGTACGAGCAACACCCTTCGCACAGCTTCAATTACATCCCGTTTAGTTGGTGCAATTTTGCTGTCCTTTGGCAACCAGCATACTACATTACTAAAATAACAACATATTATTTTTTTTCGAAAAAAATAAAATTTAAATTTACATATATAAATTAAAACTGAAATGTAAAAATGAAACTTTTATACATTCGAAATTTTGTAATATTTACACAATCCATAATTAATTTTTTTATATTCTAGGGAAAATGTCGTTAAAAATTATGTTTTAAAAAAATATGTTAAATCTTCATTACAATTTAATATAAATTGATTGCTTGAAATACATTTGTTTTAATACTTCAAAATTTATTTGCACAACTAATCTTTCTGACGATTACTTTTATAACAACCTATTATTTTAGGTACATAATTCCGTTATATACTTTTAATTAATTTCAAAACAGATAATCTCACTTAAAATGCTGATCTGTACTTATTATTAAAAATTTTTTTTATATTCTTTTCCTTATTGCTGAGTTGACTCTTGAAAAATTCTTTTAAATACAAATGACCCTTATTCAAAACTCATGTTTGTATTGTAAAACATCATAGTATGTTTATTTATTTCATTGTTTCAATCTATATATTAACACAACACGACTTATATACAATTTTTAAATTATAAAAATATATATATAAATCTATTTGAGATATTATAACTTTAGTATAGAATTAAATATTATTCAATTCTTTGATAATTTATTTTTTTATTACAAATTTTTATTAACTATTGTTTTATAGTAAATAATAACTTTTATAATTTACTTTAATAATGCTTAATTTCAATTTTCAATTTTTTAAATATATAAAATAATAATAAAGCTTTTGGTTATTTATTTTATTATTATGTTAAATAGATTGTGGACTATATATATTCATCAATTTATTATTATATTTAAAATAATTAAAAAATTTTTTATTATATTTAAAAACATTATTACCAGTGTAATGGCAAGTATTGGACTAAAAATAATATTTTATAAATGAAAATTAACGTGGAAATAGTTTTTAAAAATATTTCCAATATACAGTTTAAAAAAAATCGCGTTGAACAATTTTTTTTAATTTTAGGATCTGTATTTATTATAGTTAATTTGCTATAACATATCCTTCGATTGTATTTTTTCATCTTCGAATTTTTGAACTGATCGAGAAGAAAGTACAATTCGTCTACACAGCGCCATGCAAGC